>OX031018.1:21617419-22027018 GCA_943736025.1 Tenthredo mesomela | reverse complement strand
GAATTAAATTAAGGGGGGGGTTTACCCAATCAGTTACCGATTTGTCTATTTTCTCCGAAATGGGGCAATCAATCGACTTGTCCTTTCGGCAGCCGATGTTTGACGAGTAATGAGTCCGAACTGGTACGTTTGATCGGATGAAATCGAGATTTTTTTATTTTTTTCGATCGAAAAGTATTGGCGTGCCATTTATTGCGACTTATATCAAAGCCCATGCATCAAACATGTAAAATCGAACTCTGTCGCCCGATTCTGTGAGGGATTCTGAACAGAACCATCCCAAAACATCTTTGTTTTCGACAACGATTCAGGAGACGCTTGGATTCCACGTTTTTGTGGTAATTTTTGCGATTGTCAGAGGCTGGGGGCGGCCATTGCCGCTACAGCTGCTGCAGCTGCTGATATAATGCGGTGGTCCCCAGAACACCCGTGAGATGTCACCGTAAAAGTATACTATACTATAGTAAAAGGATGAAGTTCAGATGGGCGCGTGGCGACATCTCACGGGCGTTCTGGGAACCACCGCGTTATATCAGCAGCTGTAGCGGCAATGGCCGCCCCCAGCCTCTGACAATCGCGAAAATTACCACAAAAACGTGGAATCCAAGCGTCTCCTGAATCGTTGTCGAAAACAAAGATGTTTTGGGATGGTTCTGTTCAGAATCCCGCACAGAATCGGGCGACAGAGCTCGATTTTACATGTTTGATGCGTGGGCTTTGACATAAGTCGCAATAAATGGCACGCCAACACTTTTCGATCGAAAAAAAATAAAAAATCCCGATTTCATCCGATCAAACGTACCAGTTCGAACTCATTACTCGTCAAACATCGGCTGCCGAAAGGACAAGTCGATTGATTACCCCGTTTAGGAGAAAATAGACAAATCGGTAACTGATTGGGTAAACCCCCCCCTTAAGACTTTGTCAAATAGAGAATAATTAGATATTAAGGAAATTTGGTTTTTCATAGAAATATAATCTACTATTGGAATATTAGCCTGACATTTCCTTATTCAATTTCCGTTTGATTTATAGCCAAATACAAGCCAAGGTTAGCAGTTTTGAAAAGCAACACAAGCGCGTACGACATTAGGCTAACCGACTCGTGTTCGAGGGCCAAGTGTTGTGATTCCGAGTCTGATTCGCAGTCTTGGATAAAGCATCCTGGATCTGCAGTCAATAATTAAAATCACAATAGCAGGGACCATAGGCTTGGATTGCCAACCTGGTTCTATGGAGGTAGCCTAAACCTTTGGTTTAGAAGATATACGGCTTTGGAGGTCAGACCGACGCCTGAGTCCGTTGATTAGCGTAGTTTATTGTATTGTAATATTTTTAATATTTGTTGTAATAATAAGTTAATATTTATGGATTCCCGAGGGAAATAAAGTGAATCAGATGAAATATAATCAATTGGGCAAAAGATTTATGTATTCAGAAAATACAGGTCTGCTTCAGTACGAGGCTAAAGACAGACTGATTTGTTTTACAATAATACTTATTCATACGGCAACCGAAGTTCATATATTTTGAAAGATGTCTTTTATCATATAGACTACTTGATCTAGATCATATAGAAGTAATATAAAGGGGTGAACTCATCAAATATAACACTACCCCCCCCCCCCCCCCCCCCCCCCCCCCCCCCCCTCCACCACCCCCTTAGTGAAAGAGTCGACCCGACTCATAAGGTAAGTATAATAAAAATTATGTATGTAAAATCATCATAAGGATTAGTAATTCGATATTGAAATTGTAAAATCTATGTGTTCTATTTAGGAGAATTGGAGCTGTGGGTCAAGTAATTAAAAATTTTCCTAAGTACTATCTGACATTCGTCTCTTATTAGAAGGAAAACCACAGAAAACCTCTAAAAGATAGTCTGACTTAATATCACAACATGGGTTCTTACAAAAATCTTCAAGAACAGGAACCAGGAACAAGAGTAGAAACTCAGGAATCAGGATCAGTGGACAGGAATCAGGAAATAAGAAACGAAACTCAGGAACAAGGTGAAGAATTCCTTGGTCATTATGAAGAAAGTCCTGAATACTGGAACAGGAAGGGGTTGGAGGGGTAGAAGGACCAAAGACTGGAACGGAAAGTCCGATTCTGAACTCCAGGAGATCCAACTCCAAACCTCTTCGAAATAAATCATATACGACCTAGACAGGAGGACAAATGTTATTCTCTCAAAATAATAAGGTCTTAAATTTGAGTTTTTCTAAAAACTCTTCAAAATTATAGATTCCTTTTAAATCTCGTTTTTTTTTTTTTTTTTTTATAATTAAAATTATAAATTCCTTTTTAACTATTTTCTTTCAAATTAGAATGATAAATTAAACTTTTTGATATTAGATAAATTATTTCAAATATAATAAATTGATAAATTAAATTATTCTATTAAATAAATGTTATAAATAAAAATTGAAACGATCTTATCTGAAAGAAGTGGAAACTTGGGATATTAGGTCAGTATGGGATGAATTAGGCTTCCTTCTTCTCGTCTCAGAATATCATTTCGTCATTTAAATAGGATATCCTACTATCGGAATATCGGGAGCTGGAAAAACTTGGGTTAATGCTTGGAAACTAAAACATAACCTATATTCAGATTTTCCGCTCGGATCTCTTTTCATCCAGACGCCATTATTATATAAATTTACTACAACGACACCTAGCGTTATCTTTTTGTATTATTTTGGCTGGATTCAAGATTGAAATAAACGAGGGTCTTTTAAACGACCTATAACGAACCCTTTCAAGAAAAACGTCTATATATAAATGAAAAATTGTTTAAACAAATGCAAAATTGTTTATAACAAGAGAAAAGAAATAAAAGATAGAAAGGGGGAGAAATCTAAAGAAGCGTCATTCGTAATCATGAGTTCGTTGAACGAGGAAGCAATTCTTCTTGGGCTGGATTTTCACGGCAGCAAAATACTGCCGCAGTAAAATACTGCCGCAGTAAAATACTGCCGCAGCGCCACGCTGCGACAGCGTAATACTGCCCGTGAAAATGCGCCGACAGCGGCAGCAAAACGCTGCTTGTCCACAACTAGTTAGATGATCACGTGGTCCATCAGTGGCTCTCATTTCTGTTTAAATTCGCTCGCGATTCCGAGCTCCGATATTTTTCGACCATTCCGAGCGGTGTTATATTGTTGGAGCCTGGAGGTAGAACTAATTGGCATCCAAGGTAAGATGATTATTAAATGTTTTTCTCATTATTATAGATGTAATTGAGGGTATGGATGGAATAACGATATGACTCGAGTAGAGTAACTTTCGCTATACCGTTCTTTCGGAAATTGCATAAAAATGATAAGTGCCAGCTCATTGACCCTACGCATGTTTTCATTTTTTCTTGTACTTAATCAAATATTCAGGGGTTGAACTTGAACTCCTCTTATATCATTCACTCTGTTACTGTTTGTAACTGATACTTATGTAACAGAGTTGTTATTTGAAAGAACGGTAACCTTATAGATACAGCTTCCTACTTTTTTTCTCATTTATTCCAAAACTGTTTTTTTCCGAGTTATGCCGGTAATTTGAAAAATGAAAATGATTTGACATACATATCCGAAAAACACGTATTTACTTCGTACCGGTATTTTTCCCATCCTCTCGATTGTCACACAGTTGTGCACGAGTAAACCAGACATATTTCTTTTGCTACAATGTATTTTTTCGCAACAGCCATGAAACCATCTGCGTTTCTGAAATGCGGGCTCTGTGACACAAATTTTCATAAGGGAAACCTTGAGCATCAGTGCTCTGTGGGCCAAACTCGGTTCGTGTGTACGAGCGATGGAATATTTTATCCCATGGATGGTGAGACAATTCTTGTATGAAAAAAATTGTGATTATTCTTTTTTATCACGCCAAAGTCTCCGCTTAAGCCGTATATTTATATTGATGATTCATCCATTTATATTAATTTATTATAATGTACCCGAAAACTCTTTTACATCAAGATATTATAATACAATATTTTAATGCAAATAGCGACTTTTTGAACACTCGCATTCTAAGTCGGTTCCAAACTTTGCAATGGATTAAAATTGTTATGATCCTTCAGGCACTAAATGAAAGCTTATATAGTAATCATCTGGAAGAAAAAAAAATCTGTCCAGATTTTATTAACATTTCAAAATTGTCCGGTTTGTTTTATCGAACCACCTCTTAGTGAACGTATATACATGCTGGAGAAGCCCTATATAAACTGATAAATGTTCATAGATCGGAATTATAGGAACAGCCCTTTTTATTCGTTTCTCTTCAGTTTTTGAATCTCGATCCATCCGAATTTATCAGTTTCTACTAGGCTTTCCCATGCAGAGAGAATTACGCTTGGTTTTTTTCTTGTACCCTATAGATAATGGTGTCGTTACTCTGGTCCGTGCACAGTCATCAACAGATCAAAAGATTAAAGTATGTACACTAAACTTGTAACTGTATGTATAAATAAATTGAAATGGAAATTTTCAAAATTATGTACTATAAATTAAATGAGTGTATACTAGGGTGGTTCAAAAAAGACCTAATTTCTCAGATGTTGCTGCTCATCCGTGAATATGTTGTTTGTGATTTTTTTAAATTATTCCTTTTTTTTTTAGCTCTATTGGACAATATTTACTACTGCCTCAGTGAAGTTGAAATTTCGAAATTTTGCCATTTTTGGCAATTTCAAAGTTCTCAGATCAAAGCGCTCATCTGGCTACCTCGAGGTTTTCATTCAATGAGCATGTTGGTTCAAGATGAGACTTGTACGATAGTATTTAGTACTGCCTCGGAGACATTGGAGTCTTTTCAATACTTTGCGTTTTTTCGGAGATTCGATCGCCAGGTGCTGCTCATGAGACAGTTTCATCTTACGAATATAAGGAAGAAATCCAAGCAGTTTGCAGTCTGCGGGACCATTTTTACTACTGCCTCATTGAGGGCGACTTTCCTTCAAGTAAAATTAGCAACATGAGGCAGTAGTAAAAATGATCCCACAGACTGCAAACTTTGTGTACTCCTTCCTTAAAATGGTAAGAAAAGACTGTCTCATGAGCAACACCTGGCGATCCAATCTCTAAGAAAACCCCTAAATAGTGAAAAAACTTCAATGTCTCTGAAGCAGTACTAAATATTATCGTACGAGTCTCATCTTGAACCAACATCCTCATTGAATGAGAACCTAGAGCTAGCTAGATGAGGACTTTGATCTGAGAATTTTGAAATCGCCAAAAATGGCGAAATTTCGAAATTTCAACTTCACCGAGGCAGTAGTAAATATTGTCCTATAGAGCTTAAAAAAATGGAATAATTTTTCAAAATCACAAACAACATATTCACGAATGAGTAGCAACATCTTAGAAATTAGGTCTTTTTTGAACCACCCTAGTGTATACAAATACATATATATATATATTAGGGTGTGCCAAAAAAAAAAATTATTTTTATTTCTCGTTTCCCATGTGAAAAATGATTGCTTTCATGAATTTTGAGAAACGTCGTCGAAGGGGGGCTCTGACAAAAAATGTTCAAAGGTGTCTCAGTCGACCAGAAATCATGGTGATTGAGGCACCTGCTAGACTCAATTGTTCGAAATCCCCTTTCGCGAGGTGAAATTTCACAGCAAGTTGAATGAAATCATAAGGTGGTACGTTGAATACACTAATAAAAAATGCTGTTTCAAAAAGAAAATTAAAAAAAAAAAAAAAAAAATAGGTGTTCATAGTTTAATTTTTAACAATTCTTTATCCTTTTTCTACTTATTATACCACATGCTGAAACAGCTGAATGTTATTTAATATTTCAATTGCCGAAAGGGGAATGCTGAGAATCAAGTTTAAAAGGTGCCTCATCAGTATGACTTCTGGTCGAGTGAGACACCACTTTGCATTTTTTCTCAGTGCCCTCCTTTAGCGAGACTTCTTATTTCATAAAACCACTCTGATTTTTGATGTGGGAGATAAAAAAAAAAAAAAAAAAGTTTTTTCTGGCACACCCTAATATATATATATTATAAATATATATATAATATATTAGTAGTTTAAGCAACAAGGGCGTAAAGCGATTAGCTTACGCCATCACGAGGGCCGGCCAGTTTCGCGCCGATTATAACACGAGTGGAAAAAGCTTGCGCCCGAGTGGCATACCATATTTTTTTACCCCTGTGCATAAAGTTCGTATAACTGACAATTATAGCTTGATCAGCGACATCGCAATGAAATAAATAGTGTGTGCCAGAGCGGGGCAAAACCCTTTGCCGCACTGAGAGAATTTTATGATAGCGTGTACGATCTTAGAATTGTAGATTATGGAATGGCATTGTATGGTTCATAATAACATGAGAGATGGTAACCATTGCCATCTGAGTGGTCAATTTTTTTATACAGATGGTAAATATTATCATCAGGGTGTTGAATTCAATCATCGCCGATAATCGCTATTACTTCGGCTATTACAATCGGTTGTTTTTGTGTTTTTACAATAATGCGATAGTAGCATTTACTATAAAATTCTCTCAGTGCGGGCGGCGGGGGCACCCTAAAAAGATACTTTGAAAAATGAAACAAAGAATTTTGTTGATATAATAGTATATTGTGTATCAAGCAGGCAAAATAGGTCTTTTACCGTCGAGCGTACATTTGCAATACACCGAAAGAAATTTATTCTTATTTCTAGTATGGTAACATACTAATCGTATATACTAATGAAATCCCCTAAATGTTTAGTCTATTTTTATGTAGAATGCTAGAGTATTAGAATATCCTCTTAAAGTTAGTATGCTATCTATTAAGGTGTGACCACGTGATCAAAACTTGTCGCATTTTGCATATGGCCGCGTCCAGGTCCTGCATCGTGTCGTGCGTCGCGTTGTCTTTGAGTGTGAGTGATCAAGTTATATTTTTCATTCGAAAAAATCGACGAAGTCGTGAAGTGGCTCATCAAAAACGATCCAGGCGAACTGGTCGAAACATTTGAACGTAAGTAAACCTAAAATTCTGAGTATAATAGTACATTTCATTACGAGTAACGAAAGGCTTTTTTGACGAAACGAGAGGTTTACGGCACGAGCCGAAGGCGAGACTGATCGTAGCGAGTACGAGTACGAGTACCTCGAGCGAGTACGAGACTCGCCTTCGGCTCGTGCCGTAAACCTCTCGTCAAAAAGCCTTTACGTACAAGTAATGATCATTATTTTTCATCAGGATTGCCGAGAAATCGCGACGAAGTTGCGATTTTGAGGCTAGAATGATGAAAAATAATTTTTTCCAAATTACTGCTACGCTCTGAGAAAACGTTCTAGTGACTCAGTTTTTCTACAGTTGATTAGTGATATTTTGATACAAAGTTCATGATTTTTCCAGATTTTATGTCCTCCGCTGAACATAAATTCAGTCCATCGAAGAAAAAGCAGTTGTCGAAGGGTACAGGCTGCTGCGTTGGATGAAATTTCTTCAACTTTAAACCAATAATATTTGATGAATTGTTTGAGACTTTTGTGCCATATAAATACTATATAAATATAAATATATTCCCTAAAATTGTTGAACATTTTTTTGTCTTTAATTTAATTAATTATCTCATAGTCTTGTATGATTGAAAAGTTTATAATATAAATAATAAATATACATAGTATATATTATAAAAATATAAAAAAATATATGAATATAATATAGTATACATATATACATAAATATATTATACCAGGAATGTAAAATATGAATATAAAATGAAAATAAAGAGATTATTTTATAATTTCACTGATTCCTTTCCGAATATAACATACCAAACTTAGATTAGAGGATATTCTTAAAGCTAGTATATGTATTCACATTAGTATGTGTTTATTAAATGATTCTCCTCTAAAGATTAGAAAATATACTTACCGCCTATTTTAGACGGAAATATACTAAGTTTCAGTATATTATACTAACTTTGAGAATAAATTTTTTTCGGTGTACGAGTCGAAGACGAGTCGTAGACGAATTCGGGACTACAAGAACTTTACGCACAAGGGGTCAAAAATTTATATGTCGAGGGTACTCCAACGTAACCTCGTATCTAAAAAAAAAAAAAAACACTTCTACTTATTTGTTACCAATTTGAAAGATTTTTCGTTTTTTTTTTATAGATGTGGATGATAATTATACTATAGAAAATATTTTAAGTTTGTTTTTTTAGTGAATTTCTGAGATACCAAAAACCTCTGAAAGACGAGTTACGCGAGGTTACGTCAGAGTACCCTCGATATGTATACTGTATAGGTAGGTATAGGGTAGACGTACCATTTGTGGCCACTGTACCTTTTGTGCCTATAAATCTATTCCTTTATTGAATTAATTACGAAAACATAACCTACAGCAAATATTAGACCCAACTTTTTCAGTACTTGATTGTTTAAAAGTGAAGTTTTTAATTATTAGCTGTCAAAATGGTTTTGTACCGGTTGTGGCCAGGCCTTGATTTACATGGTAAAAGTATGGCCACAAACGGTACTAAGGTGGCCAGAAACGGTATATACTACCCATATTCCCGGATGATGGATTACATTAGAGCAGGTCGAATATAATATTTGAGTTTGTAAAGAATATTGTTGTTGAGAAAATAAAACCCGAAATTGCCTCAATCTGTTCAGACTTGCCCAGATTTAATGCCTCATGACTGAGCAGATTTGAGTATAGATATAACTACATGATCTGGCACCTTGTAATTATATCTGCTTCAATTTAATCCTTTTTTCCGGGTGTACTTTATATAGCTATTTAATATTGATTATGAAACAGGTGCTCGTGGAAAGTACACGGTCTAGTACAGATTATCAGTCGAATCATGTTGATGAAACAGCTGAAGTCTCATCAGACGTTTCTGTAGCAGCAAATGCTGGACAGAATTGGCAATTAAACTCTCCCTGGATGCAACAATTTCCTGTCTGCGCGGGAATGACGAATCTCGGAAATTCTTGTTTTTTGAATAGTGCTCTTCAGGCGTTATTTCATATTCCGAGTTTCGTTGATTGGCTTTTACCTAGTACAGGTTACCAATTTCAGTGTGAAGAAGGTGATAATGACATGCAGTGGATTTCTATTGTAGAGTCGACAATATACAATGATTTTTAATGGTCAATGTATCTACAGATTCAACCATGTGCTTCATTTGTACTCTTCGACAAACGCTACAATTGTGTCACCAGCATTCAGGTGGTGTAATTAAACCCGTAAAAATATTCAACCAGTTACATCGTGAGTATTCACTTTGACGTGGAAATGAAGTATTACTATATATATATATATATATATTTTGAACAACATTTATTGTATTGTTACTAATACAAACTCGGACGTACAATTGCGGTGTAACTACCGGTAACATTGATTGATATATTAATTAAAATTTTCGCTACATTATTCTGGTCTTCATAATATGCGCAAAATTGTCTATGGAAATAATCGGAGCCTCCTCACTATCTGCTTATGCAATATTATTACACGTATATTTCGGTAATTCTCTTAGAGATCTGTAAAGAAGTTATACCTGGCCAACAAGCAGATTATCACGAATTGCTTACATATCTTTTGGCTGGTATTGATAATCACTGTTCAACAAGACACAACTTCGTACAAGACCAAAATTATTGTAACGATGTTACAAGACCGTCAACACCTATGGATGAAATATTTCGTGGTTTAATTCGTACGAAGCTGCAATGTTCAAGTTGTCAGGCCATATCGATTTCAATTGAAAAATTTAGGGTAATTAGATCTCTTCGCTTTTACATCGAAACACCATTATAATTTAAGTATATGCGATTGATGACGGACGTTCTTTACACCAACAAATCCATTGCAGAGCATTTCACTCGACCTCGGGGATAAAACCATTGAAAGTTTGGATGACGCCTTATTTCATTACTTTCGTGAAGAAGCTATCGAAAGCAACGAATACATATGTAATTCGTGCAAGAGCCAAACGACCCCAGTAAAAAGAGTATATTTAGAGAAACCGCCAAACGTATTGTGCATACAATTAATGCGTTTTGATTCGGCTGGCCAGAAAGTATTCAAGCATTTGCGTTTCTCAGAGATTTTAAATTTGGACCCATACCTAAGAAATAAATCTGCGAATGCAATAGCGCGATTAACTTATTCTTTGACTTCTGTGGTAGCACACATTGGATCCTCTATAGATAGCGGTCATTACATTACCGCAGCTAAAGAATCGACCGGAGGATTTTATGTTTTCAACGATTCACAGGTAACAAAAAACCCATGTAAACCAATACAGGTTTATAAGAGATCAGTAATTACACTTGCATAATTAAACAAAATTTTCAGGTTCAGCAAACATCGCTCAGTAACGTGTTAGGATTAGAATCTTACATTTTAATATTTGAAAGGGTTCCAAGTGAGGGCATTCTTCGATCTGTGAGAAACTTAAACGACAAAGATAACAATAAAGTGGCAAACATCCCCCCGAAACAGGTATATTTAAATTTGGAATGTTCCGAATGGACTAATCACTACCTTCTACTACCACATTACAACACCAGGTTGTCTAGTACCTGTCAAAACTGAAACTCCTTGACTTCTCAGCCAGACAAACTTTTTTTTCCATCGGAATATCCTGAGATGCTCAAGAAATTTCGGATCTTAACTTTAGTAGACGATCTATTGCTTGATTGCGATTGCATTAATTAGGTAACTAACAGTGACATATTGGTATCACTATTTTCATATATTGACAGCAAAATATATGCCTAGTACCCAAAACATCTATGGAGACCAGCAAAGTGCAGGATAAACGAAATACCTTCGAGGAAGAAGGATCTTTAAGTATGAGTTATAACCGTCAGAACACAACAAATGCGAATGTTAGTAGTTATTATTTTCATAAAGGGCTACGCGATCAAACCCGACCGGGTCTCTTTACTATTGATATATTTTTTCATCAGGGCGATCCAGTAATCACGGGCGAGGACGGTGTGGTGAATTTACGGAGAAGAAAACTAATTATTGCAGCAGCACTTGTCTCATTGTGCCTTGATTTGACCGATTTGATGTACAAGCCGAAAGAATATTGGGAAAGACCTCTGTTCCAAATGAGGAAACAATGTGGATTTTACCACACATCTTTTCATCTGTTAAAAAATGATGAAGCGAAATTCATGAATTTTACTCGGATGTCAATTGCGCAATTTACAGAATTGACAAACATTGTTGCTCCGACTATCGAGAAAAATACATTTCTACGTGAACCTATATCGGCCGAAGAACGGCTGTTGGTAACTCTGAGCTACGAATAGTTTCTTTTAGTCAACAGTATAGACCGACATTGTAAGGTATAAGCTGCGACTTACTAATTATACCTTTTTTCTTACATCAGATATCTTGCCATTGGCGACAATCAAATCTCTCTGACTTATTTATTCAACATATCGCCCACAGCGATATCAAATATCGTAGGAGAGGTTTGCGAGGCCATCTGGCAATGTTTGAGTCCGATGGTTTTGCACGAACAAACCAAAGAAGATTGGCTCAATATTTCGGCAGATTTCGCGAAGCACTGCCATTTTTGTCATTGCATCGGGGCAATTGACGGAAAACACGTCACAATACAAGTAAACAAACACAACAAGCCATATACCTATACCCACACATAAAATAGAAACTATAATTATATTGAAAGTGATACTTTGGGTACAATTCTTTGCAGGCACCCGCTAATGCAGGGTCCGAGTACTATAATTATAAGGGTCATCACAGTATAGTTTTGTTAGCAGCATGTGATGCAAATTATATATTTCGGTTCGTTGACATCGGTGCACCTGGACGCCAAAGTGATGGGGGAGTCTTCACTAAATCCAATATATGGAAATTATTGGAATCTTTCCAGGCCGATATACCTCGGAAAGAAAAAGTGGGTGATTCGGAATTGCCGTACGTGTTTGTGGGAGATTCTGCGTTCCCATTATCAGACTATTTATTGACGCCATTCCCAGCCTTATGGAATACTTCCGTAGAAAAACGCGTTTATAATTACCGGCACAGTTTTGCTAGAGGAAGAATAGAAAATACCTTCGGCATTCTGGCTTCGAAGTGGCGTATCTATAGGAGGCCCATCAATTGTAGTATTCCCTCAGTGGTTAAAATCGTGAAAAGTACAGTTTGTCTTCACAATTGGTTACGAATGAGTGATTTGCAAAGCGGAAAACCAATGTATATAACACCTACCTGTGTAGACAGACAGTCAGAGAATGGCATGATATTCGGCACCTGGCGGAAAATTGATGGCGAGCCTACTAACATGCTACCGTTGGATCGAACATCGAGAACAGTATTTTTAGCTGGTGTACAAACAAGACAAGCATTTTGTGATTATTTCAATGGCGAGGGGTCTTTATCATGGCAGCATAGATATGTATAGGGCTTGTTTTACTGTTATAATATTCGTTGATGGTCACGTACAATAAGTAAAATAACGTAAGTCTGTATCAATTACGGATTGTATCTATTTATATAAGTGTAATAATAATTATAATACCATGTATGAATATGAATATGGAGAAAATAAAACTATACTATTATAATAATTATAATATACTTTCATATTTGTCTTACTTTAGGGAAAATATCCAACTATAGTGGCATGATGAACGATATTCGTATTTATTTTTGCGAACTGACGACTGAATGTCCAACGTTTTGAGTATAGGTATAAGCTTCGAATATTTTGGCATACATTGAGAAAAAAAGTTTCTTGATTCATACCGGGAATCACGGACTTGACATGAGTCGGGATGAATCAAGTCGGTGATTCCCGGTATGAATCATGAAACATCTTTCTGGGTGTACCCTGTAAAATTGTAACGTTATTTTTTGATAAATTTTTCGCGCAACAAAATTTATTAGGTCGGATAACAGATATATCGACAACCATAAGAAGCCCCATATTTTTCAATGTAGGGGATAGTATACCTGAAGGCAGCCAAATGACATCGACATGTAGCTAAAGTTTAGATCCAAGATTTTCTATTACTAATTAGGTATTCAAAAAGTATTGTATTCCACAGTTATCAAAATAAAAAACTTGGGGGAATCTATTGTATACTGATTACATACCTGGAGGTTTCAGTCGAACCTACTTGCAGGGCCTAAAAAAGCGATCAAGCATTACGTAATGTTAAATTGCAAACAATACGAAATATTTTGGAATATGATTCTGAATATATGAATGTAGGGAATACAATTCTAATCTTAGACCATACAGGATGGACCGCGCATTGTAGTGGTGGGGGTACTGCCAAATAAAGCGACAAAGATAGCACTAGCGATGTATATAGACACATAAATATGTCTCATTCGTGCTAACACTTGAAATCGAGTAGGCTTAGTTATGATCGAGAGAGTTATGCCACAGAGGCTATGGGGCATATATAAGCGCGGCAACGCAGCAACACGACTCACAGTGGTCCCAAATCCCAAATAGCCGGCCAAAACTCAAAATATGAAGTTTCTATTTAAGGAATTCTAAGTACTGATTCAGGTAGAGGGGTATATTCCACGTCCCTTTCAAGGGTCAGGTAGTGGCAAATGTCGCAATTAGCCCATGGGGTGTCATTCGTAACGGAACCCTCGAGAAGGTAGTATCGATCACGCACTAGCCTCTGAAAACTATGTTGTGTTTAAAGTTGAATAACTCGGAGTGAAATTGAGCAATTTTGATTTTGCAAAATGGAACTTCCACCGGAAAGTAAGTACATTTATTATATCAGTAGAGCTTTTCATATCAACGACACACCGAGCAATCACATATGTAAACACCTTCTGTGAATTTAGGTGCCCGCGACGAAAAAAAATTGTGTATAGATTGAGTAAAAGTTAATAATTCTACAGAATTCTACAACCGGTCTAGTTTCACATGATTCTTTACACTCTTGAGTAGAACATATCCAAAAATTAGCTGCCTAAAACTGCCATTTTCGTTTTGGTGATTTTTTTTATAAATAGACGCAGGACTTCACCTCAGGCGCGCGGCGCGGGTGCGACCGACGCGACGTCAAACGATTGGTTCTTCCGATTGGTTTGCTGGAAAATGTTGATTACAATATTATTATTAGTCTAGCGAGTACCCCTTCTAAGCTGAAATAATGTAATATTTGTTCTAATTTTTCATTAAATGAGCATTATCTTTGAATTTGTATTATTTATTCCTATACTTTACCAAACTCCTATATCCCACATATATGTAATAATAAATTCCTTCGTTCTTAATAGTAGATTCGTAATCGGCGACTTCGAAAATCCGCAAGTATGAAATTTCGTAGAGATTGATTCAATTTTGAAGGAAGTGATCCGCCATTTTACGCCGCCATTTTGTTTTTGCTCGAATTTGACGTCAGATTCGTAATCAGCAGCCTCGAAAACCCCCCGAAGACCAAGTTTCGTTAAGATTGATTCAATTTTGAGGGAAGTGATCCGCCATTTTGGGCCGCCATTTTGTTTTTGCTCGAATTTGACGTCAGATTCGTAATCAGCAGCCTCGAAAACCCCCCGAAGACCAAGTTTCGTTAAGATTGATTCAATTTTGAGGGAAGTGATCCGCCATTTTTGGCCGCCATTTTGTTTTTGCTCGAATTTGACGTCAGATTCGTAATCAAAAGCCTCGAAAACCTTTCGAGTGCCAAACTTCGTTAAGATTCATTCAATTTTGAAGAAAGTGGTCCTTCGTTTTTGGGTCGCCATCTTGTTTTTTCAAAATTTGACCTCAAATTCGTAATCAGCGGCCTTGAGAACCCCCGAGTAGCGAATTTCGTTAACATTCAACAATATCTTCTAGTTTTGGCCAGCTTTTTGGGATTTGGGACCACTGTGCGACTTGGCAACGTTTACTCCACTAGTGGAGCACAGATTCCTTGTCTTACGAATGGTCGAGTATTGTCCGTCCTTTTCCCATTACTCGGCGGCAGTCCTCCCAATGCTTTAGCATAGGCAATGCGCGGTCCATCCTGTATGGTCTAAGATTCTAATACACAAACGTTTTCAAGAAAAATAGATGACAATTTGACGTACTCAAGCTTCGTGCCATGCGTTCTGCTGTGTGTATCCTGGTCATGATATCCAGCATAACATCGGGAACTAGATTATCTGGAAGCTTCTTCAATTTATTCACAACCATTATGCCGAAACCGTCTATTTCGGTCAGTTCGTGAGGTGCTGGTCCAGTTGGTTGCTGCGGCGTTGGTTGTGGAGTGTTATTTAACGAGCTTATCAACTCGTTTAACGTTGAACGAATTTGTCGTCTCTCCGTGATTCTGCTATATCCTTAAATTGAAGATGTACAGAAATGCTATGGTAAAGATTTATTGGGCTAGTAAATAGTACAAATGAAAAAATCAAATACTTGATTTTTGCGATGAATGGCCCGAATTGTTTTCATCGTTTTCTAGTATAGCAGATGAATTCTCACCATTTATAACGTTTGATACGGTCCTATAAATGCAAAAATTAATATACGTAAAATGAATCAGTCAATTCTTCATGCGGCGCGTAATATTATCAATATTATTAGGAAGGTGTATTTAGTGAATCGTCCAGAAATGTTAGCGATTTGTAATACACCCAAGGTGCTCTTTGGGGAGGAGCTGCAGCGCCACTTCGGAATTTGTTTTTATTTATTTCAGCTCTGATCCTGATGTAGCGATCTCGAAGCGTCTTCCATCGCTTCTTGACATTTATTAAATCAATTTCTCCTACAGACAATAACATAATTAGTTCTTGGAAGTTATATTCAACGTTGACAAAGATTGCATTGTCGCCAAAATGAATACACTATACATATATGATATATATATATATATATGGGGAATTCCACGCCAACATGACCAATGAATTTCCCTCACCATTTTCGATTTGCTTCAAAAAAAATTCTACAATTGTTCAAGTACTAAAATGGTCTCCTGAATTTTTTCAGATTTTTCGATCGACCCGTTGTTTTTTTATGAATTTTCAATCTACCAAATAGATCGATACTTTTTAAAAATCTCAAAAAATTCTCAAAAATCTCATGTTCCACTACGAATGTTTTAGTACTTGAAAAATTGTAGAAATTTTTTTGAAGCAAATCGAAAATGGTGAGGGAAATTCATTGGTCAAGTTGGCGTGGAATTCCCCATATATATAGGGGAGAGCGGGGCAAAAAGGGCAGCGGGGCAAAAAGGGCAGCTCGGCCAAAAAAAATAAAATTCTTGAAAAATTTTCGACTTTTTTTTTTTTTTTCAAGAAAAGTCGTTTCCCGAAGGAATTTAATTTTTTTGAAATTTAATTTCGAAAATTTGGCGGAGCTGCCCGTTTTGCCCCGCTCTCGCCTACCTCATGCACGAAATGTGAGAAAAATTGTATTAATAATCGTTGTACGATGTACCTGGTAAATCCCTAACCACATTTTTCCAAGCCGCTGCTCTCTCAGCGAATTTGCGTGGATTTCCTGGTTGTTTGTAATCGTAGATAACAGAATATTTTTTGACCGCATTAATGAGCATCTCATCCACAGAACAAATGTCATTTTCGTCTAAATTTTCATTCTGTACGTCCTTATTGACATTTCGGGTTGTTTAGATTTTTTTGGTTTGTCGGCGTTTCTTACAATTTCCTTCACCGTTAACAACTCTTTTTTTTTTCAGCTCTGCAGTTTCTGCACGTTCATCCGGGTTTTCTATATCATTGTCAATATTGGCGTTTATTTCGATATTTGGGGATGGACTACGCTCTTCGAAATTTTCTGTATTATCGTCAACAGCCTAGAAAAATATGGGAACTAACACGTGGGAGTGGCTTAGGAAAAAATGTCGGAAAGTAGCTTACACTTTTATGTATGTACTAGGGTGTCCGTTAAAAAACCCAATTTTGGATCGGACTTGACGCACCCCCTACAACAGTGGTTCTTAACCGGTGGTCCGCGGACCACTGGTGGTCCCTGAAAGCACCCGAAGTGGTCCGCGAAGTCATCCCATATGTTCTATAATTTCACTGTTCTACAAAATCACCGTTCTATAGAACAACCTTATAATAATTTAAATTACCGAGAAACAGTTGGTGGTCCATGGCAAGACAAAGATTTAGTCAAATGGTCCCTCATCTCTAAAAGGTTAAGAACCACTGCCCTACAATGATTGGAAAAAAAATAAAAAAAATTTTGGTCGCAATTTGAGCCTTCTATCTCAATTAGAAGGCGTGCCTAAATGATGAAATAATTTCACATTTCAATAACATTGATTTTTGTCATTTCTTTTCAATTCCAATTTTTTACGTAGACAAGAGAAGGTAGAAAGAATCATTCGATAGTTGAAATCTCCCTCATATAAGTGGAAGTACATAGAAAAAAATTCTCCTTGCCGATTGTCTTGTATGTACGGAAAAATAAATTTTTAAATAAAATGAAGAACTGATCCTTTCAATAACGCAATGGTTTGCACGTAAAAAATTGGAATTGAAAAGAAATGACAAAAATCAATGTTATTGAAATGTGAAATTATTTCGTCATTTAGGCACGCCTTCCAATTGAGATAGAAGGCTCAAATTGCGACCAAAATTTTTTTTATTTCTTTTCCAATCATTGTAGGGGGTGCGTCTATGTCCGATTCACAATTGGGTTTTTTAACGGACACCCTAGTATGTAATATAGTATTATTAATTAAGGCCAAATTTCATCAAATAAAAATAATAAATACGAAAGTTTTGAAATTTGGTGACAATGCTTATTCTGGCTTACTATTGAACGTGTTAAAAGTCCTGACCAATCGAAGGTCCGCAATCGCCGCCATCTTGGAAAAAGGGTGCATTTTTATGGTTTTTGTCATATAATTCCTTAATTATCGACTTTATTAGAAAAATTGTGGTGACGAAAGTTGAAGAGCATTAAATTATCTATAAAAAAGGTTGAACTCATTTTTTCCTCAAACTAATATTTTCGCGAACAAATGCGCCCTGTAAATATCGATAGTTTTGAGCCATTATATCCAAAAGCATACAACAATACTTTCAACAGGCTATAACGATTATATACCTGACTCAAAACTATCGATATTTACGGGGCGCATTTGTTCGGGAAAATATTAGTTTGATGGAAAAATGAATTGAACCTTTTTTATAGATAATTTGTTGCTCTTTAACTTTTGTTACCACAATTTTTCTAATAAAGTCGATAGTTAAGGAGTTATATGATTTTTGAAAAACTACGCCTTCAAATTAAATGACAGAAATACAACACAAAAATCGGCTGATGTTAAATAGGACGATATTAAACAATAACATACATATTCGAGCGTTTAAAATTGAAATTGTAATCCGACCATTCTTCATGTTCCTCTATTTCCTAGAATTTGCGGCCATTGAGAAAAACTGATATCTATATGTTGACAGTAAGAGAAACGAATGTTAAAAAATTCGTAATTAAAAAATTAATATCCTATCAGAAACCGCATTTGCGTATGTGTTTGGGTACTGAAAGACAATGAAAAAAAATCTGTTCGAGAAAATCGGTAACCAAAAGGGTAAAACGGTGTCGTGATAGAGAATGCCCTATACATATACGTACCGGTGGATCATAAGTTGATCGTGCTTCTGACATGAGAATGTTATCCTCGTCTGTCAAATAAATTAAATAACAAGTTGAATTATTTTCGGTTGATCTTCATAACGTAAGTGTGAAATAGGTAATACCATAGTATTGCTCATAAGCAAACTTACTTGAATTGCCATCCATTATTATCAGTACTCATAATTGTTCTGTCTAATGCAAAGAAAATATATAAGTATTGCAAATACCATCGAGTGGATAAAATATGCCCTCATCCTCTATATACAGTCGATCACGGCCCAAGCAACAGGAATGCGTCGTCACATTTGTGTCGCTCAATTTTTCGCTACAGAGCCCGCACGTCAAAAACGCAGATGATTCCATGGCTGTTGCGAAATAGTACATTACACACAGAAAAACCTAAGCCTAAATCACGATTGAAAAATCGTAATTTACGTTTTCATGAGCGTAATTTACGGTTTTCATAAGCGTAATCTATGATTTTAGAGACAGCGTGAATCATGCTCTATATTGCCGTAAAATAGGATCGAATTGTCCTTGATGTACGATTTCGTATTCGTACACTAAGGAAAACCTGAACGTACTATAGTAAAACGTAATTTACGTTAAAGTTTTCCTTAGTGTACGAATACGAAATCGTACGTCAAGGACAATTCGATCCTATTTTACGGCAATATAGAGCATGATTCACGTTGTCTCTAGAAACGTAGATTACGAATATGAAAACCGTAAATTACGATTTTTCAATCGTGATTTAGGCTTAGATTTTTCTGTGTGTGTAATACGAGTCCGGTAAAACTTTTTCTAAAGAGTGTGAGGTTGCAGCAGGAGCCTAAGGCAAGTTTTGCAATCACACGAAATCAGAAGAAGTTTTCCCGTCTAGTATAGTACAAAATTTTACTTCATAAGGTCTGAAAATGGGGATTTTCCTGCTGGAAGTGAAAAGATAGAAAGAGATAGACCATTTGTGGATAGAAAGGGATAGCCACTTTCTATCCCCGGCAAGTATACGATCTGAACACCTCTATCCACGTTCTCCGTCGGGTTGGATTGCGAAAAAGATAGGAAACGATAAAAAATCGTGGATAGAAAAAGATAGAACATTCGTGGATAGAAAAAGATAGAACGTTTGTGGGTAGAAAAGGATCGACACTTTTTATCCACGGCAAGTATACGATCTGAAAACCTTTATCCACGAGCGTCCGCCAGGATAAGTTAAAATATAGAAAATGATAAGCAGTCTCTATTCCAGATAAACTCAGAAAGCTATCTCTTCCTATCCATTAGTTCAATCTTTACTTGTATGTATCTTTTTGTATCAATGAGTCTATCCCTTACGTTTTACCGAGTTTATCTGTTTCTATCCTAAGGTAGATCGTTAGAGTTAATAAATTCGTATTATTTTCTATCCACATTTTTTTTTTTTTTATCCATTGCTATCCACAAAGTACCTCCGAAGTTCTATCCATCTGAATACGCTCTCGAATCTTTTATTATCGGCAGCCATTTTTTTTTTTTTTTTTTTTTGTACAAAAAATTCAACTATGAATAACATTTGTAGTTGATAGATTCAGACGGCGGAGTGAGTGGGGTGAGCTATGAAATCTTTTTCTAACTTCTATCGTCTTATTACTACTGTTCACTAATTCTACACAATTGCTGTGGTGGGATGGGGACTTAGTCGTCGAATGTCTGCGGAATGTTGAAAAGTATGTTTGAATCCTTGATTTTCTATCCAATTTTACGCACGGTCTATCCATGTTAATCCCTTTTAATATCAATTAGAAATGACAGTCGGGTCTATCCACTTGTATTTACCTTTCCTAATCCAATCTTATCCATGGTCTATCTATGTTAATCCCATTCAATCTCAATCAAAATTCAAGGTCGGGTCTATCCGTTCGTATCCTCGTTTTCTTATCCGATCCTATCCATATGAAGTCCTTTCAATGTAAATTGGAATCCAAATTCGGGTCTATCCATTCGTACACTGAGAGAAAAAATTTGTTGAATCAAACATATGGATTCTGTTGTTAATAAATAGTTGTTTCAACCATAATTTTGTCTGAATGAATAAGCCGTAATTACCATAACACCTCTTGTTCATTTGAATCAAACAAATTCAGTTCAAGCAACCAATATTTTGTCACATCAACATAATATTCATTTCGCCACCCGTAACCGCCGCGTTTAGTTGGATCAAAGAATATTTGTTTCATTCAACCACTTTTTTCTCTCAGTGTATCCACGTTTTCCTCTCCGATCTTATCCACAATCTATCCATGTGAATCCCTTTTAATGTCAATTAATATTCAGTCAGCCGACAGTCAGCTTTAGATTTTTGTATATTATACTACTATCCATATCTGAGTCCAAGACCGTATATACCTATATGTGGATCTCATTCTATCCCATAGCTAACCAGATATTGGATTGCGTAACATTTTACCGCCAATCGGATTATCTAGGATCTTACTTTCAAGTAGAAATTGCAGGGCCTGCAGCTGCAGTGCGATCACACAGCAAACATATATGGATAATATTATCGATTGCCTAATTTGGATCAAATTTCTATATGTTTAGTGTGAAGTGAATAAAAAATTAGGGATACAAAATGATAGCTGAGACTTTGAATTCAAATATAGGCAGTGAATGGGATTCAGATGAATAGGCTGTGGATTGAAGTGGATATACAAAATGATAGGTGGGACTTTGAATTTGAACAGACCATCAAAGGGATTTAGATGGATAGGCTGTGGATAGGAGTGGATACGAAATTAGGGAGACAAAATGATAGACGGGATTTTGAATAGAGGGATTTGATAGATAGGCTGTGGATAGAATTAGATAGGAAAACAGAGATCGAGAAGGATAGGCTCTAGATTGGATCTACATCAGATAGAAGGAGATTTACGTAGATAGGCGGTGAATATAGTGTTAGATAGGAAATCAGACATTGAAAAGGATAGGCCCTAGTTTGGATCCAAATCAGATAGAAGTAGATTTACGTATACGTAGATATCCATAGATAGACGGTGGATAGGATTAGAAAGGAAATTAGAGATTGAAAAGGATAGGCCCTAGTTTGGATCTTGGATTCGAAAAAAGATAGCAAGAGATTTGCAAAGATAGACCGTCGATAGGGTTAGATTCATTATCCTTATCCCTTTCTATCTAAAAGATCTGAAGTAATTCAAGTGGATAAAGATTCTATCCATTGACTTCCAGCAGGGTTACCCACGCGAAGCGTCGGTAAAACATTAATCACACTGCGTGAAGTAATATAGTATTTTTCGTCGTGTCCATAAAGTCGTATACTTCATAGCCACAAAACAGGACCGGGAAGGCGCGCTTTACAATACTCGATCGAAAAAATACATTGTAGCAAAAGAAATATGTCTGGTTTACTCGTGCACAACTGTGTGACAATCGAGAGGATGGGAAAAATACCGGTACGAAGTAAATACGTGTTTTTCGGATATGTATGTCAAATCATTTTCATTTTTCAAATTACCGGCATAACTCGGAAAAAAACAGTTTTGGAATAAATGAGAAAAAAAGTAGGAAGCTGTATCTATAAGGTTACCGTTCTTTCAAATAACAACTCTGTTACATAAGTATCAGTTACAAACAGTAACAGAGTGAATGATATAAGAGGAGTTCAAGTTCAACCCCTGAATATTTGATTAAGTACAAGAAAAAATGAAAACATGCGTAGGGTCAATGAGCTGGCACTTATCATTTTTATGCAATTTCCGAAAGAACGGTATAGCGAAAGTTACTCTACTCGAGTCATATCGTTATTCCATCCATACCCTCAATTACATCTATAATAATGAGAAAAACATTTAATAATCATCTTACCTTGGATGCCAATTAGTTCTACCTCCAGGCTCCAACAATATAACACCGCTCGGAATGGTCGAAAAATATCGGAGCTCGGAATCGCGAGCGAATTTAAACAGAAATGAGAGCCACTGATGGACCACGTGATCATCTAACTAGTTGTGGACAAGCAGCGTTTTGCTGCCGCTGTCGGCGCATTTTCACGGGCAGTATTACGCTGTCGCAGCGTGGCGCTGCGGCAGTATTTTACTGCGGCAGTATTTTGCTGCCGTGAAAATCCAGCCTTGGTATCCTAGTTTCTCAGTTTAATTGGGACACCTTATTAGGAATAAATATTCCAGAAACTAAAACATGGTTTCAAAACGAATGGGGAAGAGTTAAGTGTGCGAAAGGGGGTGCAGTAATACTAAGAAACTCTCCACTAAGGACATGTATCAATTGCTACACAGCAAGGTATGCTGAATAAATTCAATCTATTAATAGATAATTAATTTAATAGATATCAATTCAATAAATATTAATAGATATTAATTATCATTTTTATTTTTTTTATATATATATATTTCAGTGTTCCAATGGAGAACATAATCAGACTGATTCCACTTCATCGTTCTTATATTGGCTCGTTGATTACGTTAGGGAGTTTCAACACATGTCATATTTGCAACATCCCCTTGTTAATTGAATCAGGAAATCCAGAAGGATGCGAAGAATGTGAGGAATTCAAAACACTAATCAAGCACGTCGTCGAGAAGAAGATGTTGAATCATTTTTAAAGAAGATTTGTTAAAATAAATATAATTCGTGAAATCAAATATTATTTCAATTAAACCCACTTCGTTATGAAATGTTAAAATTCATAAATAATAATAAACAATATTATTTCAATTAAACCCACTTCGTTATGAAATGTTAAAATTCATAAATAATAATAAACAATATTAGTTGATAATAAATGTATCTTTCTCTCATTATTTCTCTTCTTATATTTATATTTTAATAGTTAATTTTTTTTTTTTTTTTTTTTTTTAATATGTGTGTATTATTATTTATTTGATGTTATTCGTAATATTCGTTATTCTCCATTTGCTTTTTAATAGTCTTCGTTACCGACTTGATTTGAATTGTTTTACTATTAGTTTCGATTTCTGTCGAGTTATCTCGAATAATTCCGAGTTGTTCCGAGTTGTTCTGAGTTTACTCCGAGTCTATACTAGAGATCATAAGGCTTCATAACCTCGCAAAAATTCATATAGACGTCATCTGCGGAAGCTTCAGCGTCTAAGATTAAGACTGGTGCTGGAAGAGTCGCAAATTTCTTTCTAACCAATCTTCGTGTACCTCGTGAAGAACCTTCAAATAATCTAATGGAATACCATCTTCTTCCGAACGAGCGCGTGAATTTATACGCGAAAACGACTCTTCCGGAGATAACCTCAAATAAACTATCAAATCTACTTCGAAGGCAGGAGACTCGCTAACCAAAACCCTAACATTTTCTAATAAAAGATGAGCTTCTAAGTCTTCAAAATCTCCCATTCTCCTACGTGCCTCAACGAAGCAATTGCAACTGTAAATTGACCTTTCCATGATCTTATTAGGTAACGCGGTCTGAGCTAAATGTCTAATTCGCATTGTCATAGCTGCATGATGCTAAAAAGGATATGCATATTTGCTAGGATCCCTGTATATCTTTTCTAGGAGGTTCCAGGGTTGCGATTCTGTAACTTTCCGCTAACTCGCTAACTCGCTAACTTCGTCCAATCGGAGATCGTTGCGGCCCGTAACGATCTTCGATTGGACGCTCCTCAGCCAACCAACGGTCTTATAGCGAAAAGTTAGCGAGTTAGCGAGTTAGCGGAAAGTTACAGAATCGCAACCCAGGGCTGCCGGTGAGCAACTAATGACACTGTTTTCCTACTATTTTTTGCATCTGCCACTATTTGCCCCTATTTTAAATAAATTGCCGCTAATTGCTCCTATTTTAATGCTTCATGCGGAAATACATTTTTTTACCGTCAATGTGTGTCTCAGAATGTAAGGTTGACTATTTGGAAAGCTGTAATAAATCACATGATGCTTTTATGGTAATTGATTCAAATTACCGACCAACTTGAACATCGTGATTTGTGCGCGATCGGTAAAATGGCTCACCGCTTGGTGACAATGAGATGATTTTGTAGCGACACGTTCCGACAGTGAGATCACGTGAAATTACGTGACATTACGGTAAGTAATATTTTAAATACCTCATTTCTAGGAATATGCGTGACGCCGCAAATTGAAGAATACGAGGGGCGGGGAGCGATTGATTTTTTTCCTAAGAGCCGAGTTTGAAATGATACGTACAAATTTGAGAGGTTAGGTTTCGTTTAACAAAACTATATTTTTATGTTTCTTCACACAGTTGAAGTATCATGAGTCGGAAATACAGATTTAATCCAAGTTGGCTATCCCGACAAGATGCTTTGGGCTACGAAGCATCGAGATGGTGTAAAAGAAACAACGATATTGCGGATGAATTATTCTGTCAGATCTGTCTTGCATCATTTTCCTACGCAGCTAAAGGCTTTGGAGCTATTATTCAGCATTCCAAGAGTGTTAAGCACAACCAGCATGCTCGGACGAAACTACCAGATAAACAATTGAAATTAGAAGGACGTGGTGAAACCAGCGCCGGCGACTTGCAAAATTTTCGGGTATGGAGTGACTCAACTGAGCAGGGGGGGGGGGGGGGGGGGGGGGAGGGGGGGAACACATTTTTCAATTTTTATTCCATTTATTGAGACCACGGAGTATAATAAGGAGTGCAAACTGCAGACTCAAGCTATAAAAGCCCGAAAAAGTGGCCCCAGTTTTCGACGCGCTAAGCGGTAAGCAGCGCTAGCTGAATGCGATACTAGCGATACTGGCGGAAAACACGCGAAATACCTGCAGCAACGCGCGCGGGCGGTAGGCGGGGAAGAAGAAGGAAGTTTGAATGGTTTGAAAACTCCGTAGTTTGCAAAATATATCATCTGTGGTTTGAAGCACGGAGGTTTGAAAGAATACGTCAAATTACATTTGGTAAAGATCAAATGAAAATCAGTTGAAATGCCGTCCTTTATTGCTCACGGTTGTAAATCAGGCACAAAAAAATGAAAAAAAAAAGGGTTGTTTTTTTATACCGCGGACTGTCAGTGAACATTTTTTTCTTTCGCGCAATAAACTCGACATTGCAGGTTAAATATGGGGTATTCCATCTCAAATCAACCTGGGTCTGACCCTTGACCTCTCGGATTGGGCCCGCGAGTTTTCATATGACTCTTTCCACTTTAAAAAGCACATAATTTTTATTTTAGATTTTTCCGACATAATTTGAATTTTCTGCAATTTTTGAAAACGAGTATATTGATCGATACAGTTTAAAAATCTGAAAAAATTCTGAAAAATCGTGGGTCAGATCTAAAAATTTTTAAGCTTGAAGCCGAAATAGGGAGATTTTTCCTTCTCACTGTTTTCAAGCGTTTTCTGAAAGAAAACGTTAAAAAAAGTGAGATGGTTGCTGAAACACTTTCATATGTCACACCGAATTTCAGAAATTTGTATGCGCTGTTCATAGCTTTTGTTTCGGCAACTTTCGGAATTCTCTGGCCGTAGCGCTCAAATCGCGTTCCGAATCAAATTAGTGTTCCGAAAAGCGGGGTCATTTTTAGTTCCCAAGTCTGCACTCCTTATTCTACTCCGTGATTGAGACAAAACGAATGCGGTACGGCGTACCTTATTTCTCCCAATGAACTTGTCTATAAGTGTTGACCGGTCGTATTCCGCAGTTAAGTCCGCATGGACATAGAGTGTCGCTAAGTTATTCAGCCGCAATATTGTAACATACAGATACGAAACCACTATCAAGGTTGAGCTTAAAAGGGACCGCAGTATGGCAGGTATCGGGCAAGAGGGGAGTACGCAGCGGCGAACGGTAAGAAATGCAACTATGGTATGCACAAAATTTGCTTGAAGGGTCTGTTACGTGCGTAACTAAGGTTATCCCTAAAAACCTTATTCCTGCTTTTATTCATATATCCATCTAAACTTTCATTCAAATAATTAATCTTATAACATATAATTATCAACCATACGTTATTTAGTTACATAGGGAATATAATCTAGAGCTAGCGACGAGTGAAATAAACATCCCTCGCACTCAGGAATATTATATTTCTCTCTTAAACACTTGGACCTCCCAAATTTAATTTTCGTTGCGCAGTTGCCGATAGCGAGGCCTGCTCAGTATCGTCAATAGGGCGAAGCGGCGTGAGGAAAGACGATTCGGGGAACCCCCAACTCTCGTTGCCCCCTCACTGACAATACCATTATACTAGTACTCATAGGTGTAAGACCCCTCTCTCTCTTTTATTCATAAAAACTGTGAAAATTATATTAGCTATATTATTAATTATCTTAAAATCAACATAACGATATTCAGTAATTAATGAGCAAGCGAACGCATGTTAATTTTATATTAAAACTAGGATTTTAGCAAGTTTCAGAATTATTATGAATATTGGTATGGGTCACCTATAGGTGAGGCATGGGATAGGCTGAGGACTGTGCTACGTCACAGGGCCCAGGCGCCCAAACCAATCGAGTGACAATTAGGCAGTAAGTAGGCTCCTAATTGGCTAAGCCAGGCGTGCACTAATACATGCAAGCATTGCAACCGAGGGAACCTCGACGCCTTTGAATCTAACTCGATCTTCTTCTTCTGACAAATCGCGAAGTGCGTGGACGTACACCCAGAAAAATAGTTTGTTAATTTCAAATAAACACCTCTATTTGAGGTCCATTTATTTGATTTAAACAACATTTTTTCCGGAATTACTGAATTTTTATTTCTTGGAAATAGAGGTACACTGAGAGAATTATATACTAAATATCCACAAAAAAATATGGTGATTTACTTCATACAGTATAGCCGCGGTGGGATTTCCCTGAAATATGAGAAATATCAAAATACAGTATAGGAAGAATCCGGACGGGTTTTATAGTATACAGGTTATATCATTAAATCTGTGCCTAGTATAATATAAAGAAGCACAGAATATATGTTTATTCGTACTACATCCCTGTATAGTAGATTATATTATACAGGATGGAAGAAAAATATATACTGGGGTACAGTTTTTGACTATCCTGAGTATACGGGATATTCTTATACTCGACTCGAAGGAATCGTTACGCGTAGGTATACTAAATATCAGTATACTGTTCACGAATGGCACCCGTACAGTATGACAGATATCTGTATACCATAAAGTAGATATTTCAATGCTGCATTGCAATATTCTTGATGCTATAAATATTGTAAGTGAAGGAATACACGGAATAGGAATTTCGGAATGTGACTTTTACAATGTAGTATAATGATATGAATTATAATCTGCATGTATCACAGAATTAGTTTTGCAAATAAGACTTCTGTAAAATGTGATACGAATCGTATTCGGTTTATAATTCAATCATTCTCCATTGTAAAATCCCCTGATGGGCCAGTTCAACGATTTTCCAACGTATTTCCAACCGTTGATATCCCGTTGAGCAATCATTGGACGTCAACGGATGAAGTACGTTGAAGATCAGTTGATTTGTTTCAAATCCAATACTCTTTTCCAACGACTTTTTCATTGGAAACCTGTTGGTAGCGTTATAAACACGTTGAAGGTGCGTTGGAAGCGCGTCGGAGGTGCGTTGGACACGCGTTGGTACCGGCTCGGTGGCCGGTATATCGTTGGAAACCTGTTGGAAGCGTTGAAAACACGTTGAAGGTGCGTTGGAAGCGCGTTGGTACCGGCTCCGTGGCCGGTATATCGTTGGAAACGCGTTGGAAACCTGTTGGAAGCGTTGGAAACGCGTTGGAAACGCGTTGGAAACCTGTTGGGAGAGTTGGCAATGCGTTGGAGGTGCGTTGAAAACGCGTTGGAATCCTGTTGGGAGCGTTGGCAATGCATTGGAGGTTCGTTGGAAACGTGTTGGAACACTGTTGGGAGCGCTGGCAATGCATTAGAGGTTCGTTGGAAACGCGTTGGAGGTGCGTTGAAAACGCGTTGAAGGTGCGTTGGAAACGCGTTGGAGGTGTGTTGAAAACGCGTTGGAATCCTGTTGGGAGCGTTGGCAACAGATTTCCAACGCGCTGTCAACGACGGGCCAACGCGGTATCTAATATTAGTGAGTCAACAGATTTCCAACGCTCGCCCAATGCGACGATAGTTGTCCTCCAACGCGCTGTCAACGACGGGCCAACGCGGTATCTAATATTAGTGAGTCAACAGATTTCCAACGCTCGCCCAATGCGGCGATAGTTGTTTTCCAACGCGCTGTCAACGACGAGCCAACGCGGTATCTAATATTAGTGAGCCAACAGATTCCCAACGCTTGCCCAACTTGCCGACAGTTGTCCTCTAACGCGCTGTTAACGACGGGCCAACGCGGTATCTTATATTGGTGAGCCAACAGATTTCCAACGCTCGCCCATGCGGCAATAGTTGTCCTCCAACGCGCTGACAACGACGGGCCAACGAAGAACTCGCGTCCAATACAATTCCAACGTCCACAATGTTTTACCAATATATGATCAACGATATCTCAATCACCTCAACACATTTCCAACGACAATTTCGTTGAATCGGCCCATCAGGGTCTGCACGAGAAAATTGCTCAAACACAACACGCTTAATAGTCGTAATAATTTATTTATGGATATAAAGATATCATCAATCATAAGCTTAATTACTATAGGTATATAGTTTGTTTTTACTTATGAAGAAAAATGAACCACTTTCAAATCCATTTCTTATACTTATATAAAAATACTATTATAAGTTATGGGAAAAGTTAATAACCCCTATCATATCAGTGATCTATATAACTATCTGAATTATCCCTGCAGTAATGTACATAGTGCAATGCAAAATTTGTTAAATATTTTTTACGGTGATCAAAACTTTTTCAAATAAAGAATTCAAAAAGTATATATGAGGATCTATACTATGTCATTCAAGTATGCAATTTGAAAAAAAAATAATAAAATGTTCATCAAAAATGAAGGTGAAAAGGTACACGGAAAAAACTAGTCTTGAAAATTTATTAATAATTGAAATGTATCAGTAAAATTTAGTAACTAAAATGAATAAATATATTTTTTCTTTTGCTTATTACAAAACGTTAAGTAAAATTTACTAGTAGGCGATTATTATTACTATACGCTGATTTTAAAAAATTCTCACAAGTAATGCATGTATCACTAATACAATTAGATTTTTTGTTACCTAAATCGTAAATTCTATTACAGTTCTTTTAAATAAATACAATCTGTTCGAAAGTATATTTTACAATGCAATATAATAATTTTAGTATTGTTAAGATTTAAACAATTATTCAGCACTTTGTAGAATTTAATACTCGTGAATCACAGTTTACAATATGGATAGCAATTATTACAACGAATTTTCAAAATTTACTATCTACATCAAAGTTTTTATTGAACGCAGTATGTTATTATTGTGGATTTCATAACTACTTACTACGCATTGTAAGATCTACTTATTTCAATATGAATTGTTGGAATATTCCAATGGCGTTTCAAGATTACAATCTAAATTCAGTAATTTTAGTCCATTTTTTTTAAGTAAAAGTTACTATGAATTTTTTTCCGAGTACACTAAATTATATAAATTGATTGAGAAGGGTTAATTCATACAGAAGTAAAACCAATGATACGTTTAGAATTCAAATAGCAAAAGTCTTGTCATTTTTTGCAGCGATTAAAGAATAGCATATCGACATATCATTACGATTAGTGTTTATATTATACTATACATGCGAAAAAACGGAAATGCCCTGCCTGAGAAAAAAACAGTGTTCACATGAATAGCTCGTACACGGAGAGAATTTTATAGTAAATACTACCATCGAATTATCGTAAAAACACACTGACCAATTTCAATGATAGCCGAAACTATTCACATGATTGAATGTACAATATGTATAAAAGACTTCACCATTCTTATGATAATCTTTATCATCTCTTATGTTAATATGAGATTGTAATTCTTATTTTGACGAATTATAATTATGAATATAATCTGTTATCATGTATTCAACTATCCAAACTTGGTTTTATTTATTAGAATGTTATTATTTCAGTTAATTTTCATGAAATTTACTATCAAAATAATAACCTTTAAAAACTTTATTTATAAATCCCATGATCAATGATGGCAATCATTACTATTATAGCTAATCTTAGTTTTCTTTTAGTAAGGTGTTCAACCATCCATAACCTAAAAGTGCGATCTATTTCTTTTTTTATGTTTATTGCGTAGTGTTTTTTGTATGTCTGAAAACTTTGACTAACCCCGATGGTAAACGTTACCATCCAGATAAAAAATCGTACAATCGCTTCATTGTAGAAATTTCTGTCCAATGATTGTAGTAACTATAACCAATTGATGATTATATTCATAATCTTCACTTCTACAAATTCAATTACCATTGCAGCCGTTGAACTATTCCAGATAGAGCCGCATGCGTCTTTGTATTCCTTGAAATCTTCATTAAATAATTCTAGAAAAAAAGAAGGACAAGCAAGCAGTAAAGTAACACATCTACATGGCAATTAATCATCTGAACTGATCTTCGGAAATGGAAGATGATAAATTGTAAAATATAACACTTACTTTGGCAAATTATCCTCCAGAGGCACCTTCGATTCTGTATTTATTTCTTTCTTATACTTTCACAAAACTATCTATTGAATGCGTTCGCTTCGCCAGCAGAACAACTGATGTGCAGTGCTTGGAGGGGCGGGAAGGCGGGTGTAGGTAGAGAAGCTACCTGCGAAAAAGGGTCTGGAAATTTCTTCGAGAGAGTATAACGACAATTCTTATACTAGGAAAATAATATTCATAGTCAGACTGGGTTAAAATAAAATATCCGTCGGGTAAATTTTTAGTCGTATCCGATTGTAGAAATTGGCGTGAACATCGTCTTTACGTTCATACAGTATAAGAATAAGTCACAGACAGTCTTGGAATTAGTAGAAGATTCTTCGAATTATTTTGTATAATACCCAAGATGGTAAAATTAAATTTTCGTTGCTGCAAATAATCTTTATATTATGTTGCACATCCCTGCTGGAAGTGAAAGGATAGAAAGGGATAGAAATGTTAGGATAGAAAGGGATAAAGATTTTCTATCCCTCGCAACTACATACTTTGCATCCCTCAAACGCTATCCTTTTCTATCCACGACTCTATCCCAGACAAACTCTGAAAAGCTATCTCTTCCTATCTATTAGTTCAATCTTTACTTGTATGTATCTCTTTGTATCAATAAGTCTATCCCTTACGTTTTGCCGAGTTTATCTTCTTCTATCCTGAGGTAGAACATTGCAGTTAACAAATTCTTATCCTTTTCTATCCACATTTATTTATCCATTGCTATCCGCAAAGTATCTCCGAAGGTCTATCCATCTGAATACCATCTCGAATCTTTTATTGTCGGCAGCCATTTTTTTTTTCGTAAAAAAATTTAATTACGAATCACATTTATAGTTGATAGATTCAGACGGCGGAGTGAGTGGGGTGAAGTATATGAAATCTTTTTCAAATTTCCAACGCTCAGTCGGGGATTCGAACCCTCGACGGTCAGATTACCAGTCGCACACCATATGCGCTGCGCCACGCTCTCGTCTTATTTTTACAGTTCACTAATTCTACACAATGACTGTGATAGAATGGGGACTTAGTCGTCGAATGTCTGCGAAATGTTGAAAAGTATGTTTGAAGCCTTGATTTTCTATCCATTCTTACTCACGGTCTATCTATGTTAATTCCTTTCGATATCAATTAGAATTCAGAGTCCTGTCTATCCACTTGTATCTATATCTTTGCAAATCTCTTGCTATCTTCTTTTGAATCCAAACTAGGGTCTATCCTTTCCAATCTCTAATTTCCTATCCAAATCTATCCCTCGCCTATCTAATTAAATCCTTTTCTATCTCGATCTCGATATAAAATCAGGCCTATCCTTTTCTAACCCCGATTTTGTATCCAAATCTATCCCTCGCCTATCTGGTTGAATCCTTTTCTATCTCGATCTCGATATAAAATCAGGCCTATCCTTTTCTAACCCCAATTTCCTATCCAAATCTATCCCTCGCCTATCTGATTGAATCCTTTTCTATCTCGATCTCGATATAAAATCAGGCCTATCCTTTTCTAACCCCGATTATTATTATTATATTCAAATATATAATTCAGCGCCTGTATATATATACCTATAAATCTTTTTCTAGTGATAATCAATTATATAATCAACAGATGCACATTACATAAGAATGGAAAATTTTGGGATATAGGGATAGATTTGGATAGGAAATTGGGGTTAGAAAAGGATAGACCTGGTATTCGATTGAAATTGGGATAGAAAAGGATTCAACCAGAGAGGCGAGGGATAGATTCGGATACAAAATCGGGGTTAGAAAAGGATAGGCCTGATTTTATATCGAGATCGAGATAGAAAAGGATTCAATCAGATAGGCGAGGGATAGATTTGGATAAGAAATTGGGGTTAGAAAAGGATAGGCCTGATTTTATATCGAGATCGAGATAGAAAAGGATTCAACCAGATAGGCGAGGGATAGATTTGGATATAAAATCGGGGTTAGAAAAGGATAGGCCTGATTTTATATCGAGATCGAGATAGAAAAGGATTCAATCAGATAGGCGAGGGATAGATTTGGATAGGAAATTGGGGTTAGAAAAGGATAGGCCTGATTTTATATCGAGATCGAGATAGAAAAGGATTCAACCAGATAGGCGAGGGATAGATTTGGATAGGAAATTGGGGTTAGAAAAGGATAGGCCTGATTTTATATCGAGATCGAGATAGAAAAGGATTCAACCAGATAGGCGAGGGATAGATTCGGATACAAAATCGGGGTTAGAAAAGGATAGGCCTGATTTTATATCGAGATCGAGATAGAAAAGGATTCAATCAGATAGGCGAGGGATAGATTCGGATACAAAATCGGGGTTAGAAAAGGATAGGCCTGATTTTATATCGAGATCGAGATGGAAAAGGATTCAATCAGATAGGCGAGGGATAGATTCGGATACAAAATCGGGGTTAGAAAAGGATAGGCCTGATTTTATATCGAGATCGAGATAGAAAAGGATTCAATCAGATAGGCGAGGGATAGATTCGGATACAAAATCGGGGTTAGAAAAGGATAGGCCTGATTTTATATCGAGATCGAGATAGAAAAGGATTCAACCAGATAGGCGAGGGATAGATTTGGATAGGAAATTGGGGTTAGAAAAGGATAGACCTGGTTTTTGATTGAAATTGGGATAGAAAAGGATTCAACCAGATAGGCAAAGGATAGATTTGGATTCATTTTACTTATCCCTTCGTATCCGAAAGATTCAAAATGATTCAAATGGATAGACATCCTATCCTTTCACTTCCAGCAGGGATATTACTCTACGGGTGTTCTTATTTAATGCTATACAACGATAATATTAATATTGGAATATATTTTGAGCAGGGTCTGCTATACTTTGAACAAAATTTAATATACACATTGAAAATTTTACATAGCGATGTCGTATGAATGTCGATACGTATACTAAAAATCATATAAGGATTTTAAGAGACATTATAGCAATATTCCCTTTACTCGGTCAACCATTACCTGTTACACTTGTGACAAAATTTAGTAAGCACATCGTTCTGACCCTTCCCAATAAGAAATAACGTATAAAAATAGGACTAATGTTCCGCAGAAAAACGTATATTTTACGTATATGCGTTTAATATACGTTTTTCTGCGGAACATTAGTCCTATTTTTATACGTAATTTCTTATTGGGTTATACTGACGGGAAATCCCACTAGTACGATACAAAATATAGTAGATTTTCGTATATCCTTCTCTCAGTGTATCTATTTGTCTCGAATGAAAAAGCCTATTCAAAATTGATTTATTTAGGTGGAATAAATTGATCAGGACTATATTTGATTGAATAAATTTTTCCTAATTTCAAATAAATGTTGCGCAGAAAGATTATTATTACACTAAAATTGATTAAATATTTATTTGACCAGATAGGCAACTAAAGATTCATTATTTAATCAAATAAATTGTCCATATTGTGGTAATTTTTATTTCTTGGAAATAGAGGTATCTATTTGTTTCGAATGAAAAAGCCTATTCAAAATTGATTTATTTAGGTGGAATAAATTGATCAGGACTATATTTGATTGAATAAATTTTTCCTGATTTCAAATAAATGTTACGCAGAATATATAGATTATTATTACACTTAAATTGATTAAATATTTATTTGACCAGATAGGCAACTAAAGATTCATTATTTAATCAAATAAATTGTCCACATTGTGGTAGTATATATTAATAATAATTTATATAATAAATATATATTAATATATATTATTATTATATTATTATTATTATTATTATTATATATTATATACATATATTATATATATTATATATATATATATATATATATATATTATATTATACAGGGTGATTCAAAATTCGTGACGAATCTCTTGAGGGGTTAATCCTCGTCAAAATTGGGATCAAAAGTTCCTTAGCCATTTTTTTGAAAAATGAATTTTTCCGTTGGAAATTTTTTTTTCCGACAGATGATTTTTTTTTCAATTTTTTTTTTTTTTTTTTCTTCTATATCATTTGTCAATTTTAAAGAATCCCATATGATTACAATGAGTTCCATTTTTCAATATTAGACAGATTTCTCAGTGATGCAGTTTCTTACTTGGTGGAAGATGTTAAAAAAATTTGTTCCAAGGAAAAAAATCAGTTTTCGGAAGAATGGCTAAGAAACTATCGATCCGAATTTTGACAAGGATTAAACCATCAAGAGATTCGTCACGAAAAAATAAAAATTATTGACAAAGAGTTGTTTGTTGGGGAAAAAAAAAAAATTCCAAGGAAAAAATAATTTTTCAGAATAATGGCTGAGGAACTTTCGATCCCAATTTTGACAAGGATCAACCCCTCAAGAAATTCGTCACGAATTCTGAATCACCCTGTATGTTATATTATATATATTATATTATATATCATATTAAGCCATAGGTTTAAAAAAAAATTATATATCATATATGTATAATATATTATTAATATATATATTTATTATATATTTAATCAGTGGAAATAAGAGCCAACATTTTGGAAGTATACTATACACTGCAGATAAATGATTTTACATTTTTTGCGCCTAATTCTAAACTATAATAATAGCGAAGGATGTATGACGTTTACACGTAATGAAGAATGTTTATATCTACCCTGTATATAATTATCTAAGCATTGTTCGAATCTACCCCGGCGGCATTTAAGAGGACTGCTATATAACGGAAACGCAAAAGGTTCTTCAAAGAAAAACTTTAAAAAACATTTTGTGAGGTATTGTTATTTGAAAAAACAATTCATTTCAAAAGATTATATGTATTGCCTTGTGGACTTCTGTGAGCAGGAAGCCTTTATCAGAGTTTATGAAACGCTCTGTATACCTTTTAGACTCGCTAAGAACGCATGAGTCGTTTACGCATGCGTATTGGAGACGACGCGTTCGTGCGCATGACCGTGATGCAATTAGCGTGGCGTCTCTTCCTTTCCTGCTTCGTCCAGGCTAGCGAGTGGATCCTGTGGATGCTCCTGAAGTCCCAAGGCCTCGAGAAGCTTGTCGTATATCTCTGATCGCCGTGTGTTCAAGATTTCGCTAATTCGATCGTTATGTGACAAGATTTCGTTAATAATTCACCGCGAGTTTCTAGTATTTAAGTTTATTTATTCGTGCTCAAACCCGGTGGCATGGACGAAGAAACCAAGCAGCTTATGACGAGCCGGGGGTTAGACGACTACGTTGCTATATTCGAAGGTAAGTTTATACAATCATATACTTTTCATATTTCATTTCCAAGAGGATTATGTCGGGATATCAGTATATTCTATCGCGTTGTATCGCAAAACCTGTTCGGTTGAGATCTGACAATATTCATAATGATTCTGAAAAGAATTTCATTTGACCGAAATAAAATTTTATTCGTATCAAACATACTGTACATTCATCTATAGGAGAGTTCCAGTGTCACAAATAAATAGTATTTGACTAGAATAACATTTTATTTGTATCAAATTTTAAAATTTAAAATTTTATTCGTATCAAACATACTGTACATTCATCTATAGGAGAGTTCCAGTGTCACAAATAAATCAAGAGACTCGGTAGAGTCTCGCGCCAAGTACATTAAAAAGAATTTTTAAGCGTGCGGCGTGAGGCTCGACCGAGTCTCTATACCCGCATGAGAGCTCTTCGGCCTATACGGCGATAATATTATCTTTATTTTATTGCGACTCGCGTTATACACGAGATTCAAATATTTATCTTAGAATATGGTTTCAAACAGCTTTCATTTAAGCCCAAATTTTATGCAATCGGTGCACGGAGAGCTGAGATCTAATATTCCGATTTATAGAAATGCTCAGTTTGATCAAGAATTTTCTTGGTCGTCTCCGTCTCCACGATGACGTCACGAGGCAGTTGTATGGGTATATAAATAACATAGAGAGGCGTCCCTTCTTTTCTTGGGCCCACGAAAAGACTTACGCTAGACGGACGGGAAAGTAATAGCGTTTTCCCGTCTAACTGCAAACAATATAGTCTATGGCAGTTAATAAACGATTCATCTGCATGTTCATCAAGCAGACAGCTGCGAATTATTACGATATCTCAAAACTTTATAAAAACAGTAATGTTTGATATTGAAGTGGGCACAGACGAGGAGTAAAATATTGTTTAATTTATCCTCGACGTCTAAGAGACCAACAACAAATATTGCTTGTTCAATTAATCGTTTACCTTATGAGCACGAGCTTTTGAGGTTATGCGAATTCCGTCACATGGACTTATACTTATACATTGTAGAATGTAGATGTAGTTTATTTTTATTTATGAATGCAACTATCGGAGGAAACGGTTTTTTGGGGATTATTCAATTTTTTATCAAGTTACCGCCTGAGGAAGTCTGACAAGGGAACATCAAGAGAAAATGTTGAAGTTGAAAAATATTAGGATTTAGGATAGCATGATTTGATACAAGGAACGGCAACGAGCCAAACCAAGAAATCCAAGTTCAAGTGTTGGATTGCAACGAGTTCTACTTCAAGCTCTATGTTAGGCTCATCTCTCAAGGCGCGTCTGCTCAGACCCAAATTGTGAGTTAACGTTATGCGTTAGATTCCGACGAGTTCTATAATCTATCTCAGTATCATCTAGTCAAAACGAGAGTGTAAGTCGACGTTGTGTGTTGGACTCCGATAGGCTTCATTCTACATTCCACGTCAACGTAGTGCTTTGACCTTCGGTGGAGATAATTTCTTAATCCACGTTTTACAAACAGCTCAGATTCTCCGCTTAAAACGATCCCAATCAAATTCAGATTAGTGCTATCACGACAAATGGTTAGAATGGAAATACTTATTCACTACTGAAGAAATGATCGATCGACTCCTTCTTTCTCAGATGATAGAGATTCTTATTTATACTTACTAGGGGCTCCGCCCCTGCGCGCTTCGCGCGCCAACCCCGCCTCGTCGCTCGCTTCGCTCGCTTCCGAGGCCTCGGCGCTACGCGCCTCGCTGTTCGGCGCTTCGCGCCTCACTTTGTCACATACCGGGAGACTTCCCAAGACTTTCAGTTGATCCACGTCTCGTAACTCCTTCTCAGTAACTTGTATTTCTTCTACTTTTCCAGTATCTGTATCTCGATCTGTACCCATCTTTTTTACTTTACGAAGGTCACGTTGTCTTTGATTCCTTCGAATTCTCTTTTCTTCTTCATTCATTTTCTTCGGTCGCCCTTTTTTAACCACCGATGACTCGTCTGTTTCAGATGTGCCACACTCGTTTTTTCTTCCTGAATTTTTCGAATCCAACCGTACCTCTTTGATATCGCGGGTGTGTGCCTCCCGGTTGTTCTTTATAATTTTTCTCTCTTCTTCTTCTATTTTCTTTATTATGTTGCCTTTTGATATGAAAGGAAGACACACTTTTTCAACGCTTATTATGGTTGGCAATTTTCTCTTCCTTTTTTCTATCCTTTCTTCGTTAAACTTTTCAAAAACATCATAATGCCCACTATCCCCATTACCGGTATACAACAGTGCAAAGTTATGTGAACTATCTAGCTGACTATCATAATTTATGCAATGATAAGTATTATTATTTATGTAAACTTTGAAATTTACCTTGAATATTGATGCAGCTGCAGTCAACTCTACTTCACCGGCGTAAACGCCATTCTTACCCATATGTAATCCATAGTCTTCTGCTGACCTTATGGAAACGCCGTGTGACTCGTCACCAATGATGTAATCTCCATAGCTATCCCAATGTTGCAGTATGAATGAAACGATGGTCAATCTTAGCTCCTGATGCCTATCCTGATTTTTTGATAAGCAATGCGACAGCGCGCGAAAAAGACAATTCCCATCTGGTTTCATCTGCGCTACCTTTTGATCCATTTTTTTTTTGTAGACAAATAATATTTTTGTTTCGATTTGTCAATTGCTCACAGTGAATAACCGATAAAATAATATTTTCATTTGATCTGTCAATCGCTCACAGTAAACAACTGTCATTCACCGTAAAAACAACAGACATACAAAAAACAGCGTGAAACGCCTGATGGCATGCAACCCGACAGCATTATGCGACTCATCGCGCTCGTCTGTTTTTCGTCTAGATTTTTTTATTATATAGAGGGATTTATTCATTGTAGACTCAGCATATTTTCATTTATGAATGTAATAATTGGAGAAAAACCTCTTTTATAGATTTGGATTGTTCACTTTCGTAGTGGATCGCCGTATGAGAAGAGAGGATGATGAGGGAAACCGCTGAAGTTGCAAAATATTAGGATAGTGTGATTTAATACAAGAAACGGGAAGAGTCAGACGAATAGAGCAGGATGCAAGTGTTCGACTTCAAAAACTTCCAGTTTATGCTCTACGCTAGTCTTGCATCAATAGGCTTAATCCTTTCGATACCTTCTGTTCGGACCCGAATTTGAAGTTGACGTTATGAGTACGGGACACATACATGTTCTTTTTGCAGAGGACCTAGCTGCATGAAAAAACAATCTACCTGAGAATTGCAATACAGATATCTAATATTTAAATATATTTAATCATGAGCAGCAACTATAACCCTGCGTGCAAGTAACTCTGCCATTGCCGTCCCAAGCTCAAATGAGACCGCGGAAGGGCATAGGCGCAGAAGGTTTAGACGTTGCAGGCATATAGAATTTTACCGGATTCTAATGAAACCATTTGTAGAACTTAATAAAAGAGCACATGTTACGTCTGTCCACAGAAATTTAAGGCTCACAGAAAAGTATGAGCATACGTGTATATTATAACATTATTTTCATTCACTTGAAATTATACTACTACATTTAACATTGCTGCTTTTTGAGGGATTCGGATGATACAAAATGCATCCGAACATGTATTGAGATGTTCATAGAAACAATTGGCAGAATGCTGACAACTGAGCGAGCTTTGCGAGCGAGGATATAGAAAAACCCAATCGAGCGAGCGTAGCGAGCGAGCACAATTATTAGGTAGTCAAGCAAAATTTTACAAAAAGTAATGAAATCAACCCCAAAAAGCACCTCTGGTGCAAAAACCTTTCGCCAAGTACATTAATGTGATATATATCCCACAAAAGGCACCTCCCACGTCAAAAAAAAAAAAAAAAAAAAAAAAAAAAAATCCAAAATTAGTTGCTACCGCCAAGTACCTACATCACATCACATCACCTTTTTCTCAAATTCATAATTCGGCCTACCAATACATGGTTTCCATAGCCAATCTTATCTTTCTACGCAGAACCATAGATATAGCAATAGGCAATTATTACTTCTATTGGTGTAAACAGAAAACATAGAGAAATGAAAATGAAGAGATAAAAAAAAAAAAAATTTGGAGGTAGTGGTACTTGGCGGGCCTTTTGTAGAGAAGTACGAGGTAACAGCATAAAATAGTGGCCCGCCAAGTACCACGTACTCCAAATTTTTTTTTTTTTATCTCTTCATTTTCATTTCTCTATGTTTTCTGCTTACACCAATAGAAGTAATAATTGCCTATTGCTATATCTATGGTTCTGCGTAGAAAGATAAGATTGGCTATGGAAACCATGTATTGGTAGGCCGAATTATGAATTTGAGAAAAAGGTGATGTGATGTGATGTAGGTACTTGGCGGTAGCAACTAATTTTGGATTTTTTTTTTTTTTTTTTTTTTTTTTTACGTGGGAGGTGCCTTTTGTGGGATATATATCACATTTTATTTGAGTCAAATATACATTTATTATCGCAACGAAAATTTTCGATATCCGTGATTCGGATAGTATATTGAAGTCAAATCAAATTAAATTTCTGTATGGTATGCATCTATTACCGTGAGTTCGACCAACACGTGTTGATATTCCTGTATCGTATACCTCGAGCGGCAATAGTTGCGCAAGGCCCCGGTCGTCTTAGACTCATATCGCGTCACTAATGCCATAAGGTCGTAAGCTCCAAAAAAATTTTTTTGCGGATATGCCCAAACGATGTTATATGACATGAAAAAGATTTTTCCACCAAAAAAAAAAAGAATTTTTTTTTTTGGTGCTTACGACCTTATGTTATTAGTGACGCGATATATATACATTAGGGCCTATAATTTATTCGTCCATTTTTTCTAACTTGCCCCCGTACCCCTGAAAATGTACCCCATCGCGAAAGTATTTTTCCCATTCGATTAACATGGAAACATCGCTCTTCTTTAATTTGATCTTATTTTGCAGCTTGAAAATTTGCTGCGTCGTTGTAAGGTCTTGTCGAATATATCCAATAGATGTCAATGAACGAGTAGCAAACAGAAAACAATTTTTTCTATCGAATGCCAGTGAACAAGAATAGTGACAAAGGGCAGTTTTTTTTTTAGTATTTTTTTTTATTTTTCAAGTTTTACTCATTGACATTTATTAGACATATTCAACAAGACCTTGCAACGATGCAGCAATTTTTAAAGCTGCAAAATAAGATGAAATTGAAGAAGAGTAAATTCATATTGTAGAAAAATTAGATTCGGTTTCAGTATTGTAATATTCGTTCGTGATACCGGAAATGTTTGTTGGGATAATAAATAATTTTTTTTTGTCAGATTCAATTTCACTGTTACGTTTACACATAATACATTTGAACATATCACACTGCAAAAATATTTCAAAATTGTTACTAAATATGTGTGGAAAATATTTCTTAGGATACTCAGTGAGGTTGAGTATCAAGCACATTTTGAAGTATCTCTGCTATTCTTTGATCGTACACTCCTGTACTAACTACTACAATGTCAATTATTGACATAGATGTGTTTAATCTAACACATGCAAATAAATCACAAGGATTTGATTGATATCATGACATGGAAATTATATCATTCTAATGTACACGATGTCGCTATTTCAGAAAACAAAATTGATAAAGAAACTCTATGGCACTTGACGCCAGATCTCATAGCTGATTTGATCAAACCCATCGGGCATCGATTAAAGTTCATGCGTCTTTTATCAGAGAAAACAGATGTACTTCCAGCTCATGTGCCGAGTGCAGTAAGCTATATACACATATATCATGTTTTTACAGTAACTGTAATATATTATTGGTAATATATCATTGCTTTGAATAACAATGACAGAATCAGTAGCATTGTATTGTGCAAGATTTTTGGCTCGTTGATTACATTTTGTGGATTACATTGGCTGCTTTTAGGCTGCTCCAGAAACTAATCGGGACAGTTTTCCTCATGCATCTACAAAAAGTCTTCCAGACATAGAGCTTATAGATTCATCACTTTTCGACGAGTCTATTGATGTTGATCAGCTCGCCAAATTCATAGACGAGACTAATAGCAAACATGATAAAGAGGTCCAAGAAAAAACTTTGACTATACCAGAAGCAATTCAAGGAGGGGGTGAGCCACCGCTCAAGAGACAAAAGTGTGCTGTAGGAAAGGATTCAAGTACGCAGCTTTCGCCAGGCAGTAAACTTCATGTAAAATTGGTAATTCTGTTCTACGATGTATTTATATATGTATTGTTAGCAACAATGGTGGCTCAGTCAACACAGTTTGAGTGAGATTCGTAGACAAGTTTCTTAGAGATGCTCACATTATTACAACATGGTTTAGAATTTGTGAACACATCCATTTCAATGCTGAGACTTCTGATAATGAAAACATACTGCAGCTACTAATGCACTGTCTATATTCATATGTGTGTCATGTGAATATCTTGTAAGAAAACCTTTAATCATATATATTGTCTCTGACCTATAGTCGTACTATAGTATTTTTACTGAATTTGTAGGACCTAGAAGGATCTTTGAATGCACATCCTGATGGAAAACTGGTACTAAGTGTTTTTAAAAGAGACAAAAAGTTAGATAAATCTGCACGGGACAAACTAACTGGCGTCGTTGTTAACAAGCTTATCACTGATTATGGGACTTTGAGAAACGATCATTTTCAGGAAGCAGCTGAATCGATTAGAAAGCTATTCACATCTGAAGAAGTGGTACGTGAATATAATGAAAAATCGTTCAGAGAATTTAGCGCTTGAATCGAACAAAGTTGTATATCTAATTACCTTTTGCCTTGTATGTTAACAGAGTATATATTATATACCTCCGTTCAGCGAAGGTAAAACGCAACATATATCGAAAGGAAAACTTCCATACAAGTATAGAAACATCCGAACGGTTATGAAAAAAAAATGGTATGATACTAAATACCAAAACCAGATCAACTTCCAAACTTGATGAAACTAGAAATCTTTTGAATTGTAAGTATTGATAATAATTGAACAACAAAGACACAGAATGGATATGATCATCACACAAAATTAAAATTGGATTACTTCATCAGTGATACCACCAGAGACTTTTGACGAAGCAAAAACTTGGTTGAAGCATTATTCAGAGCCATGGCCCAAAGTTGTGGAACTGTGGACTTTAACCTCTGCAAATCGGTTGGCTCTATTACGCAGCGATGAAAAAACTACTATAGACAGTATATTTAAAGAGTGGCCACTTGTAAAACATCCTTTAGGATATACGCTGGTGAGAATCCTTGGGCAAGTGTCCATTCATCAGGAATACATCTCACGTATGATATACACCCATATTTTTCCCTCCAACAGTTTTCCATCGACTTTACAACTATCTATAAGGATATAGACTTAATGCTGCTACGTGGCTGGCCATTGGAAAAACAAAAGTTACTAACGCTGATGAGGAATCGATTGAAAGATAAACAGTCAATGCAATTTTTGGAGCAAATAACTGACGATAGCACAGAAGGTGTGTATTTGATTCTACTTTCTGAAATCTAGTGTACTTTTTTTTAAGTATAATCATATATCAAGGCATTCACTTGAAATTTCAGAAAGTAAGGACGCGTTGCTCCTGTATTTATTACCTGTATTGCTTCCACCTACGATAATACGCCGTAAAGGCAAAGAAACTTGGAAACCTACGATTTTGGAATCAAAAGAATCATTTGTGACGCATGTAAAGGTGAGCCAATTTGAACAAAAAATATTCCATATTTTCGACATTTAGTTGCGCTCTGACCAAGCATAGAGTAGACTTTTTTAACTTACTTGAAACTCATATTTGTGTTAGTCGCAGAAAAATTTCGTTTTTATGTAATTCATCTTAGAAATTGAGGAATGATGCTATTTTTATTGTGAATTTTTATTCCCTGTTATAAATAATGCAGAATGGAAAGATTCCGGACATATGGCTTCTGTGTTGGATCATTGTCACTTCACTAGCTTGTTGTTAAAATTATGTAGGTTTTCTAAATTTAAAAACATGTGATCATAAAATCAGATACGATCAACTGAAATATGAAATAATACTAAGCTGAAAAGTATTTCTTTCCATTTTCCAATTCAGACTATGCTTTTATGTAAATTATTAATATTTTGCTGCATTTCAGACTCCGGCGGATATAACAATTGAATTAGAAAAAAGGAAGCAGAAAATGAAAAAATTGGGATACACCGTTCAACCTAGCATCATACTTGAAGGGCAGTCGATAAGTACTGCGCAAGCTTCATACGTGTCACTCGATAATGTATTGTATAAAGTAGAAGATCCGTTGTCTGCCGTGGATGTTTGTTTTAAACTCTTTCACTCAATGAACCTGGAGTATCCGCTAGAAGCACAAAACGTCTGGACATTCATCCAGAAGTATTTTTACAAAATGGACACTATACATGATAAAGTTGCCAGTCATGTGACAGCCATCATGAGCGATTTGTGAGTAGACTCTTCATAATGTCTTACATATGCTACCATTGCAATATCCATAGTAGCACTGCTGCTATCTTTTTCTTTCACATGCAATTGAAGCATTCCAATTTATATTCTTATACGTGTGGGCAGGATAAATGTCTTAGAGAATTCCAACTTTTTTTTAGTTTTAAGAGACACATATTGAGTAAGCATTTGAAAGTGCTTGTCGAAGATAATTTACAACCCATAAATGATCTCGTAAGAGATGCTGTAATTGTATTAGAACCTAACGAGCTTGTCGAAGATAATTTACAACCCATAAATGATCTCGTAAGAGATGCTGTAATTGTATTAGAACCTAACGAAAATCATGAAAACGAAATCGTGTTAGCCGAAGTTGAACCCACCTTGAAGATCGATGAAAATCTAGAAACTAGTTTTCAAGATATGATACAGAAATACTTATCTAAATTATATTTCAACCGCGCATTATCACGTACGTCCATACAAAATATTGTTCAGATTAGTCATGAATTGATGTCAAACCTTGGTATTCTCTTAGAAAATATAGTTGATCCGAGAATTGCGTCAGAAACAAATTTTCGAAAGATAACATGTTTTTTGAATGATCCATTTGGTAACCAATCAACGGAATATAGTAGAATTCAGTATTTAAAAATTTCAGGCTACCTCATTGTGCCAGAGAAAATTTTCCTATGTCAACGACTGGATGAAAAAAGATTGCTGGATCGGATAGAGTCTGTCCCAGTAGAAGTAACTATATCGTTCATACCCTTACGCAAAGTGTTCAAAGTGTTTTTTGAAGCTAAAGATGTATATGAAATAGCAAATTCATACCTTCAGTCGCAGCCTGAAGCCAACGTCATTTATGACATCGCTCACAGTTCTTTTTGGCAAAACAAACATAGTCAATTAGTTCATGATAAATTTGTGATACCGATATATTTGTACTACGACGAATTTGAATGTAATAATCCGTTAGGGTCTCATGCAGGAATCCACAAATTGGGAGCTGTTTACATTAGTCTTCGTTGTTTTCCATTGCAATATCAATCCAGACTGAACAATATTTTTATGGCATTGCTCTTACATTATCCAGATAAAGTCGCAGAAGGTAACAGGGTCTTCCAAGTTCTAATTGACGAGTTAATATTCTTAGAGAATACCGGAATTTCCATCCAACTTTCGAATAATGAAACGCGTACTATATATTTTGCATTAGCGATGGTCATAGGTGACAATGCCGGTTTAAATTCAATCATGGGTTATGTCGGCTGTTCTGGGAACCACTTCTGTCGTCTGTGTAAAGGCCATAAACATGAATTGTTGCAACATGTTGAGGAAAAAGAATCTCTACTGAGGACAGAACAAAATTATGAAACTGACATAAATTTGGATGATTACGGACAAACTGGAATCAAAGAGGATTGCATTTGGAATCAAATACCATCATTCCATTCTAGTCAGAATTATGCTGTAGACGCTATGCATGACATGTTAGAAGGAGTTTGTAATTATGTCTTGGTCCTTATAATCTATTACTAAGTGTATGTTGCTAAAATGATCACGCTAAACACTTTAAATTGCCGAATCCAAAGCTTTGACTATGGTTATATCGAAGTAGGAAACCGACCACCCGTTATAACCCATGATATGATTGTGAAAAAAAAAAAAAATAAGTATCAAAGCCGCTGAAATGATGTGTCTCATGAGAAATTTTGGTTTAATGATAGGAGATCTTGTTCCAGCAGATAACAAAGTTTGGGAGCTATATATTTGTTTGTATGATATCATGGATATTGTAATGGCACCATTTTATCGTCTCGGGACGGACAGACTGTTGAAAGTATTAATCGAAGAGCACCATACACTTTACATAGAACTATACAAAAAAATTTTGACATCCAAATCTACTGTATTGACACCCAAATTTCATAATATAGTTCACTATCCACGGATTAGTAGTTTAGTAGGTCCTTTGCGCAGCTTCTGGTGTATGCGATATGAGGCGAAGCATGCGCCATGTAAAAAAACTGCGGTCAATTCAAATAATCGGATTAATATTACGCACACAATAGCCTTCAGGAATCAGCTTGACCTCGCTTATAACCTTCTTGAACAATGTAATCTAAAATTAAATTTGGAAGTTGGACCTCAAGATCATGAGTGCTATGACATATCCCCTCATGCATCCTTAAAATCGCTGGTGGCATATAAGTGGCTGAAATATAATGGACATTTGTATAAAGCTGGGCAATGTGCAGTATATCCTGGGGCCAAAGACGATGAACCATGTGTCGGGTTGGTCCAGGGCATATTTTCCGATAAACACAATGTTTATTTTTTGTGCAAAAATCTTGATATCATAGGTTTTGATTTGCACAAGCATTCATATGTTATAGACCACAAAAATTCTCTAGAACCGCCGAACTGTGTGTGTATTCTAGATTTGAAAATTCCCGTACCTTTACATATAAGGTGTATTTCAGATTCGTACTACTTAACTATGCCATATTCGCATTGAAAATAAACGCCATCCGAGCATGGAATGAAAAATATATTGCGAAGCCCCTGACAAAATGATATGATTTATATTCGCTTTGGTATACTATATTTACTTTCAATCTTCAGTCTATACGTACTCGTTTTTACCTATATGTATTAATAATTTTATTTAGTTTGTAAGTCTATTATACTTATAACCGAATTCAAAACTGATCTCATTTGAGGAGTGATTAACGTCTCTTGTGTACTATTTATATTTTGTTTTTGTATCTGCAGTATACCTTAATGTATGCAAACGTACTGATTTTCACTCCTCCAGTATTCGTCTTATGCAGTTTTAACACGTGACATAGATGTAATCATAGATGTTCTCTTTTGTAGATTTTATGGTTTTTTATACACGCATATTATTAACATATACTTATGTCATCTCTTTCCTAATAAAAGAAAAATTATTCTCTGAAACACATGTTTTGTTTGTATTTAAATCTCTCCTATCCCATGGACATATACCCACATGTGTACACCTATATACAGTTGCAACTATATACATACACATTCAGGGCCCATAATATACGTGCGAATCAAATGAAGTTTTACTTGTTTGTAATATGTGCACTTATTCTAATCAAATAAATGCTATTAGAGATGGGAAAAAGTTTATTAGAACCAAATGAATATTTGTTAATCTTGAATGAAAATTTACTTGCAGAGGACACTGCTTTATTCTAATTGAGTAATATATCTACTTGACAGTACAATTACATCGTTTGGAATAATAAAAATTTCTTTGGGGGAAATTAATAATTTAATTGGGTTAAATATATCTCGTATATGAGAGCCAAAATGCCGTATGCTACGATATTTGGATTGAATAAAACTTTTATTTGATTAAAATGAATTTAGAATTTCTTTTTATTTTCGGCAAATAAATCCTTATTCATTTCAAATAAATTCAGAATTTTATTTCATTTTAATGGAATAAATCTTTATTCATTTCAAATAAATTCAGAATTTTATTTCATTTTCATGGAATAAATCCTTATTGGTTTCAAATAAATTTGGAATTTGAATCTATTTTCAGGGAATAAATCCTTATTGATTTCGAATAAATTTGGAATTCAATTCTATTTTCAGGAAATAAATCCTTATTGGTTTCAAATAAATTTGGAATTTGAATCTATTTTCAGGGAATAAATCCTTATCGATTTCGAATAAATTTGGAATTTTATTCGATTTTCAGGAAATAAATCCTTATTAATTTCAAATAAATTGAGAATTTTATTTTATTTTTATGGAATGAATCCTTATTTGTTTTAAATAAATTAGGATAATTTTATTTAAAATATTTATTCGGATCAGTACACAGAATTTTATTTTTGGTAAATAAATCCTTATTTCCGTTGAATTAAAAAGATCAAATAAACAAAATGTGTAGAGACAAATAAATGGCTACTAGGTTCATATACGAATAGCTTTTTTCTTTGCGTCAAATAGGATTTCTTTGACTGAAATAAAAATTTTTCTGGGTGTAGGGAGCCGTGTGCTAACTAGAGCCAAGAGTTATATTCAATCTTTTCTTTGTTCCAAATTAGAGTAATAATATAAAGGACTCAGTACCCGTTAATAAAACTTACAAACGTGATATAATCTAAAGGTTTAGTGATCCGTTTAATTCATCTTAAATTATAAGTGCAAAGACATAAATTGATTATTTCTATCAATCAATAGTTATTATAATAAACTCTATTTTTCAAGCCTTTTATCCCATCTGGATAATCATGATATTAAAATCAACCAATTACTACAGTGTAAATTCTAGACTCAGTATCGGGCTGACATTCAATTCAATGCAATAACTTTCAGAACTATATACATTTCATTTATTCATTAACTTCAGTTCGGAAACATCTATCTAAATTATAACCCGTTTAAATTAACCTAATTAAACTACGTCTCATCAACTCTTTCGATCCTTATAAAATCTGACTACGAGAACAGAAAGGCCAACGCCGGCGACTTTCATATGGAGTGTATGGAGAACTCCATACCCAGGAGAAGTCTGGGTATGGAATTCCACACCCAGAATTATGTAGGTGTGGTAAGGAAAAATCATGTTTTTCAAATATTTTTATTACTGATTGCGCATTGCGCGTCGATAAAATGGTATATTGTGCAAGTGATGAAGAACAGCGGGAGGAAATGTTCATTCCCTTCCGCCTCAGTGGATATTCGGTACTCACGTTCGAAACACGTGATTTCCCCCCCGCCCGACAAGCATGAAAGAAGGCTCATTTCATGCCCGTGTTATGAAAAAGTAAGGACCTGTGACGGACGGTCTAGGTAGTGTGGGTTTAATTCCTAACGGTATGATTGACAAGCGAGAACTTGTCCACTATTAAGATTTGATTATCCGTCACATCCGCGATTATAATAATACTAAGAAAAAGATCTACCTTACGATAGACCGGTAAATAGGATTCGAAGCCGTCTAGTCCTATACAGGTTTCAGTCGAATTGTTTAAATAGTTGTTGAGGCTAAATAATATAAAGTAATAAAGTTAATGAATACTATAGGTGATTCAAATGATAATGAGAATTGACTGGTAAAAGCATATATATTCTTCTACACGGAGAGAAATGTAGCACACGTAGCGTCCTATGACGGTACGGACACGCACGAATCATAGAAAAGCAGCGCCACTACAATTTCGGATACAAGGGCCTCTACGTAGGAGAGACGGAATCATGTGATAGCATGCAGTGTGTTTGAACTCGTAGAACATAGGCTATCCGAGATTTCGTGCGTGTGGTGTTCTGTTTTTTTTTTGCGTGACCAGTGCGATAGAAGAAGAAGAAGAAAAAGTGACCAGTGCGACTAAAAAGACTCGCAGAATGAATAAATTTCTGCAGAAATATGAGTTTAAGGATCTATTATTTCATCTGATAGGTAAATATACTTTTCAATAAATCAAAATAAATACCGCTGCTTTCATAACCTCAATTTTACTTGGTTTTTTGGTGTTGTTTTATGCATGAGAATTTTTTTTATAGAAAGATTATTGATGTTACTCAATATCAATTAGCCAAGCTCTTTTTCTATTGGTGCATGATATAAGTTTTTTTTTTTTTTTAAATAGTGTGTATCAGGCATGAATGTTTGATGTTTTCTGTATTTGTTTACAGATAAGGGGTTGACTGATGACAACTTTTTTACATTTCGACGGCTGCGTGGAAAAACCGGCTATCTCGAGTCAGGCTTGAATAACCGGCTATTTCGAGTTTCGCTTGAAAAAGCGGCTATCTCGGGTTTTCGTTGAAAAACCGGCTATTTCGAGTTTCGCTCGAAAAAGCGGCTATCTCGAATTTTCGTTGGAGAACCGGCTATCTCGAGTTTTCGTTGAAAAACCGGCTATTTCGAGTTTCGCTCGAAAAACGGGCTATCTCAAATTATGGTTGAATAACCGGCTATTTCGAGTTAGTTTGAAGAACCGGCTATTTCGCGGCTGAAATTTTCTCGCCGCAAATTAAGTTGGTAGCACTGTCGGGTTGAATACAAGATTCGTGAGCGCCTCACAAAACTCATATGCAAGCTTCGTTTTGTACATTTATATTCTATACTTATCTACATAATTACAATGCAAAAATAAATGCACACATCATCGAGCGTATATTTGCGAAATGAAATTTTAGATTATTGTTCCAGCATAATGAGATTAGTGCATTATGTCATGTGATGGCATGTATAAGTAATTGATATCCGCGGCGACATTTTTGAAATAGAGAAAATAGTTTATAAACAGGAGATTAATGAAATGGATGATATAGTATATTGTGTACCAAGGGCGTAAAGTGGGCTTTTTCAGACCGAGTGTGGAGTTTGCAGTACGAGTCAGAGGCGAGGTAGCATGAGTCGAAGACGAGTGCGTCTGCGAGCCGAAGACGAGTACTGCAACCACACGAGGTCAAAAAGCCCACTTAGCCCTGGTGCACACCATATTTTTTGTAACAGCACGATTTTCGCGTTTTTTCATCATTGTACAATATTCTTTGCTATGTTTAAATTATTTTTTTTTCAGATTTCGTTGCGTTCCAACGATGCAGACTTCAATGTCATACACTATTTATATTGTGGAAATGCTCCATTTTTGAATAAAAATATACTGAAATGCAAGAGAAATTTCTCAAATTTGTCATTCCTATTCGAAAAAGTTTCGTTCATTAATTAACGTTTCACAAATTTATTTCAAAATACATTTTTAAATTGTAATTTCATGGTAAACAATCATTAAAAATTTCCATATCGATGTTCGAAACAATAAAAATAATTGAGAATATTATGAGATAATATATTGTATATTTTCCCCCAGGCAATGTACATAATCAATACGAAAAGCATCTACATAAGCTCCATATGAGCGTAGAATGTCAAACTCAGTCGAACGGCTCTCATCCAGATTTTCGGACAGCCTGTATCCTAAATTTCGAATGGAACACCTCCTAAGAAATAGAAGACAGGCGCGCCACTCATTTCAGACGGCCACTTTACGAATTTAGTATAGGAAGCGCGCTAAATCATCGGACGCAGTGGCGCCGACGATTCGGGTGCGACGTTTCCTACATTTCTCTCCGTGTATGATTCTGAATAATAGTGATAAGGCTTCAAGCAACTAATATTGAACTGTCACTTGAAGCAAATGGATAACATAAAATATGAGATAATGAAACAATAAAATATAATATAAAAATAATATAACGGTCACCGACGTAGGGATCGTAAAGGCTTGTTATTTTAGAAAAGAACTGTTATTAACTGTTTGATATAAAATGGAAAGAAGTCTATTCACGATTAAGAAATGATAAAGAAATAGTATTTTTCGTACCTAGGCCGTAAAGTAGGATTTTACGGCCAAGTGAGGATGGTGCGTCCGAGGACCGGCGAGGCCGAGGCGAAGCCGAGGCGAGCCGTCCGAGGAACGCACAATCCTCACGAGGCGGTGAAATCTTACGGCCGAGGTGCGAACAACATTTTTTGATCGAGTATCCGTAATAAGTACGCGTTTTCGGTCGTGTTTCGCGGCCGTAAAGGACTTTAGGACGTACGTCCGTAAAGTCGTACTTTACGGCGGCGAAACACGACCGAAAACGCGTACTTTACGGATACTCGATCGAAAAATAATATTTGCTCTGAGGTTAATATAAACGATTAATTGAAATTAGAATTCTCTCTCTTTTAGGATATTTATCCGAAATCGCATTTGCTAGTTATTATGTTTAGAAATAATGTTTAACATGTTATCTATGTATATATATATATATATATATATTAATAAAGTAGCGGTAAATCAAGATCGGTACTTAAGGAGTCCCAAGAAACTTGATTAGGAGACCAGTGTTCGGTCAGGTAAGCTTTTATATAGGTTGGAAAGAAATGCCAAACCGGGATTAGGGATAAACCCGGAATTCTATGAATTATCCCAGTAGGAGTATTCGCTCCGAAGTCATACCGATCTTGGTTTATTTTATAGTAGTCATAGAACTAAAGTGAAAATTGAATATACATGCGAAATGAATATAATAATAAATGTCGGCCAACTACGACTATTAACAATAATACTGTTCAAATCGAGAGCCGGTCTTCGGCAAGGGATTTACCCGAAATACTACTCGTATCAGCCTACCGGTTTCTTCCTATTAAACTACACATATAGTAAACAACGCAGTTGGTCAGAGAAATAACTAAACTAAAGAATTCTGGAAAACGATACTACCTTGATGGTATATAAATTTATGATATCTAAAAGTGAACAAATTGAGTGAGCGAACGTTGAGACTTAGCTTGGTTTACCTGGAGTTGCATGGGACGCTTGAGTGGTTTTAAATATTTGGCGCCCTCACCTGCGATGAAACGTCGAAGCCTTTCTCAGCGCCGGCGACTTGCAAAATTCTCGGGTATGGAGTGACTCAACTGAGCGGGAGCGGGGGGGGGGGGGGGGGGGGGGGGGGTACACATTTTTCAATTTTTATTCCATTTATTGAGACCACGGAGTATAATAAGGAGTGCAAACTGCAAACTCAAGCTATAAAAGCCCGAAAAAGTGGCCCCAGTTTTCGACGCGCTAAGCGGTAAGCAGCGCTAGCTGAATGCGATACTAGCGATACTGGCGGAAAACACGCGAAATACCTGCAGCAACGCACGCGGGCGGTAGGCGGGGAAGAAGAAGGAAGTTTGAATGGTTTGAAAACTCCGTAGTTTGCAAAATATATCATCTGTGGTTTGAAACACGGAGGTTTGAAAGAATACGTCAAATTACATTTGGTAAAGATCAAATGAAAATCAGTTGAAATGCCGTCCTTTATTGCTCACGGTTGTAAATCAGGCACAAAAAAATGAAAAAAAAAGGGTTGCTTTTTTATACCGCGGACTGTCAGTGAACATTTTTCTCTTTTGCGCAATAAACTCGACATTGCAGGTTAAATATGGGGTATTCCATCTCAAATCAACCTGGGTCTGACCCTTGACCTCTCGGATTGGGCCCGCGAGTTTTCATATGACTCTTTCCACTTTAAAAAGCACATAATTTTTATTTTAGATTTTTCCGACATAATTTGAATTTTCTGCAATTTTTGAAAACGAGTATATTGATCGATACAGTTTAAAAATCTGAAAAAATTCTGAAAAATCGTGGGTCAGATCTAAAAATTTTTAAGCTTGAAGCCGGAATAGGGAGATTTTTCCTTCTTACTGTTTTCAAGCGTTTTCTGAAAGAAAACGTTGAAAAAAGTGAGATGGTTGCTGAAACACTTTCATATGTCACACCGAATTTCAGAAATTCGGTGCGCTGTTCATAGCTTTTGTTTCGGCAACTTTCGGAATTCTCTGGCCGTAGCGCTCAAATCGCGTTCCGAATCAAATTAGTGTTCCGAAAAGCGGGGTCATTTTTAGTTCCCAAGTCTGCACTCCTTATTCTACTCCGTGATTGAGACAAAACGAATGCGGTACGGCGTACCTTATTTCTCTCAATGAACTTGTCTATAAGTGTTGACCGGTCGTATTCCTCAGTTAAGTCCGCATGGACATAGAGTGTCGCTAAGTTATTCAGCCGCAATATTGTAACATACAGATACGAAACCACTATCAAGGTTGAGCTTAAAAGGGACCGCAGTATGGCAGGTATCGGGCAAGAGGGGAGTACGCAGCGGCGAACGGTAAGAAATGCAACTATGGTATGCACAAAATTTGCTTGAAGGGTCTGTTACGTGCGTAACTGAGGTTATCCCTAAAAACCTTATTCCTGCTTTTATTCATATATCCATCTAAACTTTCATTCAAATAATTAACCTTATAACATATAATTATTAACCATACGTTATTTAGTTACATAGGGAATATAATCTAGAGCTAGCGACGAGTGAAATAAGCATCCCTCGCACTCAGGAATATTATATTTCTCTCTTAAACACTTGGACCTCCCAAATTTAATTTTCGTTGCGCAGTTGCCGATAGCGAGGCCTGCTCAGTATCGTCAATAGGGCGAAGCGGCGTGAGGAAAGACGATTCGGGGAACCCCCAATTCTCGTTGCCCCCTCACTGACAATACCATTATACTAGTACTCATAGGTGTAAGACCCCTCTCTCTCTTTTATTCATAAAAACTGTGAAAATTATATTAACTATATTATTAATTATCTTAAAATCAACATAACGATATTCAGTAATTAATGAGCAAGCGAACGCATGTTAATTTTATATTAAAACTAGGATTTTAGCAAGTTTCAGAATTATTATGAATATTGGTATGGGTCACCTATAGGTCAGGCATGGGATAGGCTGAGGACTGTGCTACGTCACAGGGCCCAGGCGCCCAAACCAATCGAGTGACAATTAGGCAGTAAGTCGGCTCCTAATTGGCTAAGCCAGGCGTGCACTAATACATGCAAGCATTGCAACCGAGGGAACCTCGACGCCTTTGAATCTAACTCGATCTTCTTCTTCTGACAAATCGCGAAGTGCGTGGACGTAGGGAGCCGTGTGCTAACTAGAGCCAAGAGTTATATTCAATCTTTTCTTTGTTCCAAATTAGAGTAATAATATAATGGACTCAGTACCCGTTAATAAAACTTACAAACGTGATATAATCTAAAGGTTTAGTGATCCGTTTAATTCATCTTAAATTATAAGTGCAACGACATAAATTGATTATTTCTATCAATCAATAGTTATTATAATAAACTCTATTTTTCAAGCCTTTTATCCCATCTGGATAATCATGATATTAAAATCAACCAATTACTACAGTGTAAATTCTAGACTCAGTATCGGGCTGACATTCAATTCAATGCAATAACTTTCAGAACTATATACATTTCATTTATTCATTAACTTCAGTTCGGAAACATCTATCTAAATTATAACCCGTTTAAATTAACCTAATTAAACTACGTCTCATCAACTCTTTCGATCCTTATAAAATCTGACTACGAGAACAGAAAGGCTTCGACGTTTCATCGCAGGTGAGGGCGCCAAATATTTAAAACCACTCAAGCGTCCCATGCAACGCCAGGTAAACCAAGCTAAGTCTCAACGTTCGCTCACTCAATTTGTTCACTTTTAGATATCATAAATTTATATACCATCAAGGTAGTATCGTTTTCCAGAATTCTTTAGTTTAGTTATTTCTCTGACCAACTGCGTTGTTTACTATATGTGTAGTTTAATAGGAAGAAACCGGTAGGCTGATACGAGTAGTATTTCGGGTAAATCCCTTGCCGAAGACCGGCTCTCGATTTGAACAGTATTATTGTTAATAGTCGTAGTTGGCCGACATTTATTATTATATTCATTTCGCATGTATATTCAATTTTCACTTTAGTTCTATGACTACTATAAAATAAACCAAGATCGGTATGACTTCGGAGCGAATACTTCTACTGGGATAATTCATAGAATTCCGGGTTTATCCCTAATCCCGGTTTGGCATTTCTTTCCAACCTATATAAAAGCTTACCTGACCGAACACTGGTCTCCTAATCAAGTTTCTTGGGACTCCTTAAGTACCGATCTTGATTTACCGCTACTTTATTAATATCCCTCTATATAATAAAAAAATCTAGACGAAAAACAGACGAGCGCGATGAGTCGCATAATGCTGTCGGGTTGCATGCCATCAGGCGTTTCACGCTGTTTTTTGTATGTCTGTTGTTTTTACGGTGAATGACAGTTGTTCACTGTGAGCGATTGACAGATCAAATAAAAATATTATTTTATCGGTTATTCACTGTGAGCAATTGACAAATCGAAACAAAAATATTATTTGTCTACAAAAAAAAATGGATAAAAAGGTAGCGCAGATGAAACCAGATGGGAATTGTCTTTTTCGCGCGCTGTCGTATTGCTTATCAAAAAAATCAGGATAGGCATCAGGAGCTAAGATTGACCATCGTTTCATTCATACTGCAACATTGGGATAGCTATGGAGATTACATCATTGGTGACGAGTCACACGGCGTTTCCATAAGGTCAGCAGAAGACTATGGATTACATATGGGTAAGAATGGCGTTTACGCCGGTGAAGTAGAGTTGACTGCAGCTGCATCAATATTCAAGGTAAATTTCAAAGTTTACATAAATAATAATACTTATCATTGCATAAATTATGATAGTCAGCTAGATAGTTCACATAACTTTGCACTGTTGTATACCGGTAATGGGGATAGTGGGCATTATGATGTTTTTGAAAAGTTTAACGAAGAAAGGATAGAAAAAAGGAAGAGAAAATTGCCAACCATAATAAGCGTTGAAAAAGTGTGTCTTCCTTTCATATCAAAAGGCAACATAATAAAGAAAATAGAAGAAGAAGAGAGAAAAATTATAAAGAACAACCGGGAGGCACACACCCGCGATATCAAAGAGGTACGGTTGGATTCGAAAAATTCAGGAAGAAAAAACGAGTGTGGCACATCTGAAACAGACGAGTCATCGGTGGTTAAAAAAGGGCGACCGAAGAAAATGAATGAAGAAGAAAAGAGAATTCGAAGGAATTAAAGACAACGTGACCTTCGTAAAGTAAAAAAGATGGGTACAGATCGAGATACAGATACTGGAAAAGTAGAAGAAATACAAGTTGCTGACAAGGAGTTACGAGACGTGGATCAACTGAAAGTCTTGGGAAGTCTCCCGGTATGTGACAAAGTGAGGCGCGAAGCGCCGAACAGCGAGGCGCGCAGCGCCGAGTGCCCGAGGCGCGTAGCGCCGAGGCCTCGGAAGCGAGCGAAGCGAGCGACGAGGCGGGGTTGGCGCGCGAAGCGCGCAGGGGCGGAGCCCCTAGTATATTAATAAAGTAGCGGTAAATCAAGATCGGTACTTAAGGAGTCCCAAGAAACTTGATTATATATTATTATATATTATATATTATTATTATTATTATTATATATTATTATATATCTCGGCATATAGTTCGAGATATATCTGCGGATATATCTCGGTATATATATATTTTCCGTGGAGGAGGACGCGAAATTTCGGTTGATTTGGCAGAATATATAGGGTGAATTTCTAACGTTCGAACACTCGGAATAGAGTTGAGGCGGCTGGGAGTCGAAATCGGCAATTGTTTACCTCGTAATAACCAATCAAGAAGTCGCCAGCTACAGGAGCAATTGCTTTTTCTGACTCGCGGCCGCTTCAACTGTACTCCGAGTGTTCGGTGGTTAGGAATTTACCCTGTATGTATGAAAGAACGAACGAAAAGCAGCGCAGAATCACGTCTCAAGACACCTTCAGACCTGTTTTGGCTGACACGAGATTTTTCTATTCTCAATACTCAACTGACACGAGTTTCGTCGACTATTAATAAGGTTACGGGTAATGCAATCTTGAAAATCGACTATTGTATCGCATGAGACAAGTCTCAAGCATCAATCACCAGAAACGCCCCTACTTGATCTCTTCTCAATTTCAGTCTTCGAAAACACTCTCAGGATGCGTCTATTGTACCGTATTCATACTCAAGACTAGTTTCACCTGAGTTTATCACTTGAGAATCGACTATTAATACAGGCCTGAATGTGTCGATAGCTGAACGTAGAAGTGAAGATTCTTCGATGCTAATTTGGCGAGCTGGCTTCTGTGAGGTAGGTCCAGGTGGGGGACCTATCAGGACCTCCTAATTACCTTATTGGCCTTGCGAGCGACAATGTTCGAACAACTAACTCATCAGTTGACCAGTTCGAAGTGTAATCTTATTGCAGAGCGCCAGGCGTTACTTCACGCGCTTCACAGCGTTAGAACTACCGTTCTGCGATATCTCAGCTGCGAGATGGCTGGCGGGAGGGTGTGACCTTGGTTCTTGCTGAGCTTTTCCGATCCAGGCGATATCAATCCCTCGGGATGTCCTCCACAGCGGCAATCTCTGCGGTAGATGACCTGCTGTAGACTTCTGCCAGGTCTAGGTGTCCCACCTGAGTTACCACCTCTTCGTGACCTGACAGAGCATGCAGGACGCGATACTCGTCCACTCTTACGTAGGATGTCCTCTGGCGATACGTTACGTCACTCGTCCAGGTATGGACTCTGCGTGACGTCAACTTCTGATTGCTGGATCGGGCGATATAAGCTGACTGTACTCGACGTAACAGTCAGATGCTGGATGACAAGATGCATCTGCTGGCAGGAGGTCTTATGGGGACCCTGTTCACTCCCTAGCGATATTTCTCCAAGGTCTACATCCCTCCCCGTAGATGTTGCGGTACTATCCTGAGTACTGGTACCGTACTGGACTGCATACCGTCGATAGCATCTCTGGATCCGGAAGTTCTTGTAGCGGAAGTTCGGAAGCCGTCATCTTCTTTATCTTCTGTCTCTCTCTCTCGCGGTACATTAACAGAAAAAATACTTCAAATTAGTCTAACTCTATTGCTTATTAACCAGGAGTGTCACTTGTATCCCGAGGGTCTAGACGGCGATAATTCTCTCTCTCTCTCGATATTCCTAATAAAATATATGCCAGAAGGGCTCTAGTGACGGCAGCTAATCTGCAACGTCACAATATATTTATTGTTTATTTAAAATGGAAACATAACTTTTATTTTTTCAGTCATAATTGTTGGTGATAACTGGTCTCATACGCCTAACAGACGACCTTTTGCATTCAAGGTCTTTATTTGCTAATTTCGATTGATCTATACTTTTTTGCCGTTTCCACAGCGAATACGCTAAACAAAATTTCATACACGCATTTTTGCCACTAAAATCGCATTTTTCGCGACCTTATGCCATTAGACACACGAAATATTTAAAAAGATATTGTAAATTATTGAAATCGTTATCTTGTACAGAAGACCGTTATATCGATCCTGATTTGAATACAGTACCACAGAAAAGTCAGAAAATCATGTTGAGCCGATAATGCTCGGCTGCCTCCATAACTCTGGTCTGCAGGGTAGAAGCCGGATGAAACGTAGCGTTGAATAATAGCACACGCTACATGGTACTCCATACGGAAGTGCTGTCGAAACTGTTGGTTAATTATCAATTTCAGAATAACAATGATGATGAATTTCGAAAACACGATATAGTTATTAACAAAACGTTATGTCATAATTGTGCTAATTGTGCTCACTTCCTCTGGAGTAAACTCATCGACAATGTCCATAAAGTTTTTTATCTTCGGTTTTTTATTTTTTTCGGTTAAAGCAATGGCTATTAAATCGTCATCATCACTTGAGGATGATGACAAAAATTCCTCAATTAACTTATCCATGGTAGTAAACCAAAAATAGAAGTTCAAAACCGCTAAATACAAACAACAACAGTCCCGCAATTTTTCAAATAATTGAATACAGCAAACGGAAGTTCCTCCGGTAACGGGCGCCATATTAGGCAGCCATATTGCACCACAGCGGCACGAGCTCACCGGATTTTCTGCACTTGGGACAACATTCATCCAGCCTTGCCAGCAAAACAAAGTGCATGAAAAGTGGGTTGAGCATCAAGGTACGAGTAAAACATGATGCGTGACGTCAGTGTACACTCAGTGTACATCAGTGTGACCAGTCGGAAACGCTATTAAAGAAGTCCGTTGCAATTGTTTACGTTCTCACGAACCAACATTCGTGAGAATCGAACTCGGCGGATGCATAAATGTATAGGCAATAGATGATATAGACCAGACGCATCGATAAGTGCTCTGGGAAGAAGGTTCGAGAAAACGGGACGATCTCAAGAAGGAGCAAGGCCCAGCCCTCATAGTCGGAGGAGGGCTGTGGCGCCTTTGCCCCTCCACTGATATTTTACTCCCTTAAGGCTAGGTTAAGATGTGTGCTGAATAGATATATATAAATGTATGAATGCAAGCTTGTGTGCGTGCAGGGCCGGCGGAAACACAGTGGAAGATATGGAGAGTTCCATACCTGGTAATTTGTCAGGTATGGAATTCCATACCTGACGAAGTACCGCAAATCGATTAAATTTTTACTTGTTTCATATTTTTACTACAATAAAACTAAAAAGAGATGATTCTCGACTCCTGTGATTGTCGTCCTTGCTTTAATGCTAGGACGAAAAACTTCACACTCGTCCGAGAATCAACACTTTCGCACTAGTATCGACAAGTACTATTTTATGCGGGACGTTTTAGTATTTTTTCCTACTGAGCAATTGAGCCTTGAAATTGAGCTGAAAACTGAAGGGCTCCGAATTTTCAAACGATAATTGGTAATTTTTTCAAATTCACACGTGACGCTTGATAGCTGTTCAATGAAATATATCGCGGAGGCTTTACCAGTTCCATATAATGATAAATCGAGGATGATAGTGAAGCATTCTGGTAGTACAACCTATATGTCATATTCTATATATTATTATCTATGAATAAGGAGCTGTTTTGATGTTCCTGCTAATAAATAATATCAAATGCTTCAGAATTATTCATGCTCTGCCATTTGTCCAAATTGTTTCCTACATTCCATACGACCATACCTGACAAATTAGCGTTCCGCCGGCGCTGTGTGCGTGTGGAAAAGGGGATCTCCCCCCCCCGGGAGATCCGCCCGAGTCCGCTCCTCACTTCTATCTTGGGACTCGCCTAAGTCTCATACATTATATACATTTCTACTCTTAGATTATTTTCAATAAAGTAATTAGGTGCTCTCATTACATATTGCATCTTAATTTCATCTGTATATACCAAATCATCTCCACAATCCCTTGATCTACGTAACTGCATCCTTGTCCAATTCTGGCTGGAGTGTTCATTAGAACTTTAGCGACAAATGGATTGCAGCCGAGTAAAGTTAAACTTTCATGAGGACGCATTCTGGTAGTTACCAGAATTATTGAGGACGTCACAAAATTCCTGTAGATTCCATTAGATTTTTTTAGTTGGTACATTTCTCATTGGAATTTGAATTTAATTACGTTTTTGATGTCAATCAACACCAAAAATATTGACAAATCACATGTCATTACCCAGACGAACCTGAAAGCGAATTTAGGAACTTGGGAACAGAATATTTAGTGACAACTATATTTATTCATAAATATATATATATTTTCTCTCTCTTATCATTAACCATAATATAAAACAGTCTTTGTGTGAGGTCCCATAACTTAGAACGTAACATACTACGCAATCAAAATATTTTTGTACCTTCGTGTTTATCATATTCCTCTCTATTAAATCTAATAAACAAAAGAGAAATGAAAAACGAAATAATTTTTACAAAAAACGTGAATATAGAGCTATATTTTTATGCACACGTATTTCTTACATACTAAATAACATTGGGTTCACATCGTACATATCGCACACCTAGATCTAAACTAGGACAAGTAAAAGAACCTGAATTTTCAGTTATTATTATTTTTGTATCTCCGATACCATACGAAACTAGCCAGAGAAAACATTCAACTTAAGAATTAATGAATAATAAATAATAATTATATAATAATATAATTAATAATAATAAATGATCATTATTATTAATAATGATATATATTTATATTCATTGTGAATAATGATTACAGACTACATGCCTATACCAAGGCGATAAGTCATTAACGGATAAATAAATAAATTATGAATAATGATAAATACATTACTTATCCTATACTAAAAAATGAGATTTTTTTACTTGTCCTAGTTGAGATCTAGGTGTGTGATATTAACAAATGACGACGAGTGACTATTTTTATGATTCAAGTCTTTGTGTATTGGGATCGTGGTGTGAATATTAAGTATAATTCACAATTGGCTTAGTGCAGTGGTAGTGCAGAACTTGGTGCAATGTGGAAGATTGATACGTTGGCTTCCATTGAATGGTTCACAATAAATTGGTGTAGGTATATATATAATGATACTACCAATTACCACTGTCACCTACACTCATTTATTGTGAACCATTCAATGGAATCCAACGTATCAATCTTCTACACTGCACCAAGTTCTGCACTACCACTGCACTAAGCCGATTGTGAATGATACTTTAGATGGTGTGCCTGGAACTACCCATACACGCCCACTTTTCAAAACAAAACAGACTTAAGTATCAGAGCGTACCAACTGTCTAAGAAAACCCTATATTGCTGGGGAATAATTTTTTATTCAACTATGGCACCACTTTTTGGTGACGTCACAGCGCATGGAATACACGCCGCGCTCGTGGTGTTGACCAATAACCGCCAATTTGTTGTAAAATAAATTGTGTATTTCTCTCCCGTTACACATTGGTTCGAAACTATCCAAAACGTGCGCATAATGTTCAAATGTTAATATCTCGGTGACGAGGCAAACTACAAAAAATTCAAAAAAAGGGAATTTGTTGAGAATTGTTACTCAACATTCCATTGCATTTCGTAATTAGGCTATCCTAAATAATTAAGCAAGGCATGACCTGGAATGCGACAAAGCACATCGCATTGCAGGTTACGCCAATAATCGAGTAAGCATTATGTAACTATAAATTAGGCTAAAGACTGAGCCGCGCTTCAGTCTTGAGCAGATACCTTGACGAAAGCAGAGGCTATCTCCGAATACTCATTGACTCGAACCGGAGCAAGTGCTCCAAACGCATTTCTTTTGTACTTGGTTGAATATTAAATATTAAATAAGACTACTTTGTCACTATCAAGCACTTAGAGTGATTGTCAAAGATCACCTCTGGGAACAACCCTTTTTAATTCCCCATTCCTTGAATAACGGGAGTTAAACAAATTACAACATTGGTGGCAGCGGTCTAGCGGATAAACCAGAGCTTGCAAGATAGTTGACGCTAAAAGAAAAGTAGAAAAGTAAAATAAAAATAAATAAGTAAAAAAGAAGAAAGTTAAAGGTACAACACGCAGTCGTTGTAACCTAGTGAAAGATACATCGCAAAGAAAGAGCTACAGCACGCAGCATTCGTGGCCAAGGCAAAGGAACCAGCACGGGGTACCTACAGCAGCAGCAGCACACAGCGATTCAGCAGCACTAAAGGAATCAGAGGGTCAGCAACAGCCCGGCGGAAGCGGAAGAAGCAAGATGAAGATATTCATTTTTGTGTAAGTCAATTTGAAATCTTTCGCAGTTTTAGTATATAAGCCGCAAACATTGTTATTGAGAGCTAACTGCCAGTTAGAAGCGTGCGAGCATTAGAAAATTATCGCGTTTAGAGAGTGCAAGGAATTTTAGATATTTTTCCGTCAAAGTAACGAATCAGTTCAGGCTCATCAGTCTTCAATTAGAATTTTTGATTAGAGTATATGTCTGCTACTTGGAATAAAATTGAGGAACTTGTCGCGCAAGGTCAAACCGGGTGGATACAGGAGATTCGGAAAGAGGTCCTCCTGCAAATTTGCGAAAGACCCGGGCTAGCAGTCGATGACTCAAACACGGTAGAGGAGATTAGGGCAACTTTACGAGCGTTTATTAAAAGCAATAGAAAAGGACAGCCAACTCCTTCCCCAAAGCCTAAACCAGGCACTTCCTTTTTTCCTGACCAAGCCCAAACAGCATCCCAGGAGACAATAACCATTCCGGGATCGGTTCCTGACGAGAAAGAATCAAAGCAACAGACAGCAACCAAGATGCCGGACTACTTGACATTGAAGGAAGTACGACAGATGGTCAACGTTTTCGATGGAAGCGAACCACGTAAAGTGGACGATTTATTGCAAACGATCGAGTATGCGAAGGATAAAGTAAATCCAAATCAAAAACCAGACGTGTTAGAACTGGTCCTAAAAACAAAGATACAGGGCGAAGCAGCCATGGAACTGCTTGCACTGTTGGTAGAATTATTTTCAAGTAGACAAAAAACAAGTGAAAACACGCATGATTACGGAAAAAGGGTTACGCGTCTTATGATGGATCTTATTAGAGCATGCGGAGCTAGGACAAATATAGCAGCGGAAAAAAAAGGAATAGAAGACCTACTCAGATACCAAACACTAGCCATTTTTGAGAACGGGCTAAATTATAATTTGAGAACGATCGTAAAATTATACCATTTCACGGAACTTTCGGCTTCGATAAAGGGCGCGGAAGAGGAAGAAAAATCGCAAAACGGCGTAAACTCTGTAAATCGACGGACTAACCTGCCGGGCGATAGGAATACGTCAACAGTAAAGTGTCTGAAGTGTAATCAGATGGGACATTTTGCACGGGACTGTACCCAGACAAAATACAAGCAATCGTTACCTACAGCGGGACAGAGTAGATCAGTGCATCGGGTAGAACTGGTATGCAATTTTTGCAAACGCAGAGGACATCTATACAAAGACTGTAGGGATAGAATACGTCGCGATGAACGACGATCAGGAAATAACGGTAGTGGATCAGGCGAAAACCAAAAAACTAGTACGGGCTACTCCCAAAATTCATAAAGTAGAAACGCAGGATACGAAGGATCACAACAATCGACGAGGAATGCAGGATCATACAAATCAATGAACGTCGCCAACGCAAATAGAGCAAGTCGGAACAGAATAGAGTTAAAGGCGAACGGAACCACTAAAGAAAATATGAGTCTTTTAGTAGACTCTGGTGCTGACGCCAGCATTATCAAAATAGGAATGTTGAAAGATGATTTGCCAGTTTTAGAAGAAACGATAAGTCTATCAGGAATAGGACAAGGCGTTGTTGAAGCACTTTGTAAAGTCATATTAACAATTCCATTAAAAGATAGAACCATTGAACATCCCTTTTTTGTGGTAAGAGACGATTTCAGTCTAGATGCTGACGGCATCATTGGAATAGATTTCATAGAGGATCATGAAGCCGCGATAGGTAAAAGCGCTCATGCATTCTTCATACACGGGCAGCGTTTCGAACTCTTACGACCGTTGAAAACGGAGAAAATTAGGTTAGCGCCGCGAACAATAAGGAAGGTCAGTGTAAAAACAAACTGCAAGTTCATCGGCATTGTAGAGAAAAAGGAACTCGCCGACGGAGTATACCTAGGAAATTGCTTAACTAAACCGGCGAACCGAGAATGCATAGTAGACATTTTAAACCTAAACAATCACGAGGTGATATTGGAGACGCCTACCGTGGAATTGGAGGAGTTATGCGAAAAAAATAACGAAACGAAGGAATAAGAGACGGCCTGCATAAGACTACTTACTGGTAAGACGGGCAGACAACGAATCAAGCTAGTACATGATACTATTCGCACAGATCATCTCAACGAGGAGGAGAGAAATACTCTACTTGAGATATGCGAAAAGTATAGCGAAATTTTCTATTTACCGGGGGATAAGCTAGGCGTTACCAACGCGACCAGTCATACAATAACACTAACGGATGGGGGAAAACCGATTAATGTTCGTCCATACCGTCTACCTGAATCGCAGAAACAAGAGATAAACAAGCAAATAGAAGCCATGTTAGAGAGTAATATGTTACTCTCGTATTATGATACGACCGAGTCGCAGCCAATGGAACGCACCGCTCCTGGTCGTACCGAAAAAACCTGACGCATCAGGGAGGCACAAATTTAGAGTAGTCGTCGACTACAGAAAATTAAACGAGATAACGGTAGGAGATTCGTATCCCTTGCCAAATATTACAGAAATATTGGATCAGTTAGGAAAAGCGAAGTACTTTACTACATTAGACCTCGCCTCGGGATTTCATCAAATTCCGATGGCCGAAGAAGACAAGGAAAAAATTGCTTTCTCAACAGCACATGGGCATTATGAGTATAATACAATGCCATTCGGAATGAAGAATGCGCCAGCGACATTCCAACGTTTGATGAATGCCGTTTTAGCAGGTTTACAAGCATCTAAATGCTACGTTTATTTAGACGACATTGTAATTCATGGAGCAACACTCAAAGAGCACAACGATAGGCTCATCGAGGTACTAAAGCGACTGCAGGAGAGCAATCTCATCCTTCAGCCGGACAAATGTCAGTTTCTTCGGAAAGAGACTAGCTATTTAGGTCCTACCAGACCCCTCGAAAATTGCAGACGTCAAAAATTTAAGAGTCCGACAAACGTTAAGCAAGTACAGTCATTTTGAGGGCTAGCAGGTTATTACAGAAGATTCATAGAGGGATTTTCAAGCATAGCACGACCGTTAACGCAACTAACACAGAAGGGACGCAAGTTCGAGTGGACAAACGGTAGAAGAGAGCGCATTTGAAACACTAAAATCAAAGCTAATTACGGCACCCATCCTAAAGTATCCGGATTTCACAAAACCTTTCTTGATAACAACAGATGCATCCGACAAGGCAATTGGAGCAATACTCTCTCAGGGACCAATAGGGCAAGATTTACTATAGCATACGCAAGCCGAACGCTTAACAAAGCTGAAAGAAATTACTCGACAACCGAGAGGAAATGTTAGCAATCGTCTTCGGGACTAGACAGTTCAGACCATACGTATATGGGACGCATTTCACTGTGATCACGGATCACCTCCCTCTTAAATAGATTTTCAAAATCGAGGATCCTGGATCAAGGTTACTGAGATGAGATTAAAACTTGCCGAACACGAGTATGATATACTATACAAACCTGGAAAACTGAATACGAACGCAGACGCACTCAGCAGAATATATAAGATTTACAGCAATAGCCAGGAATTCGAAAGAGGATAAACCTTTAGAAGTACAAAGATTTCCGTAACGTCAGAAGACGACGAAGAAGAAGAAGAAGAAGAAGAAGAAGAAGAAGAAGAAAGAAGAAGAAGAAGAAGAAGAAGAAGAAGAAGAAGAAGAAGAAGAAGAAGAAGAAGAAGAAGAAGAAGAAGAAGAAGAAGAAAGAAGAAGAAGAAGAAGAAGAAGAAGAAGAAGAAGAAGAAGAAGAAGAAGAAGAAGAAGAAGAAGAAGAAGAAGAAGAAGAAGAAGAAGAAGAAGAAGAAGAAGAAGAAGAAGAAGAAGAAGAAGAAGAAGAAGAAGAAGAAGAAGAAGAAGAAGAAGAAGAAGAAGAAGAAGAAGAAGAAGAAGAAGAAGAAGAAGAAGAAGAAGAAGAAGAAGAAGAAGAAGAAGAAGAAGAAGAAGAAGAAGAAGAAGAAGAAGAAGAAGAAGAAGAAGAAGAAGAAGAAGAAGAAGAAGAAGAAGAAGAAGAAGAAGAAGAAGAAGAAGAAGAAGAAGAAGAAGAAGAAGAAGAAGAAGAAGAAGAAGAAGAAGAAGAAGAAGAAGAAGAAGAAGAAGAAGAAGAAGAAGAAGAAGAAGAAGAAGAAGAAGAAGAAGAAGAAGAAGAAGAAGAAGAAGAAGAAGAAGAAGAAGAAGAAGAAGAAGAAGAAGAAAAGAAGAAGAAGAAGAAGAAGAAGAAGAAGAAGAAGAAGAAGAAGAAGAAGAAGAAGAAGAAGAAGAAGAAGAAGAAGAAGAAGAAGAAGAAGAAGAAGAAGAAGAAGAAGAAGAAGAAGAAGAAGAAGAAGAAGAAGAAGAAGAAGAAGAAGAAGAAGAAGAAGAAGAAGAAGAAGAAGAAGAAGAAGAAGAAGAAGAAGAAGAAGAAGAAGAAGAAGAAGAAGAAGAAGAAGAAGAAGAAGAAGAAGAAGAAGAAGAAGAAGAAGAAGAAGAAGAAGAAGAAGAAGAAGAAGAAGAAGAAGAAGAAGAAGAAGAAGAAGAAGAAGAAGAAGAAGAAGAAGAAGAAGAAGAAGAAGAAGAAGAAGAAGAAGAAGAAGAAGAAGAAGAAGAAGAAGAAGAAGAAGAAGAAGAAGAAGAAGAAGAAGAAGAAGAAGAAGAAGAAGAAGAAGAAGAAGAAGAAGAAGAAGAAGAAGAAGAAGAAGAAGAAGAAGAAGAAGAAGAAGAAGAAGAAGAAGAAGAAGAAGAAGAAGAAGAAGAAGAAGAAGAAGAAGAAGAAGAAGAAGAAGAAGAAGAAGAAGAAGAAGAAGAAGAAGAAGAAGAAGAAGAAGAAGAAGAAGAAGAAGAAGAAGAAGAAGAAGAAGAAGAAGAAGAAGAAGAAGAAGAAGAAGAAGAAGAAGAAGAAGAAGAAGAAGAAGAAGAAGAAGAAGAAGAAGAAGAAGAAGAAGAAGAAGAAGAAGAAGAAGAAGAAGAAGAAGAAGAAGAAGAAGAAGAAGAAGAAGAAGAAGAAGAAGAAGAAGAGGATGAATCGGAACCGGAATACACGGAAGAAAAGAGGAAAAAGATCTTGTACGAATATCACGACGCACCCATGGGGGGGCACCAAGGCGTATCGCGTACACTGGAACGAATAAAGATGGAACACAGGTGGCCGAAAATGCGCAAGGAAATAGAAGACTACATAGGCAGATGCGAAAAATGTCAGAAAAATAAAACACAGAGAAAGCCGAAAGCACCCATGATAATCACCGACACTCCCTCGAAAGCCTTCGAAAAATGTGCACTGGACATCGTGGGAACATTGACTGAAACTAATTCAGGTAATAAGTATGTACTCACGTTCCAAGATGCTTTAACCAAATTTAGCAAAGCTATGCCAGTGGCTGACCAAGAAGCTTCCACAGTGGCTAGAGAATTCGTAAAAAATATTATATGCGAATATGGAACACCCAAAGTAATCCTTACTGATCAGGGAACTAATTTTTTGAGCAATGTATTTAAGAATATGTGTAAACTCTTGAAAATCGAGAAAATTCAGACAACAGCGTATCATCCAGAATCTAACGGAGCGCTGGAACGATCACACAGAACTCTAGCGGAATATCTAAAGAACTATATCGAAGAGGACCAAAGCAACTGGGATGAGTGGTTGCCGTACGCTATGTTCACGTACAACACAACCCCCCACACTGCGACAGGGTTCACGCCGTACGAACTTGTTTTCGGGCATCCAGCAGAAATACCATCGTCGGTAAAGCAAGCGCCGAGACTTACTTACGCGTATGACGACTACGTCCAGGAATTACGCGAAAGGCTTAGGGCAGCTCATCTCCAAGCAAAGGGAAATTTGGAAGCGGCCAAGGGAAAAGCGAAATCGTACTACGACAAGAAAACGGTGGAGACCAAATTTCGGCCGGGAGATAAGGTTCTCCTGCTTGATGAGACGGTTCGACGGGGAAGATCGGCGAAATTAACGCCGAAGTATGTAGGTCCATACGAGATCACCAGAAAGGATTCGGATGTGAACTACACCATCCGAAAGGGTCGAAAGGAGACCAAGGTTCACGCCAACAGATTGAAATTATTCATAGAACATTGACTAGACGGAGCAAAGCATATACTCAACCCCTATCCTACCCCTCACCATATTCCTCACAAATTTTACGATATAACAAAGGGAGGGGATACTTTAGTATTAATGTCCAAATTGACAGTCGCAGATATTAAATCTTATGGAAGAGAAGACACAGTAGTTACAGTAATAGAAATACCTCTGATAGGTAGCGAGGAGTACAGCATCAATAAGGTATATCCTCTGCCTGTCAGGGCACAAAATAATACGTATTGCTATCTGGAGACGACAGAGGAATTAGCAGTGGTGGACCACGAATATAGAAATTATCTGCGAATGAGAGAGGCAGATTTAGGAACTTGTAAGCGATTAGGTGAGCATTACTTGTGTGACCCAAGGCGCCCTACGAACTCGATAGGAATAGGTTCACCCTGTGAAATTGCAATCCTCTCGAAGTTGGACGTTGAACTTTCACAATGTCCGAAAAGAATAGTTAGGGTAAATAAGGCAATAGTTTTAGTTTTGCAGAGACCAGGAACATAGTTATACGTAGCTCCAGAGGCCGAGGCAATCACAATAGCTTGCGAAGGGTTGCCTTCGGCGCGCGAAACATTAATAGGCACTGGCACGATAACTCTCAACGGGAAATGCGCTGTAACTGCGAAGGATTTTCGTATGGAGACATTACGGCAATATCAGAGTAACCAGGAATTCAGTTACTTGCCGCCATATAATCTGAGTCTCCACGAAACAGACTGGGAGGCAATCCCGAAGTCTAACGATAAAGGTGTCAGTGTAGTACTCAAGAGCGTCCTGCGAGACGCAAACGAGCTAAACTCATTGGGAACTAGCCTTGAGAACCTACATAAGGAATTAGACGATAAGAACAATAGTCACAGGCGGCACCTGCCGTATGTGGCACCTTTGTATCCAATAAGTGGAATAGTATTAATAGGCATGATAGGTTACGTAATCTATAAATGTGTATCTACAGGTAAATTTAGATGTAAAGAAACGTCACGACAAACAGTGGCACCGGAGCCTCCGCAACCGCGGAAACGGGTTCCGATGGCCAGGGAAACTGTTATTAATTTTAAACGTAACTCGTCTATCACGGGTACGACGTAATCAGCATTAAGTTATGAATGGGTTTTTACTAGTAAGAAACATGTAATGAATTGGGATAAGAGTATATGTAATATGTATTATATATAAGTAACCACAAATAAATTATTGTATCTAATATCAAAATAATAAAGCCGGGTTTGGGTTAAAGTAAGATTAGCAAATAAGGTTAAGACTAAGGAAATTTGTTAATTAGAACAAAATAGTCCGGAGGCCTATTCTCCTAAGGGGGGAGGGATGTTGAGAATTGTTACTCAACATTCCATTACATTTCGTAATTAGGCTATCCTAAATAATTAAGCAAGGCATGACCTGGAATGCGACAAAGCGCATCGCATTGCAGGTTACGCCAATAATCGAGTAAGCATTATGTAAGTTATAAATTAGGCTAAAGACGGAGCCGCGCTTCAGTCTTGAGCTGACATTGAACAAGCGGAGGCTATCTCCGAATACTCAGACTCGAACCGGGACAAGTGTCCCAAACGCATCTCTTTTGTACTTTAATAAATATTGAATAAAACTACTTTTGTCGCTATCAAGCACTTAGAGTGATTGTCACAGATCACCTCTGGGAACAACCCTTTTAATTCCCCATTCCTTGAACAACGGGAGTTAAATAAACAAATTACAACATTATCAAATATAATAGTAGAACAACATGAGAATTTAAATGAAGTATCTTCAGCACTCGCCAGTGTTTGTGATGATTCAAACTATCCTTCTCTTCAAATCGATGATAATGCATCAGCGATCCAATCAGTATCTCAACCTATTGTTGTAGTACTAGAAAGTAGTACTTTAAATACGTCAGCGATAGATGCCAAGATAGATGAAGTTCTTGATATAACAGCATCTGCTCAAAACGATACTGTCAATGGCACTCCAAGTGAAAATATTAATTGTGATCTTCCAATAGAATCAGACGTTTTAGATGAATGCACGAGTGAAACTATAGATTTAACAGTTAATTCTAACAGTAAATTACTCGAAGAGAATTGCAGTCTTCAACAGCAAGTGGTTGATCAGTCTAGAAATCTAGCTTCGAACGAACGAGACTTTGATTCACCGTCTCAACCTTCGATAACATTTAAAAATAGTACTGTAGATAACTCACCGATAGTCGCTAATACATATGGAACTTCTGATATAGTGGAACCTCATGAAAATAAAACTGTCAGTGAATATGCAGATGAAGTACTGGATTTGACAGTTGATTCTCTGTCTCAAATTTCAGTTACGAATGAATCTTCGTCTATCTTGAAGTCTACAGATAATAATAATTCCACAGAACTAGCTGCGAATTCAAATCTTATTTCACAATCAGACAATGCCGTAGATAATGTCGACAAGTTCATTCATACCACGGCCTTACGTGAAAAATCACCGAATGTTTCTGACTTAAAATCACATTTTAAAATTCCCGAGTTTAAAAGTAAAAAAAGCAGCAAAAGATCTCAAAATGTTCCTCCTGTTTCCGTTGTTGACGATTTACTTGAAGTACTCCAAAAAAAAGCCGATGTAAAAAAAGAAAAAGAAGAAAAAGTGAGAAAAAATAAAGAAACAAGGGAGAGAAATAAAAAGATCAAAGAACAACACCGAGATTACCTTAAGACTTGCCAAGAAAATGTCAAGAATATAATGTCCAGTAAAAGAGAACTATGTTCAAAAATAAAACAATTGAAAGCAACTATGAAAACTTCAAGTTCAACGGAAAATTCACTCGGATTAGAAAATCAATTGAAAGGTTTAAATTTTGAACTGAGTCAAATTGAAGACTCATTACTTCAAGAAAAAGTGAAAATTTTACAAGCAAAAAAAAAAATTCAAGGAAGAAGAGTCGTAATTTTTTACTTATTTCTTACGTTCACTTATGTTATGGTGCTTTCATATATGTATATATGTTACAGGTGCATAAAAAATGTATCTTAAATACTAAGTATAGAATAATCATAAACTATTGTTAAAACTATAAATAAAGTGGTACACATTTGAGTATTGTCCATCTTCTGGGTTGAATCTTGTCCAACTTCTCCGATAACCTTCGAGATATGTCCAACTACTACAGTTTTCGATTGACCTAATAAAATGCCCATAACTCACTTAAAAATGCATTTCAGGCAACCTTTTTTTTTCAATTGATCAAAAAATGCATGCGCCACGTAATGGAATACTTTTTATAAATCGATTACGCCCTGATTCCACCAAAATGAGATTATTTCAATCATGCCTTCCAAACTGTCCAACTATTGGGTATTTTACCTTAGCTTGCTGCGAAAAATATATCTCTCCGGTGTAAAGAGCTTAACATACATTATTGAGGGTGCAGGTTAGTTAAATCAATGAAATTTCACAAGGATTATAAATATGCAAATCAAAGAAAGTAATGAAATCTGAATAGAATCGTTCTGCTACCCCAACTTCGACTAAGCTCTGTCAGCTGGACGCCATGGGTTTGTCGTGGGCTATTCTTCTGTAGCGCAGAAATATTTCTAGGCTCAGAGAAGACTGATAAGCTGGTTGAACAGACTTGAACTAATATAATAATTATGATTGAGTGGTGAAGTCTTATTCAGGCAACGTGAAGTTCTTGGATTAGCTTTTCTACCATTCTCATACAATTTGATTGATCTCACTGGTGCACATCCTCAAATAATCTATTTTCAGCTCTAGATACCTGAGAATTATATTTTATCTGACATGCTGGCTCATATTTTAATTATATGATGCCATTTCCTAGTACAGAAGACTTATTCCTCCGAAGAAGTAGAAAGTGTTATCAATTTGATCAAATATCTATCTGTCGCTCAACAATGTCATAACTTGGGGCTCGTCAAGAAAAGAGGGACCTATTGAAGGTAATATCATGGCTCTTATCTTCTGGCTCAAGTGTTCAGCCCTAGCAGTTTCATATCAATCCATGACCAGGAGGTCCAATACTCTCCTCGTTAGTGTGGAAGGGTAGGCGATATTTCGAACTGCGTTCAGAATGCACCTTGTACACAATAATTTGGATAAAACTTACTCCCATGGGCACTTCAGTTTCTTCGAAAGCAGAAATATTTCCAGTCTGCGTTGCTTGTTCAGGGAAAAGACTCGCCTGTGGAATCTGGAAATGAAATCATATTTGGGAATTGTTATTCAGTAGAATTTCAGTAGGGTATAGGGGAATCAAATTATTTTGCATGTAGGTGAAGAATGAAAATACATAGAAATTCGATCATAAGAAAAAAAATAATCAAGACATATTTTCCCTAGCAGAGTCCGAAAAGAGAGCGTTAGGAAAAATTCAACTCCAAAAATTATTCTAGCAGACCAAACATCAATCAACGCAAGCACACAGCATATAGATTCAATTGTGCCATATGAAATCCAAGCATCAAAGGCTGATGGGAGTAATTGAAACGCAGATAATATGCTCGATGACTCACAAATCAATATTGGGTTACTCAAGAGAGAGGCAATCGGCTCAGAGAATCGAATAGTTATTGGAGAAAGCTGTTATGATCAAATGGTCTTTCGCAGGCTACAGTTTTTGCTTATAAAAAAGTCCACTCAGGTCGAAAAATGGCCAAACTAATTTGTCTAACACGACTTTTGAAAAAATAAAATAAAAAGAAGGTTCATATTACTTCTTCGCGTACAATTTTTCCGCCCTTCAAATGTTGCCACCCTTCGCTACAACCTAGTTAGCTCAAATATGGCGCTGCAAACAGCTCACATTGATGTATCATGGGAAATTTACATAATTTATTCCAAATGATACTAGAAAACCAGCAATGGAGTGAGAGTCAAAGGTTGGGAACTATTCTTTCAGCCTAATATCATTTTGTTGTTGTGTGGCAGCATCGCTTAAAATAAGGCTAGAGAATCTTTCAAGCTATATGTAAGTTGCGCACTGTACATAATGATTCGGATAAAACTTACTCCGATGAGTGATTCAGATCCATGACTGTAAGATGACTAGCGTAGTAGACGCTCAGTGCGACACCTATGTAAGATTCAAATAAAAACACAGTTCTCATCCAACCACGCTCAAGTACACATCTATGCCCTCGCCTTCACCCATCCAACATGGCGCAGTCGTGAGTCGAACGTTACGGAAAAAGTAAAACAATTACAAGTAAAACACAAAATACAGAGCAAGTTCAAATAAATAAGTGGTTAATTACATAAATACGATGGCGAGTGATCACAGAGGCATAGCCCAGATGGATATGACTGGCAACATATCAGAAAACTGGAAAACGTGGAGGGCCCGGTTCGAAAATTACCTCGTGGCGTCGGAAATCTACAAAAAAGACGAGAAAACTCAATGTGCTCAACTATTACATTACATAGGAGAAGAAGGATTCAAAATTTACACAACCTTCACATTCGCAGATCAAGAAGGAGACAAATTAAAAATACTGTTACATAAATTCGAAACTCATTTCTTGCCCAAAGAAAATCTAGCGTACGAACGTTACAAATTCTTTTCGTACCGACAACAGTCAGGAGAAACTCTGGAACAATTTATTACGGAACTAAAAAAGAGAGCCATGAAATGCAAATTAGAAGCTCTTCACGACAGTCTGTTAAAGACAATGCTGATATGCGGCGTAAATAACATGGAAATGAGGGAAAAACTTCTGCAAAACGACGACCTAACACTGGATAAAGCAATCGAACTCTGTAGCGTCATTGAAATGTCCAAGACGAGATGCGAACAAATGGAAAAAAATACAACGGTAGAAGCAATCTCAAGTAAGAAGAGCTACGGCAGCAGCGGACAACACGGCAACACGAAAGCAGGCAGCGCTTCAGCAACTAAAAATAAGTACATTAACTCATGCAATAAGTGCGGTAGGTCCCACCAAATTAACAAATGTCCAGCGTTCGGAAAAGAGTGTGGTTTCTGTAAAATAAAAAACCATTTTTCAGCAGTGTGTAAAAAAAGAAACAAAAAAGTAGAGTCAATTACCGACAACGACCCGATTGACGAAACACCCCAGCTAAATGACAATAAAAAATACTTGTTTATCGACAGAGTAGAGTCAGACTATAGAGATTCGCTAAAATGGTTTACTAACGTAACGATAAATAACAAAGCAGTCAATTTCAAAATCGACACGGGCGCTGACGTCAATATAATACCTTACCAGGAATGGTTGAGGTTAGGTATCCCTAGAGATAAAATCACAGAGTCAAATACAAACTTGGTTTCATACACAGGGAACAAGGTGAGCGTTTTAGGCCAATGCACACTGTTATGTTATAAAAATGACAAATCACACAAAATAGACTTTCATGTAACCTCAGATAATAGAAAACCCATACTGGGAGCTAGAACTTCAGAAACTTTAAACTTAATCAAAAGATTAGATGCATTAGACATTAAGACTGATAAATACAAAAATCTAGTCAAAGAAAATCACGAACTATTCGAAGGCATAGGTTGCCTAGAGAAACCATATCGTATAGAATTAAAAGAAAACAGTATACCGATAGCCCACCCGACAAGAAATATCCCAATTCCTATTCACAACGAATTAAAAGAAGCTCTAGAGGAATTAAGGGCAAACCATATCATAGAAAAAGTAAATGGCAGTTCTGATTGGGTCAATCCACTAGTAGTAGTAAGAAAACCTAATGGTAAGTTAAGGATATGCCTTGATCCAAAAGACTTGAACGAGTCCATAAAAAGAGAATATTGCCTAATACCTTCTGTCGAACAAATTACAGCTAAAATGTCAGGCGCAAAGTTCTTCAGCACTCTAGATGCCACTCAAGGCTTCTACCAAATAAAACTTGACGATGAGAGCGCAAACAAATGCACTTTTGGTACACCGTTTGGCAGATACAAGTTCCTGAGAATGCCTTACGGCCTCGCCTCTGCTCCAGAAGTGTTCCAGGAAAGGTTCAGGAGTATATTCGAAATGGAAGGAGTAGAGGTATACATAGACGACATTATAGTTTGGGGCAAATCAGAGGCAGAACATGACACAAGGTTAAAACAGGTCATAGAAACAGCAAAAAAAAAAATGGGGTCAAATTCAACTCAAAAAAATGTAATTTCGGTAAAACGTCAATTCAATATTTGGGTCATGGCATATCTGAAAAAGGACTCACACCTGACAAATCTAAAGTACAAGCAATTTTAAATATGCCTTCTCCAAAAGACAAGGAAGGTATACAAAGACTGTTAGGAATTTTAACTTATGTAAGTAAATTCATTAAAAACTTTTCATGCACAACTGAGCCGCTAAGAGTCTTATTAAGAAATGACACTCAATTCGAATGGAGGGAAGAACAGGAACGAGCATTCCAAGAATTAAAAACAAAACTATCCAATAATCCGGTGCTACAATTTTACAATGTAGATAAAGATACGACAGTCTCGGTGGATGCTTCTAAATCAGGCTTGGGAGCAGTATTGCTACAAAACAACCTACCTTGCGCGTACGCATCGAAGGCATTAACAGAAACTCAAACGCGTTACGCACAAATTGAAAAAGAGTTGTTGGCAATTTGTTTCGGTCTAACCAAATTTCATGATTTCGTTTATGGGAAGAAGGTGTTGGTAGAAACTGACCATCAACCCCTAATTGCTATCTTCAAAAAACCATTGCACAAATGTCCGGCTAGACTACAGCGTATGTTATTACAAGTTCAAAAATACGATTTTCAAGTAAAATACAAACCAGGGAAAGAACTAATCCTAGCAGACGCCCTGTCTAGAGCGTATCCACCGAAGGCTGACGTAGAAGATTGGGAGTTAGAAATGGAGGCTCAGGTGTGTCAAGTAGAATGTCACGTAAATGCAACTCCAGAAAAAATCAAACTTTTAACAAATGAAACGAACAAAGATCCCATACTGTCAGAACTAAAGCTAATAATACAAACGGGATGGCCAAAAAACTTGAAAAGCATTCCGGAGAGTGTCAGAATTTATTCAAAAGATAAAAATCAGTTAACCGTCATAGGTGATTTGATTTTCATGGGCCAACGCATTGTAATACCCACGAGCATGAGAATGGAAATGATTGAAAAAGTACATTATAGTCATCTAGGTGTAGAAAAATGTTGTAAATTAGCCCGTGAATCGTTATACTGGCCAGGCATGGATAACCAGATGAAACAAATAGTATCACAATGCCACCTGTGCCTCAAATACGCCAAATCACAAAACAAAGAACCGTTAATATCACACAGTATACCAGGCCTACCTTGGAATAAAGTAGGGTGCGACATATTTGAACTGAACAAGAAAAATTATTTACTATTAATTGACTATTTTTCGAAATTCATAGAAGTAGATGAACTCAGTAACCTGACGTCTAGCAAGGTAATCAAAACTATAAAACGACACTTTTCACGTCACGGAATACCGTTAACAGTAATATCAGACGGCGGAACCCAGTTCACGTCACAAGAATTTGAGCAATTCGCGAAAGAATATGAGTTTGAACATATCAAGTCGTCGCCTACTTATGCTCAATCAAATGGTATGGCGGAGCGTCACATTCAAACGGCGAAGCAGGTATTTAGAAAAGTTTTGGAAGACAGAAAAGACCTAGACTTAGCACTACTTCACTATAGAAACACACCAGTAGTAAGTGGCATATCTCCAGCGGAAGCTTTAATGTCCAGAAAACTTAGAACTAACTTACCTTGTCTGAACAAAAACCTAGAACCAAAAGTGTCAACGGAAGTCATGAAAAAAGCCATATGCAAAAAACAAAAAGAACAACAAAAATATTATAACGCTAAAAAGAACAATAATCTACCTGAAATCACAGCGAATTCCCGAGCATACGTACAAACTAAACCAAAATCAACTTGGACACCGGCCATAGTATTAGAAAAAACCCGAGACAGATCCTATAAAATAAAGTTAGATAATGACTCAGTCCTGATCAGGAACCGTAGATTCATTAAACCTGTAGGGGGACAAGCTCCAGAAAAAAAAGAGTTAGTAGAAAAGGAAGAAAAAGAAGCTATTAAATATTATTTAGAAGTAGAAAATGATGAATCTGATGAAGTAGAATCAGATAGTGATCCAAATACAGATGAATCACAAGATGAAACCACATCTAATTATATGTCAGAGTTAAGTGAACTGACTGATGAAAATATAAATGTGGATAAGCCAAGCACCACCACAGCGTCTGGAAGAGTTGTTAAAACTCCACATAGGTTAAACCTGTAAAGTATATTACACATAAGCTAGCTGTAAGATAAAACAAAATGTATTAACTCTAAAATATAACATGTTCAAAAAGGGAGATGTAAGATGACTAGCGTAGTAGACGCTCAGTGCGACACCTATGTAAGATTCAAATAAAAACACAGTTCTCATCCAACCACGCTCAAGTACACATCTATGCCCTCGCCTTCACCCATCCAACAATGACGATTAGGAATACTCGCCATCTGTGCCCGTTCTTGATGACAAGTACTCGCCCGAATCAACTGAAAATGAATTCATATTAATGATTAATAATTGGTATGAATTTAGGAAAGAACCAAAAATTCATTAAAATTCAACCAACAAGAAAAATCTAGATCTCATTCATCAGCATAGTCTGATTAGAGAGGGCTGAGGTAAACTTGACTAGAAAAAAAATATTTTGGCTGGAAAGCTATCGATCATATCTAAGAAAAAGCAAATTGACTAAATTCTGAGTTTAAGCTTCAGAAGCTTACAAAAGTGACTAACAAATGCAATGTTAAGCTTGATAACTCACAAATGTTAAGTAGTAAGACGAGTGGTCTACAAGTAGCAACACAGGCGATGGAAAAATTGAACCGATTTATCGAATCTTCCCATCAATCCATAGATCTAATTATAGTTAAAAAAAATTGGTTCACGGAATCAAATCAGTTACTACGCTGGAGGCTTTTCGATAAAATGGTTTTTCGCATTGTGAGCCAGAGATCTTGAGATGTAAATCACCTGCTCTGAATGATATTACAAAACTGGCAACAGAGTGGAAGTCGAAGAATAATTTGTGATTTTTAAATAACTTTTCCATCTTCTCATGGTCGAGTAGCAAGAAACTATTTTCTGCAGTTGTGAAATATTCTTTAAGTTTCATTCAATTTTGTTGTTGTTTAGTAGCACCGTTTTCAATTGGTTATGTGTGACTCCAAACCTCTTCGAGTGATTTTTAGCTCCACAAGGTATCTTTCAAAGCCAACATTATGGCCGATATTCATAGTCAGGTCTTGAGACCGAAATTCGTCAAGACGGTCTTAAGTCGGCTCCAGACACGACTTGATTGGCGGAGAACTGATCTTGAGATCGTCCAGAACCACCACGCCGGTCTCAAGATCTTACTAGGAATACCATCCTATGAACTATAGTAGTACGTAAAGCCCGCAGCGTAGTTGGAGAATCAATCATCAGAATGAAATTCTTTGATCTATTTAACTTTGCAAATAATCTCTATTTAAAACTTTCAGATTTAAACATCTGGAGCGCATAAATAACATGAATGTAACGTCTCATCGTATTTTCTGTTATTTTTCAATATAAATATCCATTTGTAATTTTTCGAAGATTAGTGCCCGGTTTTATAAACGTGGGTTACCCCGTGGGTTTAAATAACCCATAGGTGGGTTATTTAAACCCAGACAATGATAATAGGTAATTATAATTATGAAGAGATAGAGGGAAAGAGAGAAAAATAAAATTTATTGACCCTGAAGTAATGCTCCCCAAGGACCATAGGCAAATTACATGAGATAATAATAGTATAGTGATTCGAGAAGTGACAACACAACGAACACATAATAATAACAGTGTATGACAGTGAAGTGACAGTAGGGAATACAAATAAAAAATAAAACTAACAATTAGCAGTAGCACAAGAGTTGAAGAGGTTAAATAAAATGGAAATAAAATGGAAATAAAATGAATAAAATAATATGTTATAAAAATAAAAATAAATGTGAACAGAATACAAATATAAATAAAAATAAAGATAAAAATGAAAATAAAACACCAAAAAGTATCCGGTAAAGAGAGAGAGAGAGAGAGAGAGAAAGAGAATTTATGACATAAATAATCCTAAGTCTGATAAAAAGCTATTTTTGTAACGCTTACTTGCAAAGTCTGATTTTTGAATCACGTTTGGGGTGCGTAATAGTACTATTTTCTTCAACAGCGGAGCGGAATCAGCGAGTTTCCATCCGCAAACGAGGACCGGCAATCGACTGGTTTCCATCCTCATTTGCGGATGGAAATTCGCTGGTTTTCGCTCCGCTGTTTAAGAAAGTGTAATATTCCCGTACTAGTGTGTAAATTTACTTCTTCAAACAGTGCAGAAAAGTAATAGCTTGTAGTGCAAGAATAACGTTAGTTATATTTCGTTCGATTTCTTCTAAAATTAAACTTTCCTTTGAAGAAATTACAGTAATATCGTGCGTGACGAGTGTAATTGCTACTTGCTTCCGGCCCGAGCTGCGGCCCGTGCGCGAACCACACTCTTATTAGTTTGAATGCATCACCCGCTCGTGATACCAACCTCAAAATCGTCGGAAATCGCCAATTAGTGATGTTTAAAATTTTTTTTTAATATAATATAATTTTTTCAGATAATTATGAACTTACTTGTTGGCGATTTTCTTCTGTACTTGCAATTTTCATTACTCTGTATTTGGCGGTGACATTGATGTTCTTATCCCCATCTAAATACTTCTTTCTTCTTTTCGGAGAATGCATGGTTTTAATATAGCTCCCACCTCTTCTTCTCTTATTCAAACAAAGGTTGACCAACAATATTTTGATTTTAAAGTAACTTTAAAATACTTTAAAAATTGTAACGAGTAGCAACGTGTTTCATGTCGCACTGCTTACATTAATGACCACAAACCGAATGACTAAACTGCCGTGCTGCGAGGCTATGGAGGGTAGCGGAAGGGAGGACTCTCTCTGTTTAGAGAAAGTGTTCGTGAAGTCGAGTTAATTAGATGTCGCTGCTGTAGCAAAAGTCCCTGATTTAAAAGAAGGTCAGATCTTGCGATTGGTTAACCTTATTGCTTACGAGCGCCATTCTGGGTACTTCGTGAACTATCATTCAAATCATTTCGACGGATACTTTTGCCACTGATGCCCCATAGGAGAGAGAGTCCTCCTTACCTCACCCTCCATATGCGAGGCATTGCAAGGTCTCGATCGGATGTCTACAGTTTCCATTGGTCGGAAATCGCAGCGGCGGGAATTCTTAACCAATAGTTTCATAGTATGCTGCACACGGCGCAAAAGAAGGCATCGCACTCTCCCCTATTACCAACCCTGTTCTCCAACTGGGTCTAGCGCCAGGCCAGTCAGCCAGTCTCGCAACGTGGTGCCCATGCCGTGGTAAACAGTATCCTCAATCTTTATTCTCATCAAATAACAACTAAAATGAAAGTGAATTATGCATATATAGCGTTTAAGGACAATACTAAGCGCTTCTTCACAATTCCAATAAGTGATGTTCGTTGGAAAAGAAATTCCGAACATCACCTGCAACCAAAGGACGTGAGTGACTTCGAGAAAAAACACGTGTATTACGCGAAGTACAGTGATTGTAGTCAATTGTGCGATGAAGATCACGAACATTTTGGGTATTATCCAGCATATGTCTTACACTTGGGAGGTGAGTTTGAATTTTTGTCTTTATTCTCATATATTCAAGTGTAAGTAAAAATTTGCAAGTACACATGGCGAGGTTTATTCTGGCCCGAAAGTGACTGTTTGGTATACGCGTGTCTAATGGCACTAGGTCGTAAGCGCCAAAAAAAAAAAAAAATTAGTCTTTTTGGTGGCAAAATCTTTTTCACGCAATATCACATCTTTTGGGCATATCCGCAAAAAAAAAATTTTTTTTGGGGCTTACGACCTTATACCATAAGACACGCGCACTGGACACGCGATATGATTTAACACGCTAACCTGATTACTTCCGGGCCAGAATCAACCTCCGCAAGTATACAAATTCGTGCGATTATAATTATATTATAATGTAGGAGTACCATAACATGAATCAGATAATATGACCAGCAGTAATTAATTCGAAAATTCTGTAACAGAGTTAGAAACTGGATTAACTGATGTCGATGCGATATTCTTATTTCGTAGAAACCAGAGAAGAAATTGCAAAGAAAATTCACGAACGAAGGACAATTATCCCTAAAATTATGAATTCGTCGGAGTCGGAGGAACCAGTTGCCAAGGTCTCACAAGTACGTCTGCTCTCATTTGTGTATGAATCTGTATTGAAGTCATTGCAAGTTAGACTCATAGGTTTTCATTTTCAAAAAAAAAAAATCTCGAGTAGTACGTAAGATAAGAATATAATAATATAAAGTATCTCGCTGAAACCAAAACGCTTTAAGGTGCTGCCCTACCCAATTCCACAACATTGTAATAAACGCGTGCAGAAGGTGCTATTAAACGGAATATCTCTGCCTGGTCACCGAAATCAATGAAACAAAATACGTCGTGCAATTCTATGTTCAACTCCGAACACGTACAGCCCAAAACATGTTCGTTTTGCGCTAAAATAGAGAAGAGATCCACGTAAAACATTTCCCATTACCGTTTTACATGGACATCTTCTCCATTTTCGCGCAAAACGAACATGTTTTGGGCCGTACGTGTTCGGAGTCGGACATTGAATCACGCGACGTATTTTGTTTCGTTGATTTCGGTGACCAGGCAGAGATATTCCGTTTAATAGCACCTTCATTTCAATCACCCTGTATTACACTGCTGTGACCAACTGTTTGAACCTGGAACCGTATTCTGTGATGATGTTTTCATGAATGATAAAGGAGAATTTAAGCTACTATCTGTGATTGGTCCAAACGGTGTATATCGCATTTGTCACCGGTGAATAGTGATATAGATTACCTAATAACCCCTGATTTTCTTCTACAGACCACAAAACATCTAAATTTCACTAAAGAAGCACAGAAACGAAAAAATGCAGAAATCTTAAATAAACATAAATTCGCAAAATTCGTAGCGTCAAGACGTAAAATATCGGATGAAAATGTAGATGACGATAATGATGATGAGGATGAAGATGTAGATGGCGAAAGTGACGTTGAGGATGAAGATGTAGATGACGATAATGATGATGAGGATGAAGATGTAGATGGCGAAAATGACGTTGAGGATGAAGATCGCGATGCAAAAAATGATTCTCATCAAAAGGATGAGGATAATGATACAACTGATGAGGATACATACGACAAAGATGAAAATGCTGAGGATTTGAACGATGGAAATAACAATGTTGAGGATACAAACGATGAAAATGAAAATAATAGAAAAAAAAATAATGAAAAAAAAAAACAGTAAAGGTAATGATGAAATAAATGGTGACGACAGAGATTTTAAAAGACACTACCCGAATATATCGAACAAAAGTGGCCAACTGCAATCCAAGAGAACAGGTATGCTGTAATTACATATTTCCTTACATTATTAATGTTATGAAATGATATTAGTGCATGCATGTCCATTCGATTACCGGATGTCATAATGTGCCTGCATATATCCTACGAAACTAAATGTACTAATAATATATTATATGTAATTATATGCTGATGACACAATCATAATCATTTATTAGAAAATACAGACACCCAAAAAAAGAGTGTTAAACGGCAATTATTCATTGATGACAAAGACGATTCTAATGTTGTAAAAGGTATCGTATTGTATTCACATAACATAAAAATTACGTACATTATCTCACAGAGTGGATAAAATTTAAATATTTTCTTTTTTTTTATATTTCTATAAGTCGTTAAGATTATTCGAATTTGGATTATTCATGTCTTTAGATTATTTAGACGGTAATTTGCAGCGAATCTTATACCCAAGGTGACGAATGTTGAGACGGTGCAGATTCCGATTAAACGACAAATGGCGACAAAAAAAGAGGGAACTGTCGATAGGCCACACAGGAATGTATCAACTAGACCTGCACAACCTAAAATTGGCGTAAAGACTCCAGCTCTGATTGACGATGAAGAGACCGAAGGTGACAATAATAATTTCGATTTGATCGATATCTTCGCATTATTAATAATAATTTCCGTTAGAATATTTTCAAATTGACGGCTTGTAATAATACTAAACAATCACTCAGTCGACAGCGACAATGAGGAGAGGATGCATAGGAGGTCAAAGCAACGGTTACCAAAGAAAGTGAAACGCAGAAGGACAGGTATGGTCACACATCATAATGGTATTATGTAAAGTGTTATTCCAGTATCGTTAAGGGAAGACCCTAGTGAAACTGAAAACTTCTACATCTTTCTTATGATCGAAATTATTTATAGATCATGTGAAAGTGTATTCCAAAACTGAGAAAATCACACCTTAAGCATTAAGATTACTTGAAAAATGTAGAAGCTACGCAACATTCAATGATAAAAATGTACTGAACTTCAAAATGCTCCTTGCGTCTTAGTTTTCATCGCATCATATTCCTCTTCGTTTGAGGTCTTCAGCACACTAAGGCGAAGAAAGTGAGGGTTCGGATTTGAGATTGGATCACTCGTTTCATTTTGAGAGAATTTATTATTTTTTATTTCAAATTTTTAGCATTTTTCCTGTTATATAAGACCAAAAAAATGTTCCTTTTGAAATAGAATGAAACCGATCCCTCATTTTGTGCATAAGGCATGTGTGAATCTTCACTGAGAAGGAGAAGTTGATCGGAGCAAAACTCAGACGCAAGAAGCATTTAGCGTAGCTGAAAAGATAGTTCTGAGTAAATGGCATTTTAGTGAAAACTGGTGTAAGTTAATTAAATTCTCCAGAATATATGGCACAAAATTATTGGAACGGTCATATCATTAAACTTTATGATCAACGTATCACAGATTCTCTATTTCTGCTGCGGTGGCATCTCGGACCGCGAATCTTCTTCGCCCTGCATCTGTAGATTCACCGTCCCAAAAAAGAAAATCAAAATAGGAATTGAACTAGCTATTGCAGTTCTCAGAAAAACTTGGCGCTGATCTATAACACTCGTTTATCTCTGGCTGTTGCCTTAGAAAAGTAACTCACACATCGCCCAACAGCGCTCACTGCTGCCGCTCATTTTGAATAGAGCTTTGTCTGAGCACTTAAACCAGATACGCTGCGGAAGAAAGCTTCCGTTGGCATTCTGAGCTCTTCTATGGCTGATCTCTCATGAAAAGAAACTAGTTTCTCAATTATTAAGGATTTTTGATTTAGCGACTGCCAAATTTTAGCGTAGCGTTGATGGTTTCCTTCAATTCAGGGACATCAGTTATCTTTCACATAATTGTTCTCCTACAGAAGTTGGATTTAGAACCAAGAAAATATGTTCATGAAGAAATTTTATATTTTGAGCGCTCCAGCTTTTTATTGCATTTCGGAGTCCTGCAGTACCCATACCCATGGCTATGTAGTTTATACTTTGACTTTATATCTTATGAAACTTACTTTCAATGGTATTTTCAATAATTTCATGAATTTCTAAAAGTTCATTGTGGAATAGCAAAAAAATATATTTTTTTTTAAATAATTTTTTTTAATAAAGTTAGCTGTACGTAAACTAGAAAAAATCAGAGGGCTTTGAATATTTGTCACAAGGTGGAGACAGGATCCTAGAGTATATTTCCAGCAAAAATGGGAATTGAATTTTTAGGCGATTTTGTTTAAAATCTCAGTAGGGTCTTCCGTTAATAGCTGCAGACCCCATACGTCTCCATGAATCCCTCGACATTATTTCATTTTTAATTCAAAATTAGATGGAGAGAATTTTTTTTATCTGGAATTCCATCATTAAAATTATTGAATTCAAGATTACACATGGTAATTTACTTACATCGTTGTATTTTTTTTTTTTTTTGTTCTGGTTCATTCAGAAAATGTGGATCCAGTACGGAAACGTAACGTACAAAAGGACGTAGAGGATGCTTTGAATTATTACAAAGAGATGGAGGTTGACGAAACAGGTCGCAGGTTCTATGAAGTCAATGGTGATAGGGTAGATGTTTGAAATATAAGAAGTTCCGAATTCTATTGAATGAAATTAGAATGTTGCTATTTAACATAGGGGTACAATTGTATTTGTTGACAGGTGTACTTGGGCGAAGGCGTAGAGGTTTCAGCTACAACATGGTATTTGATACAACATAAGAAGCCTACCATATTCTTCAAAGATGTCATAGAACTAATATGGGGGCAGACGAAATTAGTCAATCGATGCCAAAATGAAGATAAAGTTACAACGAAGCTTCTTGATCGATCGCCAATGAAGGAACTTACCCCAGAAAAAAAGAGGCTAACTTGCAGTAATTGAAAACATATTGAATACTAATTTTACACTGGATGATGGTTCTTCATTTCTCAATGTCGATATTTTTTTTAGAATTGTATAGTGATCATCTGGATCAAAAAAGAATTAAGGGAACTGATAAAATGCAATATTTGCGGGCAGTCTATAACTTGTACACGGAAAAAATAAATTACCTGCGGCACAAATTTTTCACAAACATCCAGGAATGAAAAAACTTCAAACTATTCAGTTATTAGCAAGATGGATTTTTTTCGTCAAACACGTAGAGCCAAGACCTAAAGATGTAATCCCTCGAAACGTTAGATAGTAACGATATCATACGCGTGACTGCAGAACTCGACATCTCCAACTCATGCCAGTGGAAAAATGTGCCAAAATGAATATTAAACTGAAAATACTGTGACCAAGTTTGTAGGACTTTTATTTCTTCTTTCATTTAATTTGAGATACAAATGAAGAGAAAAGAATCGTAGACGTTTCAGAAGTCAGCTTAGAAGACTTTATAATCCAATGATAGAGAGAGGACAAAAATGAAGAAATTTTACGATTCGTAAAAAAGGAATATTTTTTTAATTCTGCGTTTTGGTTATGCTATGATAAAATTATTGGATCATTGATTTTTATTAGAAATGTATGTAGAACTATAGAAAACTGTAATATATATATATATATATATGGATTTATATAATATTTTAACATTAGGGTGGTCCAAAAAAAAAAAAAAAAGTTTTTCCCTTATCATCTTAAAAGTTTCTTTTAGGTATAAAACAAATTCTCCTAAATCGCAGCTCGATATCTCAACTCTACGAGACGCTCAACGATTTTCCGTTTTCCCTTATAAATAACACGTAAAAAAATTTTTTTTTTTGATTTTTTTCATGTAAAACTCTGAAAAAAATGTTATTCCAATTTCGATGCACATATTTTCGTAGGAAATTTAATTCTCTACAAAAAAGCTCTGATATATTTTTCTCGTAATCTCAACAGAATCAAAGTTATCAGGTTTTGAACCAAAGTTATCAGGTTTTGAAAAAAAAAAAAAAAAAAAAAAAATTGACAAATTGAATTTCCTACAAGAATATGTGCATTGAAATTGAAATAAAATTTTTTTTCAGAGTTTTACATGAAAAAAACGAAAAAAAATTTTTCTTACGTGTTATTTATATGGGAAAACGGAAAATCGTTGAGCGTCTCGTAGAGTTGAGATATCAAGCTGCGCTTTTAGGAGAATTTGTTCTATACCTGAAAGAAACTTTTGAGATGATGAGACTTGAAAAAAAAAGAAAAAAATGTTTTCTTGGACCACCCTAGTTAACACATAGAATATAGCATCGGATGTAGAATCAGAATTAGAATTAGGATTAACTATAATCACGTATCACCTAAGAACGTGGTTAAACATTGCTTGACCTTTATACGATATTTATACATACCACTTTCTTCCGAACAATACACTATTTCTGAACACATTGGAACAAGTAATTCATTTTATTCATTGTCGTTGTATTTCCATTCGTCCGACCCTCACCTTTTACCTATTTCTGTTCACCTGATGATTCCGAATGTTACAAACTTCTTCGCTCTCACTACTGTCCCTAAATCCACCTCATTCGTTAATTCGTTTTACATATGGTATATCCTTCGACGAAAACAGAAAGAAAAAAAAACGTTGTAAAGTAAATCACCTGATAAATGATGTGATAAAATACCTGCCAAAATCGTTCATAACTTATTAAAATTTATCATGTCATTTGTTAGGTCATTTATCATATGATTCATTATGTGATTTATCATATCACTTGTTACATATACTTTTTCAGTAGGGCATAGAACAATACGCGCAGAATAATGGGGCAGTAGTAAAACCGAATGCAGCGAGATTACTCATCGCATATTGGAAGACTCGATGGACCCAATGCTCCAGAAATTGGACAGCTATCGAAAGTCGATATAAAGGCTGGCTCGATCTGGAGCTTTATACTAAAGAAATAACTCCGCGCAGCCCAAGCGAGCCGCGCGGCCGGAAACGATCCCGATTCGAAGATTTGAGTGACTCGCAAAAAAGACGACGAACAACCGGTAATATTTTGAAAAATTTCGCTTTACTGTTCCAATTCAACATTTTGTATTTCGACTACTGAAATAAATTCAGATTTACGCAAAGAAGAGAGCGAGATTTTGACGTTCGCGGCTGCATCCTCTTTAAGAAAAGAGGGAAATTGGAAGGCTGCTAATGCAATTCAAGAAAGTGTAGCTTTTCCTAGCAAAGCTGCAAAATCGTCCAATGAATCTAGAACCCGTCATGCGAATAATATTCAAAAAATGACTAGCGCAGAAGCTTTGGCTCTTTTATTAGATTGCGGAATGACAAAGACTCAGTACATACGCCTCAGACAAAATTCCAAAAAATTCCGTAATCCTTTATTCTTCAATTATATTTTAATCATATGTCCATGAAATAATTTCTTTAGTTTATGAGAACACGTGCCTGATTTTTTCAGGAGCTGATACTATCCCAATTATCATGATTTATTAAACGCCAAATTACTTTGCTATCCAGAATGAATAACAATAACAGAGCAAGAGGCTGTAGTGGATTTACAGAGTCTTTTAGGCCATACAGCTGACAGATTAGTTTCAAGTTTGCATGGAATTGAAATTCCAACGGAAATAACTATTTTTTACAAATGGGGGTTAGATGGAAGTTCCGGTCACAGTGAATTCAAACAAGTATTTGAAAATGATTTTGATTCTGATTGTTCGGTACTTCTAACTACAATGGTGCCTCTTTGAATTATTTCTAAAAGCGACAAATCTATTATATGGGAAAATCAGACTACTTCTTCAACTCGGTAGGAGTTGCATTCATTGCAAATATTTAACAATATTCCACTACGTATACTGTTATGCACATAATTTTTATTTTAGCTTTTATTAATTTTATTATTAATTTTATTTTAGCTACTGCAGACCAATAAGAATATCATATGAAAAAGAAACAAAAGAAGCAATCACTAGAGAATATGAACGCGTGCATTCAAATATTTTGCGGTTAATGCCAACGAATATAGCTCGCAATGATAAATCCATTAAAGTCGATCACCAGCTATTTATTACCATGATCGATGGAAAAACAGCTAACACATTACAGAAAAACAACGCAACCTCGGTATAATATATAGATTATTCATGTAGTATGTATCATGATCTGTATGGGTAGATGTGATAACTTGGGGGCAAACGTTCGGATTGAAATGGGTACCTAGGATTTTGGCTATATTTCTTAAATTTCTTTAGAGATATTTTAGTTTGTGAAAACATTGAACTTCTACCATGACCAATTTAAAGAGCACCCCAATTATATATACTGTAACATTGCATGTTACCACAGGCTCCTTACCCCTTAGACGACCTTAGCGGAGTGTCTGAGAATTGAATGAATGATTAGGATGGCCCTGAGGCCTGGCAATAATTCCGAGGGACGACCGTGACCGACTCAAATCTGTAGAACTGCTTATTTATTCTTTTGTTTTCTTTACGCATTTTCTCTGGCATGTGGGAGACGAGGCCTAGACGAAGGCGACCAGTTGCTCCGAAACCACGGGTAGACGCACCTACGACGCCCAAAATCGACCAGAAGGATCCCTGCTAAAGAACACCACCGAAGCTCGAGGAGGTAGTACTGGCCAGGCTACCTCCACCGCCGGAATAGAGGACACGGGGGGAATGCCGAAGGCATTCCGCAACGAGGGATATCGGTGGCGGAAGAGATTCCCGCCGCCTAGAAGAGCCTGCAACCCGTGTTCCTTTGAAGGAATGAGCTACAACCACCGCGGTGGATTTTGAATATTCGCGCGTAGCGAAAATAGGGATCTTTCGGTCGATGGGAAATCAATTGTCGATCGCCTGATATGTGCGCTGAGTACCGGCGCCATGCGGTCTACTCACTCTGCGTTAGACTAGCGACTAGGTCACTGGTGTAAATTCGGTTCTTTTGAGTCTTAGCCTAAAGCGATTAATTTTTTTTCTTGGCGTACAACCCCGTGGGTTCACTATTTTACCAATTTTGTTTTGTTCTGTGGAAAGAGTGAGTGTGTCTGAAAAACTCCCCGAGGGGGCAATAAATCGAGGGATGGATCCCTTCGTAGAAAGAGGACATTTCGTCGCGTGGCTGGAGAACGGTAAGCGTTAGCCATTCTTACTCTGGATAATTCGCATCCGGCAACGGCTATCCGCCATATTGCTATAGATTAAGCCACGAGGCTAATTAACATTTTTGGGATCGAATTAAGCCGATCTCCGAAGGGTAGGCCGTCACCAGTGTCCCTTTGCCTTAGATTTTGTAGTTCGAGTCTTTATATTTTGGAGTAATTATTCGCGTAATTAATAATTTAGTCAAGTGCGTACCTGTAGTACACGAGTACGACAGAGACAGAACGAGTCGGTCATTGTCGCTCTCTCTTCCTCCTGCGGGGAGAGACGTAGCTCGAGGCTTAGCCGAGAGTATTTGTTGTTCTTCGCGTTAGAATTTCGGGTTCTTTATTTAATTTGCGTAGTTAATAAATTCAATAAATTATCCGCAGAGTTAGTTTAAATTAGTTGTAGGAAAATCTGTAAATAGTTGGTAAATAATAAGCTCTTCGGAGCAATACGATAACGAGAGACTTCGTCTCTCGAAGACGAGCTAGTCGTCGTAGTACGATCTAAGACTGAGTAACTCATAATTAGTTATTATTTTATCATTATTAATTCGTCATCAATTCGGCTCGTAGCCTAGATTTAATAAATTAGTCATTTAGTTAGTATTGTCCAGCGAGGACTTGATTTGACGAGTTATATATTCTTTTTGTTGCATGAATTCTTTTTATTTGTTATCGCTCTCCTACGTGGAAGCTAGTAGTTTAATTTTTATTGTAAAACTCGCCAAACGTGGCCAGGTCACTTATACACGACCTGTAGTCAATTTATACCCGCTGGGGAGTACCCCCGGGTACTAGTATTATTATTTCAATTTTTTTTGATACCATTTCTCTTGAATAAATTCTATTCTCTTTGTTAAATTCAATTAATCGAGTCGTTAATACGCCCTGCTAATCCTTCAATTAATCCCGACCCCTCTCCGCGGTACTGACGCTAGCCGGCGCTCAAGTATCTGTAGTTAGTTCTTTTTATTAGTAAGATTTTCAGAAATTGGCGATTATAAGCCTGGCGCCCAGCATCTTTGTTTTATTATTAATTTTCAGTTGGCCAATTGTCGAGTGGACGGTTCTCAGACTAGCGTTCCGGTCTGGTCTGAGGACCAGGAAAAATCCACGTCGCAATACACATTACTGGTTCACGCATGTATACATTACGAAAAATCCAAATCTAAATTCGAAGTTTACCCGTGGAAGGCAAAAACATTTTTTTAGAAGGAGGTCTCAGTCAATCAAGTCAAGGTCTCAGTCAATCACAAAAATATTTCATTATTTTCAATTTTGTAGAGATGTTATATTTGCAAATGTGGGCCCAATCAAATGAATGACTTGAATAATAGGAAGCATAAACCCGATACAGAAAACGACGAGGCCCTTATGTACGGATTTTCGCCACTACATGCGAGAATTAAATTTTTTGAGTTTATTTTGCACCTATCCTATAGGTATTTTTCTACTTACATAGACCTATTCACATTAAGCATGGATGTTTGAAATATACCTGTGATATAATTAATCGGCAGACTTACTCTACCAGACAATCTGAGGAAAAAAGGAGCGAGGAAAACTGCTGAAGAGAAAAAATTGATAGAGACACGTAAAAAAGAAATTCAAAATAGTTTTAGACAGCGATTAGGTCTATTAGTTGATGTACCGAAGCCAGGTGAGTCATGATCAAGGCCAAAGAGTTCGTGTTGGCGGGAAATTTTAAGATCGATAATATTACCACAGAAATATGTTCAGATCGTACACAATTTCAGATATGACTTGGTATACTAGACTGAAGTAAGAAAGAAATAAAAAAAAAAAAAAAAAAGCTGTACAGAAATAAATGAAAATAAAAAATTCGTTTTATTACTACAGATTTGTTATCTTTATTTTGAAGAAATATAGTAAGGTTATCAAATCGTCAATGACAGTATAGAAATAGCAATCTTAATAATTGTATTCCTGTTTTCCTTGCCGTCATTCTGTTTGTTGTGAATAAGAAGGATCCATTTACGTTATCTATTGGAAGTATCCATTGATTTTCGTATTGATTTTTATCTTGATTGGTATCTTATTTTTTGTCTTGATTTTTATCTTATGTCTTGATTGATTTTTATTTTATTTATTGTATTATTTTTCGTCTTCATTTTTGTCTTGATTTTTATCTTATTTTTTGTCTTCATTTTTATCTTATTCTTTGTCTTATTTTCCGTCTTGATTTTTGTCTTGATTTTTATCCTATTCTTTGTCTTATTTTTTGTCTTGATTTTTGTCTTGATTTTTGTCTTGATTTTTGTCTTGATTTTTGTCTTGATTTTTGTCTTGATTTTTTTTCTTGATTTTTATCTTGATTTTTGTCTTGATTTTTGTCTTATTTTCCGTCTTGATTTTAGTCTTGATTTTTATCTTATTTTTCGTCTTGGTTTTTATCGTATTTTTTGTCTTGATTTTTATCTTATTCTTTGTCTTATTTTTTGTCTTGATTTTTGTCTTGATTTTTGTCTTGATTTTTGTCTTGATTTTTGTCTTGATTTTTATCTTGATTTTTGTCTTGATTTTAGTCTTATTTTCCGTCTTGATTTTAGTCTTGATTTTTATCTTATTTTTCGTCTTGGTTTTTATCGTATTTTTTGTCTTGATTTTTATCTTATTTTTTGTCTTGATTTTAGTCTTATTTTCCGTCTTGATTTTAGTCTTGATTTTCGTATTAATTCTAGTTAAATTGGAATAATTTAATTAGACGCTTTATTCAATTCTATTCAGTTTTTCATGGGCTTGCTAATCCTAGTTATTAAAGCTGGATAGATTTATGTAGCAATAAATGTTGTCCTTAACGATAAGCGCTGAAGTTAGTGGTTCAGATTTCAACATTTTTCGCCGATTGGATTACTAATTGTGCAAAACACGCTTGTTAATAGCAAATATTTTATTTTGTCGGTGGCGCACTCTATCTCACACTTTTGAGGACTCAATTTCAAATATTTACGGTCCAATTCCGTGTTCCACATTTAGTCAGCAACTTCAGTCTAGTATACCAAGTCATATCTGAAATTGTGTACGATCTGAACATATTTCTGTGGTAATATTATCGATCTTAAAATTTCCCGCCAACACGAACTCTTTGGCCTTGGTCATGATAATACGCTATATACATAAAATAAGAAACACCAGTAATCAAATGTTGCTGTAAAAATAAATTCTGCATCACTCACTGTAATTGATTAGGTTTCGGTTCGTCAAATGACGGAAACACTGCACGGAAGTTTCTTGAAGCAGATAAAATTTCTTCAGAAATAACCGGGATTGATGAATCGCTCATTCATCGATTTTCGATCATTCTGACTGCGATAAATACATCGAAACAACTGGATGCTGAAAAATTCGATGAATATGCGATCAAAACTGCGCAATTTCTTATTGACAAATACAATTGGTGGCCTATGTCTCCCACGGTACATAAAGTACTCATTCGCGGAGCAGAAATAATATACCATGCAATTTTACCTGCGGGTTGGTATTACCGAAGAAAACTGATCACACCAAAGTTTCCAAATGCATGCAATTAACGAAATATACCTTTCCCGATTGTAGGTCAGCTATCAGAAAAAGCATTGGAACACCAAAACAAAGACTTCAAAATGTTCAGAAGCCAATTTGCCAGGAGAAGCTCCCGCATCTTTAATTTAACAGATATTTTTAATCGATTTTTAACAACATCTAACCCCTACATTACAAATCTGAGAGCTTCAACAAAAATTTACAGTCTTCGCATCTTGCAAGAGTCAGGTACACTGAAAATGATGGACGCTTTTACACAGTTAATTCATTTCGAATATAAACGTTTGTGCCTTCCAGCATTTGTCGAATCTTTTTGCTGTGGCACGTCGCCATGGCATTTCTTGTTGTACTACTGAATATACGTTCGAAATCCTACACCCATATACAGGGTGCCCCAATTTAAAGTACGCATTACGTTTTCAGCCGACCTAACGTTTTAATTGGAAAATTTGTCCTACAAAAGTTGTCCGGTTCAGAGGGGACACATGAAGAATTTTTCCTTCGCGGTCCAGCATCATGATTGGTGATGCTGTGAAGAATGGACCAGTTTTTTCAAATGGAATCATACATTTTTGTTTTAACTAAAATATTCTCTATTCAAAAATGAACAATTTTCTCAGGAAACTTTTTTTTGTAAAATGAATAGTTCGTGAGATAAAACAAAAAAACAAATACCATCATCAACAGCGAAATCTCTCTGTGATATGTGTGATATGTCAGAGCATCAGTGGGGTGACTACAGATGTTCAAAAATACCATCATCAAGAGCAAGACATGCTCTCACTCGCTTTTCGAAGCTCTGGGCAATCCTTTTGAAAACGGCGCAGAACTTCGAAAAGCGAGTAAGAGCGTGTCTTGCTCTTGATGGTGGTATTTTTGAACATCTGTAGTCACCCCACTGATGCTCCGACATATCACACATATCACAGAGAGGTTTTGCTGTTGATGGTGGTATTTGTTTTTTTGTTCTATCTCACGAACTATTCATTTTACAAAAAAAAGTTTGCTGAGAAAATTGTACATTTTTGAATAGAGAATATTTTAGTTGCAACAAAAATGTATGATTCCATTTTAAAAAACTGGTCCATCCTCCACAGCATCACCAATTATGATGCTGGACCGCAAAAAAAAAAAAATTCTTCATGTGTCCCCCTCTGAACCCGACAACTTTTGTAGGACACATTTTCCAATTGAAACGTTAGGTCGGCTGAAAACGTAATGCGTACTTCAAATTGGGACACCCTGTATATACTGACGGTCTGCTATTCATTCTCACTCTCGCCAATATTCATTTCTTCTACCACTACTAGTCACTGCTCATCTTTTCCTCCTTTTTTGCCCTTTTTCATTCTCTTATATTTTTTCCCTTTCGCTCGCACTTCTACATATTTTCTTTTTAATTCTCTCTCTTTTTGACTTTCTGGCTCTCTGGCTTTTGTAAGGGTTACAGCACTCAAACTGCATTGTTCAGAATTGTTGAAGACGTCATGTAATTTTCGCGGATGACTTCCAGGGTTACCTCCAGGCTCTCCCTGAGGCCATGGATCGGCTAAACGGTGATGCTGTGACCGTATCTTAGTGGGCTGTGGAGAATTGCCTCCAGCTAAATGTTGGCAAGACTAAGGCGATGGTCTTAGGTAGTTCCGTTTTCGTACATCGTCTGAAGCATTCGAATCTACCTTCTATCCGGATTAACAAGTTGGTTGTGCCGTTCGTCGACTCAGTGCGCAATCTGGGTCTTTATCTGTCCGCGGATCTCTCTTGGAATTGTCCAGGGCCGAATTTGCGGCAAGGCAAACCTAGGCACTTGCCTAGGGGCGCGCGGTGCACGGGGGCGCTGATCACTGCGCCCATATTGTAACATGTCCAGACGTCACAGACCAGCGACATCTGTGATTGGTCGAGCCGTGTACATCAGAGACCGAACGAGTTAGCTCGTACTGCGAGCTAACACTCGTGACGTCAGAGACGTAGTTCAAATGGTATAAAAGCACGCGCTGAGACAGCTCCTCAGCGCACTTGCGGCATAGCCCCAGTCGACTCACAACCAATCTTACGAGCGCATTTAGCGACTCAACCGTCATTATATTAGATATCTTGTATAACTATTTCTATAACTTCACTATTATTTCGAGAATTCTCAATTAAACGATAATACCTAGAAATCAGACAAATTTCAAATACTAATAAACTAGAAATATCAAAGAACGCGTTACCGGGAGAGCTCATTGTATTTAAATTATATTAAAATCAAATCCACAGAATAGCTGTAGTCACGGATTAAATTAAGACTTTGTAAAATATAGAATAATTAATTATCAAGTATTTTTGGTTTTCCATAGGAAATAGAATCTGCTATTGGAACATTGACCTGACATTTTCTTATTTAATTCTGTTTGATTTAAAGCCAAATACAAGCCAAGGTTAGCAGCTTTGAAGACCAACACAAGAGCGTACGACATTAGTCTAACCGACTAGTGTTCGAGGGCCAAGTGTTGTGATTCCGAGTCTGAATCGCAGTCTTGGATAAAGCATCCTGGATCTGCAGTTAATTATTAAAATCGCAATAGCAGGGACCATAGGCTTGGATTGCCACCCTGGTTCTATGGAGGTAGCCTAAACCTTCGGTTTAGATGATATACGGCTTTGGAGGTCATAGCGACGCCTGAGTCCGTTGATTAGCGTAGTTATTCATCATGAATGTATCACTCGAAGTAGAAGTAATCGGAGAAAAGGTCTCAATCAATCAAGTCGAGTCAATTTATGAAATGTGATGGCCTGACGTTTCGGCAGTGTTATGCTGCCCTCATCAGAGGCTTATTATCTTATTCTAGTTGGTGATACGTGAAAAAACTAGGTGTCAAAGATTTTTTTTTTTTTTTTTTTTTTTTTTTTTTTTTAACGTTTCCACTAACATAGGACGACACATAGCTCGTCTCATAGTGGGATTATGGTGATCTTTGACACCTAGTTTTTTCACGTATCACCAACTAGAATAAGATAATAAGCCTCTGATGAGGGCAGCATAACACTGCCGAAACGTCAGGCCATCACATTTCATAAATTGACTCGACTTGATTGATTGAGACCTTTTCTCCGATTAGCGTAGTTATTGTATAAATAATAAAAATCTGAGTTAGGTGGCTTTTTGTATGGCATTACCATCCTTTTCCCTACCTACCAGTACTGAGGAGTCCGTAAATAATTTAGTGTTTAAAATTAAAGCAATATTAAATACTCTCGAACCCGTAACACCGGTATGTTGACATAACCTAAAGGTTCTCAACATCACGGAACGTTACAATATAAAAAAAAATGACGTGTAGGAAAAAAAAATACGCTTGAAGAAAAGGGTAGAAATTTTGCTCAATTTTGCAGCCACTATCGAAGTCAAGTAAACAAATTCCCAAATTCTAACAAAGCCAAAATGTGTACTGTCGAAGGATACGGGGAAAGGGGGCGCAGCGGAGTTCAGTGCCTAGGGGCGCGAGTTGTGAAAATCCGGCCCTGGAATTGTCATGTATCTCAGGTTTCGCGCAGGGTCTATGCTATACGCTACACAAGCTGAAATCTCACGCTAACTCTTTGTTAGCCCAAGTGAAGGCGATGCTGGTTGTTGCGCTCGTATTCCCTTATATTGATTGTGGTAGTGTGGTCTATTACAACCCTACGGATTACCTTAATCTTAAGTTGCAGCGTCTAATAAGCTGTGGTATCCGCTTTATTTTTGGCCTTGGGCGCGACGACGTCCATGTTACTCCCTATCGTCATAGGTTGGGGTGGTTGTCTGTTGCTGACCGTCGTCTTTACTTTTTGGGCTCTGTCTTTTATCAAATTCTTGTGTCCTCCTCCCCCTCCTACCTGTGTGATTTGTTTGTCAAGCCCGCTGCTTCGATGCGTCGTTCATCTCGTCTGTTGGACTCTGATCATGTTTTTTGCACCATTCTTCATCCTGCATCATAGAACGACCACTTATCGCAATTCATTCACATTGTCCGTCATTTACTTTTGAGACAGTCTTCCGTCAGTCATTGAGTCATCGTCTTCCATTGATTCATTTAAAGTTAGGCTGCGGGATCATCTGCTTTCATCGGAGAAAAAGGAGTTGGCCATTGCTCCCAGATCTAGACCGTGAGATCCCCTCAGCTTATAACCAGTCTTTGGGATCACCTGATCATTAAATTTTGAGTTCCCTGCAGGAAACGTATTTTGGTATTTGCTGTAGGATGTATGGGTCTCTCTTTCTGATTCACGATCTATCGAGTAGTCAGTTAGTTTTTGTTCTTAAATGTTCAGTAGGTATTATTATTATTATTTCTTTGTTTCCTGCATTTTTATTTTACTTCCTACCTGTTCCTATTATCTGTTGCCTCGATTTTTATATTTATCTTTATTTATTTGTTATTTTTATTTTTATTTTCAGTTTTATTTCCTTTACTATCTGTTACATCTTCATATTTACTCTCATTACTCTATTCGTTACTATTATTCTTGCTCTCTGTATCTTGTATCTGATCTTGCCTCAAGGTCCATTTATGGCCAGGGCATAATAAACCAATTCTATCTATCTATCTTTTGATGAATCCCGTTAGGTAGGAATTTGGTAATAATGGGTACATTCGCAAATATTACTGCCAGTACCGTAAGTTTGTGTCAGAGAAAGATCGCTGCATACGCAAACTAACCGGCGCGAGAAAGGTAGGATAATGTGTAATGTTCATTGTTGGGTTCGCTGTTCACAGTGGCTAACTGTTTTTTCTGACTTTTTCAGATATAATATAATAAAATAATATTATATTAATTTTATAATGGGTTATAATTATTATTATTATAATTTCAGCCATCTACCCAGATAACAAAATGCGTGCAGTATGCGACACATTATGCACGCACGCGTGCGGATGAACCCGCACGCGTGCGTGCAGTTAAGCAGACAGATGCGCGCGCCATTGATGGACATTATGCCCGCACGCGTGCGATCAGCACGTAGTGCAGGCACACTGCGAGCACGTAGTGCAGGCACACTGCGAGCTCGTAGTGCAGGCACACTGCGAGCACGTAGTGCGGGCACACTGCGAGCACGTAGTGCGGGCACACTGCGAGCACGTAGTGCGGGCACACTGCGAGCACGTAGTGCGGGCACACTGCGAGCACGTAGTGCAGGCACACTGCGAGCACGTAGTGCAGGCATAATGCGAGCACGTGAAAATAAACGTATTGATGAAGAGAAACAAATCCAAATAAAATTAACGCAAAATAATAAAGCAAAAAGTTTAATCATAATATGTAATATATATATTTATTTATTCATAGTCAATGATTCCAATCTTATTTCACTATATTATGTATATGGGTGTTTCTCCACTAATTGGAAAAAAAAAACTGCAGAAAATTGTCCCCGCCACTTTTTTCGCATGTTTGGAAAAAATAATCAAATTGAAATCAAATAAAAACAATATTTCTTTTTATATCAAATCAACATGTCACAAAACCAAATTCTGACATCAACATCTCATAAAATTAACTTATTAACAATAAAATCCGGAAAAACCGGCATATTTCAGGCAGGGGACTGTGCGACAGGGGACTGACAAATATGGCAAAAACACATAATTATGCCGAAATTAACAATATTCCATCAAATCAACTTGCAGTAATAGTTTATGACTTCTGCCGTTAGATGTTATCTTGCTGGATAGGGTGAATAAAATAATTTATTAAAAGAAAAAACCTCGCCAGGGGACTGTTCTTCTTAGGGGTCCAGACGCGTAAGCATCGCACTGAACGTAAAAAAACGGCTGAATAAAATGGCGCTAAATCGCTATCCATCATTTGCTATGAACTTTAGATCGGTTACATTCGATTTAACGCAGAAATCGTGACGAGGACGCCACACACCATTTAAAAGAATTTTTTTTCTGTGCGACAGGGGACTGTTAGCAAAAATCAAGGACAAACTTTAGCTCACAATTTCGGCGTAAAAAAAGTAGATTAAAAAATTATAACCATGCAAATTGTAAAATGCCTTTATTGTAGACAACTTTGTTAGAGTAGTATTGAAAAATATTATTACTTGTTCACTACACGTCACAAAATAATTTCGATTTTGCATCTGGGACATCCCAGGGGACTGTTTTTTAGGGGTGTTGATGTGAAAATTTTCCTTTTTATGGATTTATTCTAATATTTTTAGACTATTGCCTCTATCAAACAACTTCTTAACATTACTATCAGTAAGAAATAATATCCAATTCGAGTCATTTTATGGGTGAAATCTTCGTGGGACACGGAATTTCCAGTTAGTGGAGAAACACCCATATACTTAAAATAATTATCAGGATCAGGATAAAATGTATCTCAATTATATATTTTATATTAGTATAAAAATAGAGGTATAATACTGAAACGAACAACCTTAATTCTATATTACTTCGAAAGTAGGGGAAAGCGGGGCAAGTTGGAGACGGGGGCAAGATGACGAAATCGTTGTTTCGCGAATATTTCAAAAGATGATGCCAGCTAAGTCATCAAGTAGTGTTAAACAAACCCCCACGCAGTAATAAAACTGGTGTAAACTTGCATGACAAAGTCATATGGCTTCTCACAGAGACATAGTGGTTTTTGGTCTGCGCGATGTAATATTTTGTGTTCGGAAAACGGTTTTACAGAACTACAGGTGAGCAAGATCGTACTTGTGAATTAATCCTTCATTTATGTAGGCATATAGATCCTACAGATCATAGGATTTCCAAACTGTCACCAATGTACTGGTTGAGGTTATTTTTTTTTTTTTTAAATAGCGACACACGGGGCAAGTTGGTGGGGGCAAGTTGACGATCCACAACTTGCCCCCTTTTGCTATCCCTGCATATGGTAGGTATTTAGGCTATATGAGCCGTTCTCTCGAAGAACAACCTAAGTGCAATTTGGTCGTTTCGAGAAAAAGCGATTTGAAAATTCAACATTGTACTGCTCATCGTTAAATATAACTAATCAAATTTTTTTTATTTATTGCAAACATTATACTGTCGAATAATGGATTTAAAGCATAAAATCTTCAATAAACATTTTTTAACAATATTTTTCGCGACAGTTTATGCAAGAGCACTTAGGTCGTTTTTCGGGAGAACTACTAAAAATATGTTTTATAGCTATAAAAACACGAGAAAAATGTAATAGTAAGAGATATTTGTTCATTTAATTTTATTTAAGAATATGAAAAAAAACAAATAATTGTTATTTTTTATTGTTTTTGTTAAATTTTTTTTTTTTTTTTATTGATTTTTTATTTTTTGTTAATTTTATTTGATGTTTTTTTTTGTTATTGTTTGTTTTTGTTTTTGTTGTTTTTTTTTTTTATTTATTTTTTTGTCGAGCGGGAGACTACGCACCGAAAGAAATTTATTCTCAAAGTTAGTATAATATACTGAAACTTAGTATATTTCCGTCTAAAATAGGCGGTAAGTATATTTTCTAATCTTTAGAGGAGAATAATTTAATAAACACATACTAATGTGAATACATATACTAGCTTTAAGAATATCCTCTAATCTAAGTTTAGTATGTTATATTCGGAAAGGAATCAGTGAAATTATAAAATAATCTCTTTATTTTCATTTTATATTCATATTTTACATTCCTGGTATAATATATTTATGTATATATGTATACTATATTATATTCATATATTTTTTTATATTTTTTTATATTTTTATAATATATACTATGTATATTTATTATTTATATTATAAACTTTTCAATCATACAAGACTATGAGATAATTAATTGAATTAAAGACAAAAAAATGTTCAACAATTTTAGGGAATATATTTATATTTATATAGTATTTATATAGCACGAAAGTGTTGGTTTCAACACATTTTTTCCAGAAAGTGGGAAAAAAATTCTTACAATCAAAAATTTCTGTGTCTCAAACAATTCATCAAATATTATTGGTTTAAAGTTGAAGAAATTTCATCCAACGCAGCAGCCTGTACCCTTCGACAACTGCTTTTTCTTCGATGGACTGAATTTATGTTCAGCGGAGGACATAAAATCTGGAAAAATCATGAACTTTGTATCAAAATATCACTAATCAACTGTAGAAAAACTGAGTCACTAGAACGTTTTCTCAGAGCGTAGCAGTAATTTGGAAAAAATTATTTTTCATCATTCTAGCCTCAAAATCGCGACTTCGTTGCGATTCCTCGGCAATCCCGATGAAAAATAATGATCATTACTTGTACGTAAAGGCTTTTTGACGAGAGGTTTACGGCACGAGCCGAAGTCGAGTCTCGTACTCGCTCGAGGTACTCGTACTCGTACTCGCTACGATCAGTCTCGCCTTCGGCTCGTGCCGTAAAGCTCTCGTTTCGTCAAAAAAGCCTTTCGTTACTCGTAATGAAATGTACTATTATACTCAGAATTTTAGGTTTACTTACGTTCAAATGTTTCGACCAGTTCGCCTGGATCGTTTTTGATGAGCCACTTCACGACTTCGTCGATTTTTTCGAATGAAAAATATAACTTGATCACTCACACTCAAAGACAACGCGACGCACGACACGATGCAGGACCTGGACGCGGCCATATGCAAAATGCGACAAGTTTTGATCACGTGGTCACACCTTAATAGATGGCATACTAACTTTAAGAGGATATTCTAATACTCTAGCATTCTACATAAAAATAGACTAAACATTTAGAGGATTTCATTAGTATATACGATTAGTATGTTACCATACTAGAAATAAGAATAAATTTCTTTCGGTGCGGGGGCGATAATATGGTAGGCGCGTGGTTTCAAACACTCACCGTTTGCTCAAAAATTGATTAAATCTTATGAAATTTGGTATATAGATACTTGGTGACCTTGTCTACCTATTAATACGTTCTCCCGAAAAATGACCTAAGTCGCTTCAAGTCGTTCTTCGAGAGAACGGCTCATATGCAATTTCAGCTTATTGAATACATCAATGAATAAATCAATAAATTGGTATGAAAGAACCAAGTCTTGAAAGAGCCACCTCCATTTAATCATATAGTTTCTGCATGCAAGCGGCTCTTTCAAAACTTGGCTCTTTCATGCCACTTTTCCCCTACCTAGACATAAAAAAATGTAACCGTATGTGTGTTTCCTTTCTGGATTTCAATGAACTGAAGTATTTTTTGACGAAAACAACATTTTTATAAGCCCATTGAACCGAAATCTAGCATTCGCCAACTTGCCCCGTGGTCGGGGCAAGTTGACGAGTCTGCAACATTTTGGAAAAATCGAAATCACACAGTTTGTAAATAACCGAATTCAATGTCCATTTTTTTTGTAACAGCTAACATCTCATAGTTTGCGAAAATACCGAAAGATTTCAAATTTCACTCACGATTGATTAAAAAAACGCTTCCAAAGCTTGAGGTCTCCAACTTGCCCCGCTTTCCCCTATTAATATCTTTGGTGAAAATATCACAATATATGTTAAAAGAAAATCTATGTGTAGGGTGACCCTTATTTTTGGTGTTTTTTTAATTTGATACGGCCGCCCCCCAGGATCCTTCCAAATATATTTTAAAAAATTCTTCCAAAGTTCGAGCCCTCAATATTAGTATTAACACGTGCCTGACAGTGACCAAAGCTCCAATTGCAAAATACATGTATTTTGTGCCGACTGTATGAAAATTGTTATCTCACGTAATAATTGATCAAAAATTATGAAACTTCTCATAGTTGTTGCCAACAACAAGCGAGACAGAGGTATTTTTTTTTGTTTTTTCGAAAATAAATTTCGGACTTATCGCGAATAACAGAAAAAAAAAAAAAAAATACGTCTGCGAAAACAACTATGCAAAGTTTCAGAAATTTTCATGAATTATTCCGTAAGATAACAATTTTCATACAATCGATGCATGAAAAAACATGTTTTGTGCATTTGAAACTTTAGTCGCTTACAGGCACGCGTTAATATTAATATTAAGGGCTCAAACTTTAGAAGCATTTCTTTTTACATATTTGGAAGGATCCTGGGGGGCGGTCCAAGAATACCCAAAATAAGGGCAACCCTAATGTATAGTGCATAAACCTCAAGAATTTACGAAAATATAAAAATCAGAATTCGCGAAACCGTTACCAAGAGTTTACACTGTCATCATAATATGATTTATATAATTAGTCTACTAAAAAAATTGCTCATCATTTTCTAATTCATTGACGTCGAAATCTTCCTCTTCGTCATCAGCGTCTGAGTCGAGCATCATTCCTTCGAATCGCGATATTTTTCTCTGGATGTCTTCTTCTGTCTGTTCAAGTTCTTCAGTAACATCAGACATTTGTGATAGAGATTTCTTCTCTGCATTGCGGAACCTCTGCTTAGTGACTCGCAAAACTTGCAGCATCTCGGTTTTGAAAATGTTTTTATTTTCCGGACCTTGGAAGAGGGGACAGTGGATTGCCGCTTCTGAAAAAAATGTCATCAGGGTTATGAAACTTTTAATAGAAAAGTAATACAATAAAACATTTGATTGTTAATTTTTGATGAAAATAATTTGCATCACAAATTGAATTTCAATGGCTCATGAAAACGCTAATGCATTGCAAACGTAATGCATTATTCACAACCGTGAATGTAATATGTTGGTTATTGCGATAACTATTGTTCTCATGATATATAATATCTTATTGATCTCTTTATCTGTTTATTCATTCATTCATTTGTATAATAATTTATATATATCCTCTTTAAAAAAAAGCGTTGTAACGTTTTTTGTCAGGTTTTTTAGGCCGCATAGCTAGGCTTATATATATGGTATATATATATATATATATATCTATATGTATATATATATATATCTATATATATATATATATATGTATGTTATTTAGCCATTTCGATGACATTTTTGAATATAATTTGTGCATTTCCGTGACTTCACGACCTTTCCGTGACGTCACCGAAATGTTTTTCGGTTAATTCGTACACTTCGGCGACAGTCATCGAAATGCACATAACACATATTCATCTATACATGACATTTGAACATTTCCGTGACAGTATTCAAATTTCAATTTTTGTACAATTTGACACAATATTCACTGATTACTTGATAGCTCGATCACTCTGATATCAGAAATGGAATCAGAGGTCTTAGTCTGAATGATTATGATCATAAATAGATCTGGCTCACATGTATCAGTGCGAATTACATACTGTCACCAAAATGTCCAAACAATCGTTATTGAATACATTTTGGTGACTATCATATAAACATAAATTGTACATTTCGGTGACGTCACCAAAATGTTTCTTTTTTTTCGGAAATATGTGAATGACCTGCCAGCTGCATTTTGAACTGCGATTTCAGAGAGTTAAGCGTAAGGTGAGAATCTCGGGTCGTTTGCGGAATTATAATAATCAGCGAGCTCTGGATCAGCACTGCTGATTGTGAGCTATAGACATGTGTCACCGAAATGTACAAATAATCATGAGTAGAATCATTTCGGTGACTCTTTTGATTATGAATTGAGCGTAGGGTAAGAATCTCAGGTCCTCGGCTCCGTAGTTCTCGTTCTCCAGGTCGGTCGCTTTGTGTTCCTCGTAGTTCAGGTCGTTCGGCTTCGTATTTCTCGTAATCCTGGTCGTTCGCTTAGTATTTGGCGTAGTCCAGGTCCTTGGCTTCGTATCCCTCGGAGCCGAGGACCTGGACTACGAGAAATACAAAGAAAAGGACCTACACTACGAGAAATACGAAGCAAAGGACTTAGACTACGAAAAATATTTAGCGAACGACCTGGACTAGGAGGAATACTTAGCGAACGACCTGGACTAGAGGGAATACTGGGCGAACGACCTGGACAGCGGGAACTACGAAGCCGACGACTTCGACTACAAGAAATACAGAGCAAACGACCTAGACTACGAGGAATACGAAGCGAACGACCTGGACAACGAGAACTACGAAGCCGAGGACCTGGACTACGAGAACGGATGCGTATACCGTACAGAGACATCTCCAGGAGATAAAGCCATCATACTCATCCAGAATAGGACTGAAACGTCGGACGATAAGAATCGATCCGACGCGGGCACTGCTCGACTATATATACGTCGTTGCGTACAATTTTTCACTCGAACCGGTAAAAATAACAGAAATCAGATGTTTTCTACGATCGACTTAGTGATTGCATAAATCACTATCAAACGCTCGAGACGGAACGTGGATACAGCGGAATAACATCGGTCCCTCCAGCTGCATTTTAATCTACGATTTCAGAAAGTTGAGCGTAAGGTGAAAATCTCAGGTCGTTTGCGGAATTATAATAATGAGCAAGCTCTGGATCAGCACCACTGATTGTGAGATATAGACATGTGTCACCGAAATGTACAAACAATCACTCTTGGAATCATTTCGGTGGTCCTTTGGATGATGAATTGTACATTTCCGTGACGTCACCGAAATGTTTTTACTCTGGAATATATATACACATATATTTGTGACGGCTGATTGTTGTTCGACAACCGCCGTCCAAATACGTGGTTGAAATGTCCTAATTGATAATGAACGTCGTTGCGTACAATTTTTCACACACACCGATGAGAATAACAGAAATCAGATGATTGTAGCTTAGTGATTGTATATATCACTATCAAACGCTCAAGACGGAACGTGGGATGCAGCGGAATAACATCGGTCCCTCCAGCTGCATTTTGATCTGCGATTTCAGAGAGTTGAGCGTAAGGTAAGAATCTCAGGTCGTTTGCGGAATTATAATAATGAGCGAGCTCTGGATCAGCACCGCTGATTGTGAGATATAGACATATGTGTCACCGAAATGTACAATAGTACATTATGTCACTAGGCCGATTAAGTATTTTCCGACGAATTTGAGTTTATAATCCGAGCCGAAGGCGAGGATTATGATGAAATTCGTCAGAAAATACTTTTTGGGCCGTGTGACATATAGAATTTTATGTGTCTAGGCCAAAAACCGCGTTTAAACCGAGCGAAGCGAGGTTAAAACAGCGGTTTTACGGCCTATGACACATAAACAATCATTCGTGGAATCATTCCGGTAACCCTTTGGATGATGAATTGTACATTTCCTTGACGTCACCGAAATGTTTTTGCTCTGAAATATATATATATACATATGGGATATTCTCGCTCATCCTAGACACTTTTCTGCGCATGAATTACCGATTTTAGTGCCACGCGAGATTTTGGTTCTTGGCCAATCTCTCACAACAAATCCAGAGTCATACCCCCTGATTTCAACTGGTTCATAAGTTATCAGATCTACAAAATACGAGAGAATCAGTTTTCGAGCGCATCGCACTGTCTTCAAACGTACGTATCTTTGGTTCGAGGGGTCCAAAATATATTTTCAACCAGTGCTCTAGAATCAGAAAACTCCTACCTTTCACGCTGTGATATCCAAGATTTTCGACAAAATACTTTTGCCAACGAATTTTACAATGTATTTTTGTTTTTCGTCCTGTGATCGAAGGGCATAATTTTTTTTGATGAAAATTGGACCGTAGGTAGATCTCTATGTACTTAAAAGACCCTACAATTTTCGAGATGGAGTTATTTTTCATTTTTGTTTTTTAATAATTCTTCAGGTTTTTTTTTTCAGGCTTTTTTTTCATCTCTCAAGACGGAACGCGGGATGCAGCGGAATAACATCGGTCCTTCCAGCTGCATTGTAATCTACGATTTCAGAGAGTTGAGCGTAAGGTAAGAATCTCAGGTCGTTTGCGGAATTATAATAATGAGCAAGCTATGGATCAGCATCGCTGATTGTGAGATATATAGACATGTGTCACCGAAATGTACAAACAATCACTCTTGGAATCATTTCGGTGGTCCTTTGGATGATGAATTGTACATTTCCGTGACGTCACCGAAATGTTTTTAGTCTGGAATATATATATACATATATTTGTGACGGCTGATTGTTGTTCGACAACCGCTGTCCAAATACGAGGCTTATATGTCCGAATTGATAATGAATGTTGTTGTGTACAATTTTTCACTCACGCCGATGAGAATAACAGAAATCAGATGATTTCTACGATCGGCTTAGTGATTGTACACATCACTATCAAACTCTCAAGACGGAACGTGGATACAGCGGAATAACATCGGTCCCTCTAGTTGCATTTTAATTTGCGATTTCAGATGAGTTGAGCGTAAGGTAAAAATCTCAGGTCGTTTGCGGAATTATAATAATGAGCGAGCTCTGGATCAGCACCGCTGATTGTGAGATAAAGACATGTGTCACCGAAATGTACAAACAATCATTCATGGAATCATTTCGGTGACCCTTTGGATGCTGAATTGTTCAGTCCCGTAACGTCGCCGAAATGTATTCGCTCCGTGACATACACATCTTGAACCTCTATCTGTATCTCAGTACTGCTGAAATATGGATAATTGTCACCAAACTAGAAAAACGATACTTCTTTGACTCAGTCTGCCGTCCCATGTAGAGCCGGAACGGAAAAACGGAACGGAACGTTGAATGTGTAGGTGTATACATACACGCAATACATGGAAAAAGTCACTAGATTCCGTTCCGTTTTTCCGTTCCGGCCCCACATGGGACGGCAGCCTGAGGCTGGATTCCCATGGGGCCGGACTTCACGGATCCGGAACGGAATTCTAGTGACTTTTTCTATGTATTGCGTGTATATATATACATCTACGCATAGAAAAAGTCACTAGAATTCACGGATCCGGAACGGAATCCGAAATCTAGGGGGTTTTCAAGAGCCAATCAGAGACGTTTCGGTCAGTACGTTCCGTGTGCATTGCGGCCATTTGTCATATGTCAACGAAACCGACGGATTGCCCTTTGTATGTATCTATGTGTGAACAGTGAAACAGCCACGAGAGACAGTATTATTGTTGAATATTATAAAGAATTGGTAAAAATGAGTCGCGTTGTAAATCCCGTAAGTATACATATTTAAGGATTGAATAAATTTTTATTCGCATAGCGTTTATAGCACGGGTTTATAGGAACTGCATGGTTGTGTGAGTATACGGATCCGTTCCTGTTCGAGTCCATGGCTCCCATGGACCGGAATTATTAATACCGGAACGAGCGGCAGCCAATCAGAATGATAGATTTTAAATTTACCGGTAGAAAGAAACGCTGTGATTCGCAACTGAGCGTTCCGTCGCCGTGAATTACGTACCATGGGAACGTAGGAAAATATTCTCCCGCAACAAAGAATGACCGGAACATCTCTGATTGGCTCTTGAAAACCCCCTAGATTTCCGATTCAGTTCCGGATCCGTGAATTCCGGGCCCATGGGAATCCAGCCTTACTACTCCGATATCGCTATTTCTGCTGATTCCGGTGCTCGATTCTTATATTCTATGGTTTACACTACCAACATATTGTTTTTCGACAGAAAAAGACCATATAAGGAGGTTAGATTTTATGGGGGAAAAAACGGTACATGTAAACATCTATGCATACGAGATTTTATAATATAAAATCTATATATATGAGATTGTATATACAGTGTCATGGAAATGCACAAATGCTCAGAAAAAATGTATATATGGGGTGGTCTCCCTCAAGCGGGACACTTTTCTGCGCATAGGTCACCGATTTTGGTGCCACGCGAGATTTTGACTCCTAACGGATCCCCAACAAGGAATCTAGAGCCATTCGCCTTGGTATCAAGTGGTTCGGAAGTTATTCGATGTTCAAAATATGAAAAAATCTGTTTTCGAGCGCACAGAACGATCTTTAGGCGTACGTAATTTCGGTTTGAGCGAACATACAGATGTTTTTCACTAGTGATTCGGAATCGCTAAACTTTCACCTTACACGCTGTGAGCTCAGAAATTTTGGAAAAAAAGTTTTTGACTACGATTTTTTCAAAAAACTTTTGTTTTTCAGTTTTCGAAACGAAGGCCATAATTTTCGATGATGAATATTTTACTGTAGGTAGTCCTTTGAATACTGAAGAATCTCTGAAATTTGTGGAAGGGTGATCGACCTCGTTCTTGTTCAAATAATTCGACGATGAATTTCAATCATTGGAGTAACGCGCCTGGAGTCTTTTTGTTCAACCAATAGGCCATAGTTTACACTATGAAGATTTTACGGAACTTGACGTATTCAGAAAAATTGCTATCAGAGAATCATGAAATTTAAAATTTTTAAAAATTTTAAATTTTGAATATAAAATTTTATGATTCTCTGATAGCAATTTTTCTGAATACGTCAAGTTCCGTAAAATCTTTATAGTGGAAACTATGGCCTATTGGTTGAACAAAAAGACTCCAGGCGCGTTGATCCAATGATTAAAATTCATCGTCGAATTATTTGAACAAAAACAAGGCCGAACACCCTTCCACAAATTTCAGAGATTCTTCAGTATTCAAAGGACTACCTACAGTAAAATATTCATCATCAAAAATTATGGCCTTCGTTTCGAAAACTAAAAAACGAAAGTTTTTTGAAAAAATCGTAGTGAAAAATTTTTTTTCCAAAATTTCTGAGCTCACAGCGTGAAAGGTGAAAGTTTTGCGATTCCGAATCACAAGTGAAAAACATCTGTATGATCGCTCAAACGGAAGTTACGTACGCCTAAAGATCGTTCCGTGCGCTCGAAAACAGATTTTTTCATATTTTGAACATCGAATAACTTCCGAACCACTTGATACCAAGGCGAATGGCTCTGGATTCCTTGTTGGGGATCGGTTCGAAGTCACAATCTCGCGTGGCACCAAAATCTGTGACCTATGCGCAGAAAAGTGTCCCGTTCGAGGGAGACTACCCCATATATAGTGTCACCGAAATGTACAATTCATATAAAATTGTTTCTCAAATCCAAAAGGTTTTGAGAAGTCAAATTTGGCTTGCGGGATTGAGAAGTTGAGGTCGTTTCGCACTATTTTCGATGAAAAAAAAAAGTGGTGTCACGAAAATGGCTGAATAACATATATATATTTCACCAGAAAGACTGAAGTCATTCGTTTTGATTTCTTTCTTTTCAGGGGTCACACGTATTTCTTTCGCGTGAGGTTGAGACGTACGGAAAAAGTGTGGAAAAAAAATAAATAACGACCTGAGATTCTTACCTTACGCTCAACTCTCTGAAATCGCAGATTAGAATGGAGGGACCGATATGTTATTCCGCTGTATCCACGTTCCGTCTTGAGAGTTTGATAGTGATGTATACAATCACTAAGCCGATCGTAGAAATCATCTGATTTCTGTTATTCTCATCGGTGTAAGTGAAAAATTGTACGCAACGACGTTCATTATCAATTAGGACATTACAACCACGTATTTGGACGGCGGTTGTCGAACAACAATCAGCCGTCACAAATATATGTATATACATATTCCAGAGTAAAAACATTTCGGTGACGTCACGGAAATGTACAATTCATCATCCAAAGGACCGCCGAAATGATTCCAAGAGTGATTGTTTGTACATATCGGTGACACATGTCTATATCTCACAATCAGCGGTGCTGATCCAGAGCTCGCTCATTATTATAATTCCGCAAACGACCTGAGATTCTTACCTTACGCTCAACTCTCTGAAATCGCAGGTCAAAATGCAGCTGGAGGGACCGATGTTATTCCGCTGTATCCCACGTTCCGTCTTGAGCGTTTGATAGTGATATATACAATCACTAAGCTACAATCATCTGATTTCTGTTATCCTCATCGGTGTGATTGAAAAATTGTACGCAACGACGTTCATTATCATTCAGGACATTTCAACCACGTATTTGGACGGCGGTTGTCGAACAACAATCAGCCGTCACAAATATATTGTAACATTGCATTTTACAACGCGTGTTACAAGTGACTCCCGAACCCTTAGACGACCATAGTTACGTAGGGTGGATGCATGAAATAAGTATGAATGCGTTAGGTTAGCCCCGAGGCTATAAAATTTCCGAGAGGCGACCGTGACCAATCTAAGACTGTCGAATCTATTTCTTATTCTTTTTGTTCTTTTTCTACCTTTTCTCTATTATGTGGGAGACATGGCCGATATTTTCGAGTACGAGGCCGAAATCTACAGAGACGGAGGCAACAACGAGGCATTCGACGATAAAGCCCGTCAATTACGCTTCTGGAGGCGAAGAACTGCAGTGGAGTCTACCATAGAAAGAAAGAACGCGGGGGAGTACCTAGAGTACTCAGCTACGAGGGATAACGGTGGTGGAAGAGATTCCCGCCACCCCGAAGAGCCAGCAAACCGCGTTCCTCCTGCAGGAACCGTTATCATCAGAGCAGATTTTGAGTTTAGCGCGGAGCCAAGATCTACGGCCTAACGTGAGGCGATCTAGTGGTCAATACGCAAATTATTAGGCGATCATATGACCAGGGTGCGAACTATCGACACCCGGCTGTCAAAGATCACTCTGCCGTAGGCTTGCCTCGCAGATAGAGCGCCGAGCTCAGAGCTCGCTCTAATATTAGCCTTTTGTAGTATTCCCTTCGAGGGACTTTTGTTGCATTTTTGAGTGATTGAGGTCGAGTGTAGTGCACCCGTTGCAGCGTAGACCCGAAGGCTCGTCTTCGAGACGCCACGAGGCCTTATTTTTGGCTGGACAACGGTAAGCGTTAGCCAATTTGACTCATACTAATTTGAATTCGGCAAACGGCCATCCGCCATCTTGTCTTGTCCAAGCCACGAGGCTTCTAGAGATTTTTGAGAATCAAATTAAGACGACCTCCGAGTCGGTAGGCCGCCACCAGTGTCTCGCGTCATAATAGAGTTTTGAGTTTCAGTTTTGGGTAATATTTTCGAGTTTTGTGTCGCGTATTAGTCATTCTATAGAGTCGTAGGCTTCGCACCTGAGTGCGAGAAAGACAGTCATAGTACGTCACTGTCGCGCTCTCTCCCTCTCACGAGGAGATACAGATCATTGTTATATTTTGAATTTAGTTTAGTATTTTTGTTTCGCCTACGATGGCAGAGTTAGTTTAAGTTAATTTTTAAGTGATAATTCTGGGAATTAGTTCTGTTACGCCTTGCGGGCATATTCCGATTCTTTAGTTGTAATTTTTGTTCCGCGAGGGACGTATTTGTCGAGTTATTTATTTTTGCTTTATTTTTGTTTGTTATTGCTGTCCTACGTGGAAGCTATTAGTTTATTTATTATTGTAAAACTCGTCATTTCTATTTTTTCTATTCTATTTTTCTTGAATAAATTTTATTTTCTTGATTACATTCAAATCATCGAGTCGTTAATACACCACGCTAATCCTTCAATTAATCCCGACCCCTCTCCGCGGTACTGACGCTAGCCGGCGCTCAAGTATCTGTAGTTTGTTTTTTTTATTAGTAAGATTTTCAGAAATTGGCGATTATAAGCCTGGCGCCCAGCATCTTTGTTTTATTATTAATTTTCGTTGGCCAATTGTCGAGTGGATGGTTCTCGGAGCCTAGCTATCCGGTCTAATTCGGGGACTAATAAAAATCCACGTCACAATATGTATATATATATTCCAGAGTAAAAACATTTCGGTGACGTCACGGAAATGTACAATTCATCATCCAAAGGACCGCCGAAATGATTCCAAGAGTGATTGTTTGTACATATCGGTGACACATGTCTATATCTCACAATCAGCGGTGCTGATCCAGAGCTCGCTCATTATTATAATTCCGCAAACGACCTGAGATTCTTACCTTACGCTCAACTCTCTGAAATCGCAGGTCAAAATGCAGCTGGAGGGACCGATGTTATTCCGCTGTATCCCACGTTCCGTCTTGAGCGTTTGATAGTGATATATACAATCACTAAGCTACAACCATCTGATTTCTGTTATCCTCATCGGTGTGATTGAAAAATTGTACGCAACGACGTTCATTATCATTCAGGACATTTCAACCACGTATTTGGACGGCGGTTGTCGAACAACAATCAGCCGTCACAAATATATGTATATATATATTCCAGAGTAAAAACATTTCGGTGACGTCACGGAAATGTACAATTCATCATCCAAAGGACCGCCGAAATGATTCCAAGAGTGATTGTTTGTACATTTCGGTGACACATGTCTATATCTCACAATCAGCGGTGCTGATCCAGAGCTCGCTCATTATTATAATTCCGCAAACGACCTGAGATTCTTACCTTACGCTCAACTCTCTGAAATCGCAGATTAAAATGCAGCTGGAAGGACCGATGTTATTCCGCTGTATCCCACGTTCCGTCTTGAGCGTTTGATAGTGATATATACAATCACTTAGCTACAATCATCTGATTTCTGTTATCCTCATCGGTGTGATTGAAAAATTGTACGCAACGACGTTCGTTATCATTCAGGACATTTCAACCACGTATTTGGACGGCGGTTGTCGAACAACAATCAGCCGTCACAAATATATGTATATATATATTCCAGAGTAAAAACATTTCGGTGACGTCACGGAAATGTACAATTCATCATCCAAAGGACCGCCGAAATGATTCCAAGAGTGATTGTTTGTACATTTCGGTGACACATGTCTATATCTCACAATCAGCGGTGCTGATCCAGAGCTCGCTCATTATTATAATTCCGCAAACGACCTGAGATTCTTACCTTACGCTCAACTGTCTGAAATCGCAGATTAAAATGCAGCTGGAGGGACCGATGTTATTCCGCTGTATCCCACGTTCCGTCTTGAGCGTTTGATGGTGATATATACAATCACTAAGCTACAATCATCTGATTTCTGTTATCCTCATCGGTGTGATTGAAAAATTGTACGCAACGACGTTCATTATCATTCAGGACATTTCAACCACGTATTTGGACGGCGGTTGTCGAACAACAATCAGCCGTCACAAATATATGTATATATATATTCCAGAGTAAAAACATTTCGGTGACGTCACGGAAATGTACAATTCATCATCCAAAGGACCGCCGAAATGATTCCAAGAGTGATTGTTTGTACATTTCGGTGACACATGTCTATATCTCACAATCAGCGGTGCTGATCTAGAGCTCGCTCATTATTATAATTCCGCAAACGACCTAAGATTCTTACCTTACGCTCAACTCTCTGAAATCGCAGATTGAAATGCAGCTGGAGGGACTGATATGTTATTCCGCTGTATCCACGTTCCGTCTTGAGAGTTTGATAGTGATATATACAATCACTAAGCTACAATCATCTGATTTCTGTTATCCTCATCGGTGTGATTGAAAAATTGTACGCAACGACGTTCGTTATCATTCAGGACATCTCAACCACGTATTTGGACGGCGGTTGTCGAACAACAATCAGCCGTCACAAATATATGTATATATATATATTCCAGAGTAAAAACATTTCGGTGACGTCACGGAAATGTACAATTCATCATCCAAAGGACCGCCGAAATGATTCCAAGAGTGATTGTTTGTACATTTCGGTGACACATGTCTATATCTCACAATCAGCGGTGCTGATCCAGAGCTCGCTCATTATTATAATTCCGCAAACGACCTAAGATTCTTACCTTACGCTCAACTCTCTGAAATCGCAGATTGAAATGCAGCTGGAGGGACTGATATGTTATTCCGCTGTATCCACGTTCCGTCTTGAGAGTTTGATAGTGATATATACAATCACTAAGCTACAATCATCTGATTTCTGTTATCCTCATCGGTGTGATTGAAAAATTGTACGCAACGACGTTCGTTATCATTCAGGACATCTCAACCACGTATTTGGACGGCGGTTGTCGAACAACAATCAGCCGTCACAAATATATGTATATATATATTCCAGAGTAAAAACATTTCGGTGACGTCACGGAAATGTACAATTCATCATCCAAAGGACCGCCGAAATGATTCCAAGAGTGATTGTTTGTACATTTCGGTGACACATGTCTATATCTCACAATCAGCGGTGCTGATCCATAGCTCGCTCATTATTATAATTCCACAAACGACCTAAGATTCTTACCTCACGCTCAACTCTCTGAAATCGCAGATTGAAATCGCAGCTGGAGGGACCGATATGTTATTCCGCTGTATCCCACGTTCCGTCTTGAGCGTTTGATAGTGATATATACAATCACTAAGCTACAATCATCTGATTTCTGTTATCCTCATCGGTGTGATTGGAAAATTGTACGCAACGACGTTCATTATCAATTAGGACATTTCAACCACGTATTTGGACGGCGGTTGTCGAACAACAATCAGCCGTCACAAATATATGTATATATATATTCCAGAGTAAAAACATTTCGGTGACGTCACGGAAATGTACAATTCATCATCCAAAGGACCGCCGAAATGATTCCAAGAGTGATTGTTTGTACATTTCGGTGACACATGTCTATATCTCACAATCAGCGGTGCTGATGCAGAGCTCGCTCATCATTATAATTCCGCAAACGACCTGAGATTCTCACCTTACGCTTAACTCTCTGAAATCGTAGATTAAAATGCAGCTAGAGGGACCTATGTTATTCCGCTGTATCCCACGTTCCGTCTTAAGAGTTGAAAAAAAGCCTTACGCTCGACTCTCTGAAATCGCAGATTAAAATGCAACTGGAGGGACCGATGTTATTCCGCTGTGTTCCACATTTCGTCTTAAGAGATGAAAAAAAGCCTAAAAAAAAAACCTGAAAAAATTGCAAAAAAAAAAAAAAAAATGAAAAATAACTCCATCTTGAAAATTGCACAGTCTTTCAAGTACATGGAGATCTACCTATACGGTCCATTTTCATCAAAAAAAATTATACCCTTTGGTCACAGGACGAAAAACAAAAATACATTGTAAAATTCGTTGGCAAAAGTATTTTGTCGAAAATCTTGGATATCACAGCGTGAAAGGTAGGAGTTTTCTGATTCTAGAGCACTGGTTGAAAATATTTTTTGGACCCCTAGAACAAAAGATACGTACGTTTGAAGACAGTGCGGTGCGCTCGAAAACTGATTTTCCCGTATTTTGTAAATCTGATAACTTTTGAACCAATCGAAATCAGGGGATATGACTCTGGATTTGTTGTTAGGGATTGGCCAAGAACCAAAATCTCGCGTGACACTAAAATCGGCAATTCATGCCCAGAAAAGTGTCCCGGATGAGCGAGAATATACCCCTTATATACAAATATTCATGACGGCCGATTTTTGTTCGTCAACTGCCGTCCAAATACGTGTTTTAAATCTTCCAATTGATAATGAACGTTGTTGCGTACAATTTTCCACCCACACCGATGAAAATTACAGAAATCAGATGTTTTCTACGATCGACTCAGTGATAGTATAAATCACTATCAGACTCTCAAGACGAAACGTAGATACAGCGGAATAACATCGGTCCCTTCAGTTGCATTTTTATCTGTGATTTCAGACAGTTGAGCGTAGGGTCAGAATCTCAGGTCGTTCGCGGAATTATAATAATGAGCGAGCTCTGGATCAGCACCGCTGATTGTGAGATATAGATATGTGTCACCGAAGTGTCCGAACAATCATTGGTAGAATCATTCCGGTAACTCTTTGGATGATGAATTGTACATCTCCCTGACGTCACTGAAATGTTTTTGCTCTGAAATATATATACATACGTATATTTATGGAGGCTGATTGTTGTTAGACAACCGCTGTCCAAATACGTGGTTTTAGTTTTCTAATTCATAATGCACGGATAAATATGCGTAGGATAAAAGTCTGGGATCGCTCGCGGGATTATCATAATGAGCGAGCCTTGGATAAGCCATAGAGATATAAGAGATAGAGTACGTGAGCCATAGGAGCATATACCGGGATGATTTCTTGATAGTATACAGGTGACTGCGCATGCGCGAGTTTCCTCGTATGCTGAGGCAGGCTGGCCTCAAATACCACTGCGTGACGACTTTACCGACCAATGAAAATGAATTATTTGGCGCATGCGCTGTCACCTGTATACTATCAAGAAATCATCCCGGTACAAGTGGAAGCCAGCACGGGATAGAAAGAGAGAGAGCAAGTAGTACGTCGGATTTCTTTGTCTAATCACTCATGCGCCAGCCATAGACTCTATGTAGTGAGCGAACTGCGCATGCGTCATTAGACAGAAAATACCGACGTACTACTTGCTCTCTCTCTTTCTATTCCGTGCTGGCTGTATCGGCCGACTCACGCACTCTATCTCTTATATCTCTATGGGATAAGCGCCCCTAATAGTGAGATACAGACAAATGTTACCGAAATGTACGAACAATCATCCGTGGAATCATTCTGGTTACTCTTTTGATGATAATTCGTACAGTAATGTTCAATGATAGGTTCGCGGTGGCTAACTGTTATTTTCGGACTTTTTCGGATACAATCAAATAAAATAATATCATATTTTTATAAGGGGTCATAATTATTATTATTATAATTTCGGCTATCGGCACATGAAAAACGACTAGAATGGAGTCTCGTTTCCGAAAAAGTCCGAAAAAAACAGTTAGCCACCGCGAACCCATTAATGAACATTACTGTACATTTTCGTGACGCCACCGAAATGTTATATATATATTATATATATTCATGTGGATTGATGATTGTTCGACAATCACCGTTCACTCACCTGGTATCAGGGTCATGAGCCATTAATTACTTCAGCAATACGATATCCGATTTGATTATTCATGACATGCGTAATATGTAGTTGAACATTTTTGTAAAGTAATGGTAATTGAAAATGTGATGGAATCACATTTTTAATTACAATTTTCACAACCCTTCCTGGTATGAATTTGTATAATAATTAAAAAAAAAAACTATATAAATGAGTTACTATACTAATGGAATTACATTTTTAATTAAAATTTTCACAACCCTATCTGGTATGAATTTGTATAATAATAAATAAATAAAAAAAAAAAAAAAAAAACTATATATATATGAGTTACTATACTAATGGAATTACATTTTTAATTAAAATTTTCACAACCCTGCCTGGTATGAATTTGTATAATAATTGAAAAAAAAAAAAAAAAAAAAAAACTATATATACATAATTGTATATATAAAATCTATATATATGAGATTGTATATATAGTGTCATGGAAATGCACTAATGCTCAGAAAAGATTTATATATATAGTGTCACCAAAACGTACAATTCATATAAAATTGCTTCTCAAATCCGCAAGGTTTCGAGAAATCAAATTTGGCTTACGGGATTGAAAAGTTGAGGTCGTTTCGCACTATTTTCGATAAAAAAAAAATGGTGTCACGGAAATGGCTAAATAACATATATATATATCTATATATATATATATATACCATATATATATATATATATATATATACCCTAACGACTTTTGACCAACGTATAACATCGGTATGTCAACCGTGAACACGTGGTATTAGTATTAACAGAGTAAACGCACCGTAGTAAAACTGTGTGTTGTAGGAATGAATACCGTATTTTTGAGCTCGGATGCATACCGTTTATACACCGTAGGTAATCACTAATAATACGGTATTGAAGCGGAATTTTCTCAGTCGTGATGGCAGATGAAGTACGCATGAACAGGGTATGAGACACGTATGTCAACACGGTATGAATGTGGTGAGAATACAGTACGAATGTGGTGAGAATACGGTTTCAAAACTGTGGAACTACGGTACACATACTGCGGTCAAACCCAATTGCTTGAGCTGGCCAGAAAATTTGACGGTTTAGGCAGGGTATGGTAACTGTGTTCATACCGTATGAAAACTGTGTTCAGTACCCGTGAATACGGTGGAAGTGCCGGTAAAACACGGTACGCAGAAAGGCGCAAATATACCGTATTTCTGAAGTGATTACCCGTGGTAAATCCGGAAATATACCGTTCAACATCGGTATGTGAACCTTCTCTCAACCTTGCGAAAAAGTCGTTAGGGTAGATATATATATATATATATAGATATATATATATATATATAGATATATATCTCTCTATATTATAAAGATATATCGCCGCCGCCGCCGCCGCCGTGTCAGACTTTCCATGGCCTCCTCGACCCCGCTCGCTACCCCCCTTTCCATGGCCTCCTCGAGCCCACTCGCTACCCCCCTTCCATGGCCTCCCTTCGCTACCCCCCCCCCCCCCCTCTCCTCAGCCTGGGCCTTCCTGACCCCCCTTTCCATGGCCTCCTCGACTCCGCTCGCTACCCCCCTTTCCATGGCCTCCTCGACCCCGCTCGCTACCCCCCTTTCCATGGCCTCCTTCGCTACCCCCCCCCCCCCCCTCTCGCTCTTCGGCCTAGGCCTTCCTGACCCCCCTTTCCATGGCCTGCTCGACTCCGCTCGCTACCCCCCTTTCCATGGCCACCCTTCGCTACCCCCCCCCCCCCCCCTCCTCTCTCTCTCCTCAGCCTAGGCCTTCCTGACCCCACTCGGCTCTTTTTGCCCCCCCCCTGCCTCTGTTGCCATAGAAATTAGCACAGTTTCCCACAGATGCACTCTCTTGAAAGGAATCAGTGGAATTTCACTGACTTACCAGTGGATCTCACTAATTGCCCAGTGAAGTCTCACTAATTTAACCAGTAAACATAGAAGTGGGGATAATTCACTGTTCAACCAGTGAATTCCACTGATTGTACCAATACATGTGAAGTATGGCCGCGATCACTGTCAGAACTACTCAGAACATAACCAATGTAATTATACCAATATAATATAATATATTGTAATTGTGCCAATATAATATAATATATTGGGTAATCTTGGGGATTCTGAGAACATTTTTTGATATACGTAGGACATGAAAAGAATAAGAATTAGGAATTCGAGATCGGGCCTTGATATTAAGGGAACAAACCTATTCCAATGGCAGAAACGGGAGACAAACCTATTTGTAAATTGACGGTTTGCGGAAAACAATAGGTAGAGAAACAACGCAAGCCAACTGTTCAGCGAAACTTGAGATCCCTTGGAGTTTTGACAGATTTGAAGAAATATCGAAAAATACATCCGATTATCTGATCCTGAATCTTGAATCCCGAAGAGATTTTGTGGATCGGATCGGATATCCCGTCAAATAGCCAAGGTGAGAGTAGAATAGACATATTGTTCACTGCGGTTGATTTATTTTTCCGTTGCGTATTTACTTTATGAAGCGTAGGTATTTAACTGCGGATATTAATTAAGGAGATAGTTAATTGAAAACTTAGTTAAGGAGATAGTTAATCGAAATGAATGATCACCGGGCTATCGCAGTACGTATAGTGGGAGACGGTAATTGTTTATTTCGGTGTTTTTCGTATTTTTTATATAATGATCAAGAAAAACATCAAACGATAAGGTTGCAAATTGTTTCTAATGTAGTACACAATTGGGCGTTATATGAATCATTTATTGTGGGCGATGAATCGTACAATTCAGAAATTTTAGATAAATATGCATACCAATCGCATATGTCTAAAACAGGAGTTTACGGGGGGGAAGTAGAAATAGAGTCGTTCGTCAAGATTTATAATATACACGTATCGGTATATATAAATCATTTTAAGGATCCAAGAAAATATGGGGATGAAATGAATGTAAATAAGTTGATTCTATTATTATCTGGCTGTTTAGACAGAGGTCATTATGACATTATCAATTCACAGAATTCAAGTTTAACAGGTAGAGATAGAATTAATAGACTACACTACTATCATAACCATGAGCGAATTAATGAAAAACGACGGGTAGAAAATCTTTCCGAGAATAAATTGAATGAAAAAAGGTTAAGGGATACTATTCGAAATATGGGAGGAGAGCGAATAGAGAAAAAGCGAAATAAAGATTTAGTTGAGGGAATGAATGAAAAGCGTTTGGATAAAAAACGAAATAAAGATTTAGTTTGGGGAATGAATGAAAAGCGTTTGGGTAAAAAACGAAATAAAGATTTAGTTGAGGAAATGAATGAAAAGCGTTTGGATAAAAAACGAAATAAAGATTTAGTTGGGGGAATGAATGAAAAGCGTTTGGGTAAAAAACGAAATAAAGATTTAGTTGAGGAAATGAATGAAAAGCGTTTGGATAAAAAACGAAATAAAGATTTAGTTGGGGGAATGAATGAAAAGCGTTTGGGTAAAAAACGAAATAAAGATTTAGTTGAGGAAATGAATGAAAAGCGTTTGGATAAGAAAAGAAATAAAGATTTAGTTGAGGGAATGAATGAAAAGCGTTTGGATAAAAAACGAAATAAAAATTTAGTTGAAACAATGAGTGAAAAGCGTTTGGATAGGAAACGAAAGAAAGATTTAATTGAGACAATGGATGAAAAGCGTTTGGTTCAAAAGCGGAAGAAAGATTTAGTTAAGACAATGAATGAAAAGCGTTTGGATCAAAAAAGGAAGAAAGATTTAGTTAAGACAATGAATGAAAAGCGTTTGAATCAAAAACGGAAGAAAGATTTAGTTGAAGCGATGAACGAAAAGCGTATAGAAAAGAAAAGAAACAAAGATAAAGTGATGAATATGGCGGAAAATAGATTAAATAAAAAGAGAATAACCCAGCAAGCTGCAAAATTAAATAATCAAATAGAAGCATTGCCTCGGGAAAATTGGTATCTTGATTTTGGGGATTTAAATTATACGTGCCCACATTGTTCAGCACTATTTTGGTCAGTGGAATTTTCAAAAAAAAGTTGCTGTCATTATGGGAAAATAAAACTTCCTCCGATGAGTGATTACGACGAAATATTACAAAATTTAGTGTTATACGACAAAAAATTTAGGGATCTAATTAGATATTATAATAATCGTTTTTCCTTCGCAAGTTTCAGTGCAAATGTGCTGAGCGAATCAAAGAAAGGTGTTTATAATTTGAAAATACAAGGTCAGGTGTGTCACACAATTCCTAACAGTATCATTTCGGCAAATAATGAAAATCCAAATTTTGGACAGATTTATATATATGATGATTACGAAGCAACACAAAGACGCCTAAAGGAAGATAATAATTTAGTACAAAGTCACATTGAATATATACAAAATTTGTTAAATAATCATAACCCGTATGCCAAAAAATATAAATATTTGTATCAACTCAGTCAAGACGAATCATTACCGGAATATTATTTATATTTTGTCCGTGATATAAATTTGGATAAAAATAGGTACAATACTCCCACAACTGCGGAATGTGCTGCCTTAATAATATCCAAAGATGGTCAGATACCATCATCGTTTGATATGTGTGTTTATCCAAAAGATCTTCCACCTGGTGTAAATAGTTATACATCTTTGAACAAATTATCATTTCATATCGACCCTATGGTTTTTCCTTTGATGTTCCCATGTGGTGATTTAGGTTGGAGTTCAATATTCACACAAAATCCCGATGTTCAAAAACGATTGACAGCGCTTCAATATTACTCATATCGTTTAGCGTACAGACCGAAAAGTAAATTTAATCCTATTCTGTATTGTGGAAGGCTAACACAACAGTATATAGTTCAAGCTTATATAATAATCGAAAATAATAGATTGAATTATATCAGGTACAATCAAAAACAATTACGGATAGAGTGTTATCAGGGATTAGTGGATCACGTTGCCGGAAGTGCTATGAATAGATCAGGTAATTTCGAGAACAAGGAAAGGTTAGGAAATATGTTTGTATTACCATCTTCATATATAGGTAGTCCGCGACATATGTATCAATTATATCAAGATGCAGTTGCTATTTGTAGGGATATCGGTAGACCTGATTTGTTCATAACTGTTACTTGCAATCCGAATTGGCCAGAAATTAAAAGGATATTGAATGATTTTCCACCTGGAACAACTTGCAACGATATTCCAACGCTAATCGTAAGGCTATTCTATTCTAAACTTAAATCTATCATGTCTGATATTATTAGTGGGAAAATGTTTGGAAAGATATTAGCATTTGTTTATACCATTGAATTTCAAAAACGCGGTTTACCCCATTCTCATATTTTATGTGTTTTGGACTATACTAACAAATTGTCGAATCCGGAAGCAGTAGATAAATTTATCAGTGCTGAAATTCCTTCGAATGATATCCATTTACAAAATTTAGTAATCAAACATATGTTGCATGGTCCACATACATCTTATTCGGTATGTTATGATTCCAACAAAAACATTTGTACCAAAAATTTTCCAAAAGCATTTTGTGAGCATACTGCGTTTAAAGATAATGGTTTTCCAATTTATAAACGTACCGATAATCGCGATAAAGGATATGTGTACAATAAGAAAATTAACGGTGAATTTATTAACGTAGACAATTCGATGGTAGTACCTTATAATCCTGAATTATTGAGAAAATATGAGTGTCATATAAATGTAGAATATTGTGCTTCGGTTATGAGCATAAAATACATTTATCAATACTTACATAAAGGACATGATAGGGCATACGTCAAATTAAAGAAATGTCAACAGACAGAGGTCGACAAAGATAACGAAACTTATGACGAAATATCTGAATATATCGATAGTCGGTATTTAAGTCCAATGGAATCTGCTTGGCGAATAGAAGAATTACCCCTCTCTGCTAGATCTCATACCATTATTCGTTTAGCGGTTCATACCGAAAACCAACAGAGAATAATTTTTGAGGAGGATAACGTAGAAGTTGCATTGAAAAATCATGAAACCACCTTAACAGCTTGGTTTAAATTAAATCAACGAGACCAAATTGCAAAAAATATACTATACATTAACATACCGAAAAATTATCTATTTGATCTTTCCAAAAAGAAATGGATAAAACGTAAACAATTTTCAAAAGTGGTAGGACGTATCAACAGCGTCAGCCCTAAAGATTCGGAACGTTTTCATTTAAAATTAATTTTAAATAGAAAAAAAGGAGCCATATCTTTTAACGATTTAAAAGAACACGAAAATAATATTTATCTGTCTTATAAAGAGACGGCAATCGCGATGGGATTAGTTGAAAGCGATGAACATATTTTTGAAATTTTTGAAGAAGTGTGTAATATTGGAATGCCTAAACAGTTACGTAAATTCTTCGCGTGGTTTCTTATTTCAGACAATGTGTCATTTGCCAAAGAAATTTGGAATAAGTATAAAAAATATTTTAGCGAAGATTTCAAGGACAATAACGAAGGCAGAGCTTTGAAAGAAATAAATGATATTTTAAATTCAGAAAATATGACATGCTCGGATTTTCAACTTCCAGAACCTATAATAGATAGTGAAAATTTCGAAGAAAAAAAAATATTAATGATGAATAATGAAAAATTATTTGAACAAATGATCACGAAATGTAATGAAGATCAAAAATATATATTTGATTATGTAACGAATGCTAATAAAAATCGTCTGATATTTATTGATGGTCCCGGAGGTACCGGCAAGACGTTTTTATACAAAACGTTGATTCATTATTATATCAGTCAAGGCAAAAAAGTTGTATCTATGGCGTGGACTGGGATAGCTTCTGTATTATTACCAGGTGGCATGACAAGTCATCGAACATTTAGACTACCTTTAGACTTATCAAACATCGAAACTTCGTTTTTAAAGTTAGATTCTGATAAAAAAAAATTGAGGGAATGTGATATCATTATATGGGATGAAGCGTCAATGATCCCCAAAAAAGCATTGGAAATTATTGATAAAACATTAAAAGATTGCTGCAATATTTATAATCTTCCATTCGCAGGTAAATTAATCATTCTAGGTGGCGATTTTCGTCAAATTTTACCGGTCATAAAAAATGGCTCGCGATTAAATATCATTCAAGAGACAATTAAATATTCAAACTTATGGAAAGATTTCAAAATTTTAACATTAAAAAACAATATGAGAAATAACAACATACACTTTTCCTCATTCTTATTAAACATTGGAGAAGGAATGATAGACTCATTTAAGATCCCCGAAGAATGGAAAACTGATGACATTTGCGAAAAAATTTACGGTACCGTTAATGACAATATGGAAGATTTATCTAATCATACGATTTTAGCAAGTCATAATCAAGACATTTACAAATTAAATGATAAGATATTAAAAAAGATTAAAACCTTTGAGAAAACTTATTTCAGTATTGATAGAGCAAAATATAAAGGAGTGGACCAGACTGAAACTGATGCGAATTTAAATTATCCCGTCGAATATTTGAATTCTTTAAAATTTCCCGGCTTACCAGTACATAAATTATTGTTGAAAACCGGTGCTATAGTAATGCTCATCCGAAATTTAAGTATCAATGATGGTTTATGCAATGGAACAAGACTGAAAATACTTAGACTGTTTAAATTTAATATTGAAGCAAAAATTATTACAGGAGATAATGTTGGAAATATTGTGTTCATTCCGAGAATTGTGCTGGATACAGGGGAGCATTCGAGCTTACCATTTGTATTATATCGTAGGCAATTCCCTATAGTATTGGCATTTGCGATTACAATCAATAAATCTCAAGGTCAGAGTTTCGATAAAGTGGGATTATATTTTGGTAGAGATTTATTTAGTCACGGTCAATTATATGTAGCTCTTTCTAGATGTCGGAATTCAAATCAGATATACATAGAGAACACTTCAAAAAATTCAGAAGAAATTAAAAATGTTGTCTGGAAAGAAATTTTGAAGTAACCATATTTACAGGATTAGCTATAATTTAACAACAACCATGAACATAAAGGGGAACCCACAAAGAAAAACAAAAGAAAAACACGCGTCGACGTACCGTAGTTTACAGTAAAACTAAATATCAACCTATCAATCGATGTTACATGTTATGATCGAGAGACTCGACTGAGTCTCGCGCAATGTAGTAGACCTACATTACGTTAATTATTTTTCTTTCATAGAAAAGTATAACGAAACACTGCTGCTTTGCGCAATGATATATAGCTGCAGTGCGCTATGACAAATGGATGCTTTGCGCCATAACATATGGATGCTTTGCGCCATAATATCTAAAGTAGACTAACATATAAAGAGACTACGAAAACTATAGAGCGGATAGTGAACGAATTTTTTTCCATTTGTCAAGGCGTTAAAACTGAAAAGCTCTCCATATAAACCAAAAGGATCCTGGAGCAAATCGTTAGAGGAAGCAATACTATCGATAATAATAATTATTCTGCGATATTTAAATTACTAATATACCTACTTCGGAATCTTATTATAATTATAAATGATTTAATTTTTTTCATTTATCAATTGTACTTACATATCTATTAGAGTATACCGTGAAATTAAAACGAACCCGAACAATAACTGCACTATAGTTCGACCTACACTCGCTCGCATTGTGTACGTAAGCTTCTACTCACTACAGTCGAGCTAAAGTGCGGTCATCGTTCGGTTTCCTTTTGGCTTCACGGTATAGTGGATTAGGCTTTTTGAGGAAACCACTTTAAAAAAAACGCGCCGAGTTATCTACTGCAAAGTGGTGTGGAAACGATAACTGTTGCAATAATTCTTATTATCGTTATATATATATATATACATTGTTATTTACAGATTTTTCCCTACCAACTGTCCTACCTACCCTTCGGGATAACGTAATCCAAAGATAAGCTCTTAACCTTCGGCATAGAAGTATGAAATAGTTACCGAGCATTTGGAAAACCGAATCATACAACCTAAGGAGGATACCACTAGATAAAAAAAAACGTGCCAACAGCACGGAAAACTTCGAATTCGAACTAGATTTGTTTTCTACATTTTTAATATGACTTCCTACTTTTTGTCTCAATTAGATTTCCTTTCCAGCATTCCTGTGAAAAATTTCAATCAAGTAATCAGACCCTTTTGAATAATTCATCACCATGTAATTCAAAGATTGGCAAGACGATGAAGATTCCTTCCACATAACGGATCGATGATACATTAATATAGATCATTGTACATCATTTACAAAATCCATTATATATTCGTGTTATTCGTATTAATTTTTCACATAACCTTGGGATGTACCCTACTATATCAAATAAATAATTCTATAATTCTATCTCACGCTGAAAATTAAATGTCAATAATTTGGTAACACAGGTCAAAGACCTGTCTATATATACAGAGGATTTTTTTCATTCGAACCTCTAAGTAGTAAAGTAGAGTAGACTTCGAAATGTTGGGTAACTATTCCATAAGTACTTCCCCACAAGTTAAGGGCCTGACTTTAGATGACGTATTTACGATTAAGGTAACAATAAATAGGGAAAAATCAAAAAATACTAATATAATAAAAATTGTTACAACTGTTATTTAGATCGTTTAGATTTTTTTGGAGATTTGGACTTATTTAATAAATGAATTTACGTAAGCAAATTTAAAAAAAAATTAGTATTTGAGATTTATTGGTATGTATTGAATTTGAATAATTTAGATGATCGAAGCATTGAGGCAAAGTAAATAATATATATATGCGAATATACGATTCCCGACCGAACGACAAAAAAATATAACGTAATATGAATTCACCAAAAGTTAAATAAATTATTATATAAATACTAATATAATAAAAATTGTTGCAACTGTTATTTAAATCGTTTAGATTTTTTTGGAGATTTGGACTTTTTTAATAAATGAATTTACGTAAGCAAATTTAAAAAAAAATTAGTATTTGAGATTTATTGGTATGTATTGAATTTGAATAATTTAGATGATCGAAGCATTGAGGCAAAGTATATAATATATATATGCAAATATACGATTCCCAGCCGAACGACAAAAAAATATAACGTAATATGAATTCACCAAAAGTTAAATAAATTATTATGATAGATGCATTTCGCGACATGACAGTAACAGAAAGGGTAAAATTGCGAATCAGTGAATAAATGAATATTATGCGATTATATATATTATAACCAAATGATTGAATTTTTATTTTTTTTATTTTTTTTTTATTTAAACATAAAACATAAAACATAGAACATAATTAAACATAGAACAAAATAGAAAATAGAACATAGAACAGTCGCTTTAGGCGAACCGTTCGTTCGGCCCCCCGCGGCCACGGCCGCGACCGCGGCCCCGACCGAACCCCCGGGACGGGTTCGCCACCGAATATAGGAGGGCCACTACGTTCGCCTGCCTGTAGTAGGCCCTCCTTCTTGCAGCGTACTGCCCCGCGCGCTGATGCCTGCGTGGTCCTGGTGTTGGAAAAAAAGATTATGAATCGATCAGATACTAATTGAAACTACTTTAATATCGCAAATGTCAATATGCTACGTTTGTATCCTTACTATTCGGTTCCACACCCGCGGCCTGGACTCCAGGTTGCTGTTGATGTTGCTGTTGCGGTTGCGGTTGTTGTTGCTGTTGCGGTTGTTGTTGCTGTTGCTGTTGTTGTTGCTGTTGGTGTTGGTGTTGGTGTTGCTGTTGCTGTTGCTGTTGTTGTTCTTCTTCTTCAAATGAAAATATAGAAACGAATTTATATTACTATTTATAAATATATGTGAATTCGTGAAGAAAAATTGTTGAGGATCATACAACATACCATTTTCGATCAGGTCCTCCATTTCTTTTACGTGGTTGTGAATCTACCGGAAAATGACTAATTCAGTAAATGAATTTCAGACATATTGATGTTAAATGTAATTGATAATTATCTATACTTACGAAATCTGGCGAGGACCTTCGACGGCTCAATCGATCAATTGAATAAAACAAATATTGTTTATTTCTTACGTGGTTACGCGAAACAAAAAGTGAGCGCGAAAATTAATGCTCGAAAAACTGACACACTAATATCGATGATCAGCCGATACATAACTGTCGTGCGAATATGTCGGGGTACCGACAGATGGCGGCGTGCATATCATCAGTATTGCAAAACACCTATACATAGATACATCGAATTCATTGAATTATTCTCACGGTTGTTACTGCGAAACACTTACGAGTTCTTCTGCATTTGACTTTTGCATCTCAACTATCTTAAACTCACGTAAACATCTTTCGAATTAATAAATTTCTGATTTCACCATAAAAATACCATTCCAGTCGAAGAATACATGTCTTACAGATTAACATTTTATTAACTTTAACACTGATGTCACTGTACATCATTTAATGAATATAGATTTTCAAAACTTATGTCTGTATTCGTATCAAATATATCTCTGTATTCGTATCTTTTTCACACCATCTTGAAGTGAATGATACTTCCATCGACGAAAATCGAGGGTCTGTCTTTAGATGACGTAATCACTAAGGGTAGGGTAGCGGTAAGTAGGGAAAGGTCTGAAAATCATAAGATACATGTAAATGAGGATAATAACCATTACTGCGACAGTTATCGTTTCCACACCACTTTGCAGTAGATAACTCGGCGCGTTTTTTTTAAAGTGGTTTCCTCAAAAAGCCTAATCCACTATATATTTCTAATACATATATAACAATACACAATTACCGTAGTGAAAAAAAAAAAAAAAAAAAAAAAAGAAAGCCTAATCCACTATATATTTTTAACACATAATTACGCATATGTACAAAAGATTAAGATTAAAAGATTATTAAAACATAAAATCACTATCAATAACAAGGAGATTCAATGTTGTTATATTGCTAACATTCTAGAAACACGTAATAATTTCGCAAGAGGCATAGGGGGGTCATCCAGGATTTTGATGTTTTCGAAGGTCTGCACGTGTAGGAAGAAATGGTGGTCTGAAGAGACATGTTAAAAGCACAAGGAGGACATTTAATCAATAGCAATGATACAGTCTTCTTTCATTCTTTCATTTTTCTGTATAAATATTTTGTATTTCATCATTAAATCAAAAACTTTGGTCAAAATTTATTTACCGTTTTTTTGAACATCGCCTACAATTTCTATTCGTTGGCCAGCAGAAATTGGACTTATTTTAGTAACATTAGATAAAACAATTTCGATTTTGAATTTGCCGTCAGTTACTGTACCAATGTATTCGTCGGTTCGAATTTTGGAAGGCTGAATAAGTTCGTCTTTGACATAGCCTCTGATTTCTGCAGTTAAGGTTATTAAACGTTATTGGACAAGTTTTCGGACAATCGTCGATCAAAAATAATCTTACTTATAATTCCGGTTTTGTGAGGGATGTCGGAAAAGTCACAGGAATTAATTCGATCGGAGTTTTGGAGTACGTGGAATACTCCAAAACACCTTATTTTCGAAAAAGATTTCAATTGTAATTCAAAGTTAACGTTGCCGAGGTTGTACAATGAGGCGGGACTAGCGGTTACGTTTTGAAGAAGGTAAATCTAAAAACAAAGGGTATACAGTTAACAAACAAAAAAAAAATATCCGCGAAAAATGATGTGATGCAGAAGAAAAATGTAAATACGATTTACCTGATTATGTTTGATTTCATTTGATAATTGAGGGGCCTCATCGCCCCATTTGTAACAAGATACTCTTTTACCATCATTATTATTCAGAACGAATTTAAATAAGTCCAATTCTGATTTGGTGTTTTCTGCCTTGTTTAGTGAAGTTTTCCGTTTAATTTTACTACGCTGAATAGAGTCGACGTATCCAATAATAGCTCTACATAAACAAAGAGGATATATAATTATGAAACTTTACGTTGAAGTAATAATAATATTAGTGAAGTTGTTGCTTACGCAAATTTATCTCCAATTTCGATGTTTTGAATATATTCCGTAGTAGAAAGCGAAGGAATATTGTCGTCAGTCTTAGGTTTTTTTGATTTAGGTCGTTCATGTGAGTGACTTCTAGATGAGTTTGGCCGACGAGGCATTTTGCGGGATTTAATTTGAATTGAATAAACAGAATAAAATAAATAAATGTATCAGTCACAAAAATTTATCCCAATGAAACAGGAACAATTGATTTTTCAAATGAATATAGTTACGGTTTACATTTTCCGTTTCTTCATTTAATTTCGAGACATAAAATCGATATTCGATAAATTTTTGTTACTAACTATAATTGATCAAATTTCGCGGTCTTCATTTCATTTTATGGTAAATTTACGTGGATGAATAAATTTATGTGAATAAATTAAAAAATATTCAAAAATATCACGAAACTTTATTTTATGAACTTATTAACGTTTACGTAAATTGGATAATGGAACCAGTAGGACAAGGTTTGTAATATCTACCTATTTTTAATTACCGAACCGAACAACGGAAAAACATGCCTTCACTAAAGATTAATTAAATTATGATAATAGACGAACTAACACACGGGGGTATAGAAGAGTCATGGCCCGAATTGCCCGAGGTACAGCCAGCGGAACTAGATACCGGGCTGAACACAGACACGGTACCAATAGGGCCAGGTATGTTAGATCAATGTATATTTGATTACCGAACCGAACAGGAGAAAAACGTGACATCGCTAAATACAAATTGTATTATGCGTGATAGATGTATTAACAGCCGGAGAAATATCCGACATGCGGAACCTGCTAATATTTGAGGAAATAGAAGCCGAGCTGGAAGCAGAACATGCAGCAATAGAGGCGTATGAGGCGGGCAGAGAATTCGAACTACGAACGGAACAGGGAGAACTGTACGTCGACTTATTCCCTGATGATGTAGAGATGGACGCAGAGCTAGAAGCCCGTGAGCGCTTACAATTGGAACGATGGGAAGCATTGTTACAAAGAGACGTTTACGAGAAGGAAATAATTGAATCTGAAGACAATCGAAATTCATAGGAATTCAGATGAAAATTAAGTATATAAAAGCAAGCATAAGACTTTCACAAAATTTCTTTAAAAATTCAATTACTTTTCCGATTATTATCAGTGTTAAACAATTAATATCACTGTCCTTGATTACATGTTCTACGTTTACGATTCTTCGGTTCAGCAACATCAATGAAGAAAAGGAACGCTATCCTGGATAAAGTTACAACAGACAAACCCGAAAATGAAAATTGCTTGAACATGAATTGGATTATGTTTTATTCGAAGAAAATTATAGCAAAACATTGCTGCCTTGCGCAATGACGTCTAGCTGCTTTGCGCTATAGCATATGGGTACGGAAAAACCCGACGATGAAAATTGCCTGAACATGAATTGCGTTATGTTTTATTCGTAAAAAACATATACGTATAGCAAGACATTGCTGCTTTGCGCAATGACATATAGATGCTTTGCGCTATAACGTCGTTTTTCGTCGTTAATCGTTTTTTTTTTTCATAAAAAAACCGATTATTTGACTTCAATAGGTGCTACACAATGGGGGGTTGGCGCGCGTAGTATTTTTTGTATTTTTCTTTGTTGTTTTTATGAACTATCTGTATGATCGATGGATTTTTAAGACGTTTAAGAGGTGCCGAAATATTTATTTTATAACAAAGTAGCCGAAAGTAATGTAAAATCAATACAAAAAAGTAAGCCTTTACAGGCACCCTTTCTAATTGAGATAAAGGGTTCAATTTGGGGTCAAAATTTTTTTTTTTTTTTTTACTTTCGAATGAAGGGTATGAATGAATCTCATTCCGAAATAGCTATATTAACGACCACCCTAGTGTCCAGGTCTTCGGCTTCGTAGCTCTCGTTGTCCAGGTCATTCACTGAGTATTTCTCGTAGTCCAGGTCCTCGGATTCGTATCTCTTGAAGTCGTGTGTAGAGATTATTAAGATATATCGCCGCCACCGTGTCAGACATTTTGTGCTCTCCTCGGCTATCCTCGGCTATCCACGGCTATCTTCGGTTATCCTCGGCTATCTTCGGCTATCCTCGGCTATCTTCGGCTATCCTGGGCCATTCTCGGCTATCCTCGGCCATTCTCGGCTATCCCCGGCTATTTTCGGCCATCCTCGGCTATCTTCGGCTATCCTCGGCTCTCTCCGGTTCTCTTCGGCTCTCCTCGGCTGCCTTGGCTCTGCTTCCCCCTTTCCCTTTCCTGGGCCCTTGGACCGAGGGAAGGACCGGGTTCGGCTCTTCTTGGCTCTCCTCGGCTATCCTCGGCTATCTTCGGCTATCTTCGGCTATCTTCGGCTATCCTCGGCCATCTTCGGCTATCTTCGGCTATCCTCGGCCATTCTCGGCTATCCTCGGCTATCTTCGGCAATCCTCGGCTATCCTCGGCTATCTTCGGCTATCTTCGGCTATCTTCGGCTATCCTCGGCTATCTTCGGCTATCTTCGGCTATCCTCGGCTATCCTCGGCTATCTTCGGCTATCTTCGGCTATCTTCGGCTCTCTTCGGTTCTCTCCGAGGGGCGTAGGGGAGCCGAGCGGGGTCGAGGAGACCCAAAGCGAGAGGTAGCGAGGGGGGGATAAACAAAAGCCGAGCGGAGCCGAGATGGCTGGGATACTGACAAAGGTCAGGTTAGGTTACCTAACCTAAGCTAACCTAACCTGACCCAACCCAACGCACTCTATCCTGACCATGGCAACCTAACCCAACCTGACCTAACCTAACCTCACCTCAAAGGTCAGGTCAGGTAAGGTTAGGTCAGGTATGGTTGAGTAAGGTCAGGTCAGGTAAGGTTAGGTCAGGTACGGTTGAGTAAGGTTAGGTTAGGTTACCAACCTTACCTACTCTATCCTGACCAAGGCAACCTAACCCAACCTGACCTAACCTAACCTCACCTCAAAGGTCAAGTCAGGTAAAGTTAGGTCAGGTTGGGTTAGGTAAGGTTAGGTTAGGTAAGGTTAGGTTAGGTTACCAAGCTAACCTACTCTATCCTGACCAAGGCAACCTAACCTAACCTGACACAATCTGACTCATCCTAACCTAACCTAACCCACTCTATCCTGACCATGGTAACCTAACCTGACCTAACCTAACCTCACCTCAAAGGTCAAGTCAGGTAAAGTTAGGTCAGGTTGGGTTAGGTAAGGTTAGGTTAGGTAAGGTGAGGTTAGGTTACCAAGCTAACCTACTCTATCCTGACCAAGGCAACCTAACCTAACCTGACACAATCTGACTCATCCTAACCTAACCTAACCCACTCTATCCTGACCATGGTAACCTAACCCAACCTGACCTGACCTAACCTAGCCTAACCTCAAAGGTCAGGTTAGGTAATGTTAGGTCAGGTAAGGTTAGGTCAGGTAAGGTTAGGTCATGTAAGGTTAGGTCAGGTAAGGTTAGGTCAGGTAAGGTTAGGTCAGGTAAGGTTAGGTCAGGTAAGGTTAGGTCAGGTAAGGTTAGGTCAGATAAGGTTGGGTCAGGTAAGGTTAGGTCAGGTAAGGTTAGGTCAGGTAAGGTTAGGTCAGGTAAGGTTAGGTTGGGTTAGGTTGCCATGGTAACCAAAGTCTGACACGGCGGCGGCGGCGGCGGCGGCCGCCGCCGTGTCAGACAGATATATATATATATCTTTATATATATATATATCTATATTATAAAGATATATCGCCGCCGCCGCCGTGTCAGACTTTCCATGGCCTCCTCGACCCCGCTCGCTACCCCCCTTTCCATGGCCTCCTCGACCCCACTCGCTACCCCCCTTCCATGGCCTCCCTTCGCTACCCCCCCCCCCCCCTCTCCACAGCCTGGGCCTTCCTGACCCCCCTTTCCATGGCCTCCTCGACTCCGCTCGCCCCCCCCCCCCCCTTTCCATGGCCTCCTCGGCTCCGCTCGCTACCCCCCTTTCCATGGCCTCCTCGACCCCGCTCGCTATCCCCCTTTCCATGGCCTCCTTCGCTACCCCCCCCCCCCCTCCCCCTCTCGCTCTTCGGCCTAGGCCTTCCTGACCCCCCTTTCCATGGCCTGCTCGACTCCGCTCGCTACCCCCCCTTTCCATGGCCACCCTTCGCTACCCCCCCCTCCTCTCTCTCTCCTCAGCCTAGGCCTTCCTGACCCCACTCGACTCTTTTTGCCCCCCCCCCCTGCCTCTGTTGCCATAGAAATTAGCACGGTTTCCCACAGATGCACTCTCTTAAAAGGAATCAGTGGAATTTCACTGACTTACCAGTGGATCTCACTGATTGCCCAGTGAAGTCTCACTAATTTAACCAGTAAACATAGAAGTGGGGATAATTCACTGTTCAACCAGTGAATTCCACTGATTGTACCAATACATGTGAAGTATGGCCGCGATCACTGTCAGAACTACTCAGAACATAACCAATATAATTATACCAATATAATATAATATATTGTAATTATACCAATATAATATAATATATTGTAATTATACCAATATAATATAATATATTGGGTAATCTTGGGGATTCTGAGAACATTTTTTAAGAATTAAGAATTCGAGATCGGGCCTTGATATTAAGGGAACGAACCTATTCCAATGGCAGAAACGGGAGACAAACCTATTTGTAAATTGACAGTTTGCGGAAAACAATAGGTAGAGAAACAACGCAAGCCAACTGTTCAGCGAAACTTGAGATCCCTTGGAGTTTTGACAGATTTGAAGAAATATCGAAAAATACATCCGATTATCTGATCCTGAATCTTGAATCCCGAAGAGATTTTGTGGATCGGATCGGATATCCCGTCAAATAGCCAAGGTGAGAGTAGAATAGACATATTGTTCACTGCGGTTGATTTATTTTTCCGTTGCGTATTTACTTTATGAAGCGTAGGCGTGAAGAAAAATAATGATCGTACTAATTGTTGATCATACAACATACCATTTACGATCAGTTCGTCCACTTCCTCCAAGTGATTTTGAATCTAACAACCGGAAAATGACTAATTCAGTGAATGAATTTCTGACATGTTGATATTAAATGTAATTGATAATTATCAATACTTACGAAATCAGGCGACGGTTGCTGTTGCTGGTGCTGTCGTTGGTCTTTTTCTTCAAATGAAAATATAAAAACGAATTTATATTACTATTTATAGAAATATGTGAATTCGTGAAGAAAAATTGTTGAGGATCATACAACATACCATTTTCGATCAGGTCCTCCATTTCTTTTACGTGGTTTTGAATCTACCGGAAAATGACTAATTCAGTAAATGAATTTCAGACATATTGATGTTAAATGTAATTGATAATTATCTATACTTACGAAATCTGGCGAGGACCTTCGACGGCTCAATCGATCAATTGAATAAAACAAATGTTGTTTATTTCTTACGTGGTTACGCGAAACAAAAAGTGAGCGCGAAAATTAATGCTCGAAAAACTGACACACTAATATCAATGATCGGCCGATACATAACTGTCGTGCGAATATGTCAGGGTACCGACAGATGGCGGCGTGCATATCATCAGTATTGCAAAACACCTATACATGATTACATCGAATTCATTGAATTATTCTCACGGTTGTTACTGCGAAACGCTTACGAGTTCTTCTGCATTTGACTTTTGCATCTCAACTATCTTAAACTCACGTAAACATCTTTCGAATTAATAAATTTCTGATTTCACCATAAAAATACCATTCCATTCGAAGAATATATGTCTTACAGATTAACATTTTATTAACTTTAACACTGATGTCACTGTACATCATTTAATGAATATAGATTTTCAAAACTTATGTCTGTATTCGTTTCAAATATATCTCTGTATTCGTATCTTTTTCACACCAACTTGAAGTGAATGATACTTCCATCGACGAAAATCGAGGGCCTGTCTTTAGATGACGTAATCACTAAGGGTAGGGTAGCGGTAAGTAGGGAAAGGTCTGAAAATCATAAGATACATGTAAATGAGGATAATAACCATTATTGCGACAGTTATCGTTTCCACACCACTTTGCAGTAGATAACTCGGCGCGTTTTTTTTAAAGTGGTTTCCTCAAAAAGCCTAATCCACTATATATTTCTAATACATATATAACAATACACAATTACCGTAGTGAAAAAAAAAAAAAAAAAAAAAAAAAGAAAGCCTAATCCACTATATATTTTTAACACATAATTACACATATGTACAAAAGATTAAGATTAAAAGATTATTAAAACATAAAATCACTATCAATAACAAGGAGATTCAATGTTGTTATATTGCTAACATTCTAGAAACACGTAATAATTTCGCAAGAGGCATAGGGGGGTCATCCAGGATTTTGATGTTTTCGAAGGTCTGCACGTGTAGGAAGAAATGGTGGTCTGAAGAGACATGTTAAAAGCACAAGGAGGACATTTAATCAATAGCAATGATACAGTCTTCTTTCATTCTTTCATTTTTCTGTATAAATATTTTGTATTTCATCATTAAATCAAAAACTTTGGTCAAAATTTATTTACCGTTTTTTTGAACATCGCCTACAATTTCCATTCGTTGGCCAGCAGAAATTGGACTTATTTTAGTAACATTAGATAAAACAATTTCGATTTTGAATTTGCCGTCAGTTACTGTACCAATGTATTCGTCGGTTCGAATTTTGGAAGGCTGAATAAGTTCGTCTTTGACATAGCCTCTGATTTCTGCAGTTAAGGTTATTAAACGTTATTGGACAAGTTTTCGGACAATGGTCGATCAAAAATAATCTTACTTATAATTCCGGTTTTGTGAGGGATGTCGGAAAAGTCACAGGAATTAATTCGATCGGAGTTTTGGAGTACGTGGAATACTCCAAAACACCTTATTTTCGAAAAAGATTTCAATTGTAATTCAAAGTTAACGTTGCCGAGGTTGTACAATGAGGCGGGACTAGCGGTTACGTTTTGAAGAAGGTAAATCTAAAAACAAAGGGTATACAGCTAACAAAAAAAAAAAAATATCCGCGAAAAATGATGTGATGCAGAAGAAAAATGTAAATACGATTTACATGATTATGTTTGATTTCATTTGATAATTGAGGGGCCTCATCGCCCCATTTGTAACAAGATACTCTTTTACCGTCATTATTATTCAGAACGAATTTAAATAAGTCCAACTCTGATTTGGTGTTTTCTACCTTGTTTAGTGAAGTTTTCCGTTTAATTTTACTACACTGAATAGAGTCGACGTATCCAATAATAGCTCTACATAAACAAAGGGGAAATATAATTATGAGACTTTACGTTGAAGTAATAATAATATTAGTGAAGTTGTTGCTTACGCAAATTTATCTCCAATTTCGATGTTTTGAATATATTCCGTAGTAGAAAGCGAAGGAATATTGTCGTCAGTCTTAGGTTTTTTTGATTTAGGTCGTTCATGTGAGTGACTTCTAGATGAGTTTGGCCGACGAGGCATTTTGCGGGATTTAATTTGAATTGAATAAACAGAATAAAATAAATAAATGTATCAGTCACAAAAATTTATCCCAATGAAACAGGAACAATTGATTTTTCAAATGAATATAGTTACGGTTTACATTTTCCGTTTCTTCATTTAATTTCGAGACATAAGATCGATATTCGATAAATTTTTGTTACTAACTATAATTAATCAAATTTCGCGGTCTTCATTTCATTTTATGGTAAATTTACGTGGATGAATAAATTTATGTGAATAAATTAAAAAATATTCAAAAATATCACGAAACTTTATTTTATGAACTTATTAACGTTTACGTAAATTGGATAATGGAACCAGTAGGACAAGGTTTGTAATATCTATCTATTTTTAATTACCGAACCGAACAACGGAAAAACATGCCTTCACTAAAGATTAATTAAATTATGATGATAGACGAACTAACACACGGGGGTATAGAAGAGTCATGGCCCGAATTGCCCGAGGTACAGCCAGCGGAACTAGATACCGGGCTGAACACAGACACGGTACCAATAGGGCCAGGTATGTTAGATCAATGTATATTTGATTACCGAACCGAACAGGAGAAAAACGTGACATCGCTAAATACAAATTGTATTATGCGTGATAGATGTATTAACAGCCGGAGAAATATCCGACATGCGGAACCTGCTAATATTTGAGGAAATAGAAGCCGAGCTGGAAGCAGAACATGCAGCAATAGAGGCGTATGAGGCGGGCAGAGAATTCGAACTACGAACGGAACAGGGAGAACTGTACGTCGACTTATTCCCTGATGATGTAGAGATGGACGCAGAGCTAGAAGCCCGTGAGCTCTTACGATTGGAACGATGGGAAGCATTGTTACAAAGAGACGTTTACGAGAAGGAAATAATTGAATCTGAAGACAATCGAAATTGATAGGAATTTCAGATGAAAATTAAGTATATAAAAGCAAGCATAAGACTTTCACAAAATTTCTTTAAAAATTCAATTACTTTTCCGATTATTATCAGTGTTAAAGAATTAATATCACTGTCCTTGATTACATGTTCTACGTTTACGATTCTTCGGTTCAGCAACATCAATGAAGAAATGGAACGCTATCCTAGATAAAGTTACAACAGACAAACCCGAAAATGAAAATTGCTTGAACATGAATTGGGTTATGTTTTATTCGAAGAAAATTATAGCAAAACATTGCTGCCTTGCGTAATGACGTCTAGCTGCTTTGCGCTATAGCATATGGGTACGGAAAAACCCGACGATGAAAATTGCTTGAACATGAATTGCGTTATGTTTTATTCGTAAAAAAAAAACATATACGTATAGCAAGACATTGCTGCTTTGCGCAATGACATATAGCTGCTTTGCGCTATAACGTCGTTTTTCGTCGTTAATCGTTTTTTTTTTCACAAAAAAACCGATTATTTGACTTCAACAGGTGATACACAATGGGGGGTTGGCGCGCGTAGCGCGCAGGGGGGCGTAGCCCCCCTAGTATATATATATAGATAGATATATATAGGGACTTCCGTCGAGGTGCCGTAGAGTAAGGAGTGAAAATAAAGTGACAGGTGAAAAAGGTGAAAAACGGAGAACCGCAATACGGAAGGAAAGAACGAAGTAAGAAAGAAAAGGGGGAAGGGAGGTAAGAAGTATTAAAATAATAGAAAGGAGAAAAGAAGAAAGGAATAGGGAGAGATAAGGAAAAAAAGAAGTAAAGAACATAACCTAGAATAAGAAAACAGACAGGATATAGAGGATATAGACGAGCGCAGGCGTGAGCTTGGCGGGTTCGCAACGAGCGACAAGCGACAAGCGAGCGCATGGAAAGTCAGGAAGAGGAGTGGGAGGGGAGTGACGTAGAGTCAGAGGAAGAGTGGACAACACCGGGAGGCTCACCGAAAGGCTCGCAGGATATAAGAAAGAGAGGTAGGCCGACAAAGGCAGAAAGGTGGATAAAAGAGAGGTCACACTCAGACGGCTCGCTAGAAAGCTTTAGAAAAAGGAAGGCAGAGGGGGGGGGGCGGGAAGAAGAGTGGTAAAAAAGAGTAGCTTAGCGAAGAAATCGCCAAAAGGAGAAGGTAAAGGCATGTCAGGAATAGGAAAAGGGGGAGAATGTGGAGGGGAGGAAGATAAAGGGGAGAGGGGAGTAATAAGGGAAGGGGCTGAAAAAGGGGAAGGGGGTTTGGCGGAATGGATAATGCAGAGGATGACAGAAGCAATGAGGGGAGTGTCGGAAGAAATAAAAAGAATGAGAGTAGAAATAGAGGAAGGGAGAAAGGATAATAGAGAGGAGCAAAACAAAATAAAGAAGGAGATAGAAGATATTAAAAGAAGAGGGGAGGAAGAGAGAAAGAGACTGGAAGCACGAATAGAAAGATTAGAGGAAGACAGAAAAAAGAAGGAAGAGGAGGAGGAGGAAAGAAGAGAGAGGGAGAGTAGGCGGGCAGAAGAAAAACTGAAGAAGGTAATAGGGGAGGAAAAAGAGAAGGCAGAAAGAGAATGGAAAGAGAAAGAGAGAAGAGTGAAGGAACTGGAGAAAGAGTGGGAGCGTAAAGAGAGACAAGAGAAAAGAAATAATTTCATAATCAGAGGAGAGGAGATACAGGGAGAGGAGACAACGGAAGAAACGGTAAGCAGAGTAGTCGGAGGACTAGCAGCAACAGTACAGGGGGTAAGTGAGATGGCAGAGATTGGGGGAAAGAAGCGGGCAATAATAGTAAAAATGAAGAACTGGGAAGAAAAGAGAAAAGTGTTCAACCAAAGGGACACACTAAAGGGGAGAAAGATCTACCTAGATGACGACTATACCAGGAAAGAGAGAGAGATACAAAGCGAAATATGGGAGATAGCGAAACAAGAGAGAAAGAAATCACGCAAGGCGATAGTAGGGTACAAGAAGGTATGGGTGGAGAATATCTTGTACGAATGGAAAGAAGAGAAAGGAGAGCTGGAGCGAGCGGTATAGAGGGGGGAAGAAGCGGAGAGAGGGGGAAGAGGTGGCAGAGGAAGGGGGGGAGGAGCAAGAAGGGGAGGATAGGAAAGAGAAGAGGAAAATGGGGCGAAAATACTATTCTGGAACATAGCAGGGATAAAAGGAAAAGACGAAGACTTCTGGGAATACTTGGAAGAGTTTGACGTAATAGGGCTGACAGAAACATGGTTGGAGGAAGGAGAATGGGAAGGATGGAAAAAGAATATGCCAAAAGGATGGAGATGGAAGTGCAAAGGGGCAGAAAGAACAGAGAGAAAGGGGAGAGCGAAAAGAGGGATGATTACGGGGGTAAGGGAGAGAATGTCTACAGAAAAAGATGAGGGCGAAGGAACGACAGAAGAAGGAATACAGGAAAGAAAAGCTAAGATAAGAGGGGAAGTATGGAGAGTAATAACGATATATAACAGAGGAGGGGAGAAAGAAAAACTAAAGAGTCTGGAAGAGATAGTAGGAGAAGAAGAGGAAGAAGGCAAATTAATCATAGGAGGAGACTTCAACGCGAGAATAGGGGAAGAGGGAAGAAGGGAAGAGGAAGAAGGAAAAGAGGGGAGGGAGAGAGAGGCGAAAGACAAAAAGAAAAACAAAGAGGGAGAAGTATTGCTGGAGCTGGTTAAAAGAAGAGGGTGGACAATACTGAATGGAAACATGTGCGGAGATGAGGAGGGAGAAATAACATACAGGAGAAAGGAAGTGGCAACAACAATAGACTACGGGATAGTGAACGAAGGGACGTGGGAGGACATAAAAAGCATGGAAATAGAGAAGAGAACAGAGTCGGACCATCAACCGGTGGTAGTCAAAACAGTGGGGGGAGAAGGGGAAAGGGTGGGAGAAGAAGAAGCAGAAGAAGGGGAAAGACAGATATGGGGAAAGGAGGAGGCAGAAGCATTCAGGGAGAAAACGGAGGATATCAGATGGGAAAAGGAAGGGATAGAGGAAGGATGGAAAGAACTAGCAGAAAAGGTAAAAGAGATGACAATAAGAAAGAAAAAGAAGAGGGCCTGGAAGATGGGGAGAAATGAATGGTGGGATAAAGAATGCAGGGGACAAAAATACAGACTGCGGAAGGCGTGGAAGGCAGTAGGGAAAGTGAAAGGACAGGAGTCGAGAGAGATGGAGAACTTCAAAGAAGAAAGGAGCAGATACAAAGAACTATGCAATAAGAAAAGGGAGGAGTGGAGAGAAGCAGAGAACAAGAGAATAGAGGAGATAAGAGATGAAGGGGACATGTGGAAATATATCAACAGAGAAAGGAAGAAAAGAGTAAAAATAAGCGAAAATATAAAGATGGAGGAGTGGACTAAACATTTCAGAGGGCTACTAGGGGGAAGAGAAGAAAAAAAAGAAGACGAAGAAGAAAGGAGAGAGGCAGAGAACAAGAGAAAGAAACAGGGGGAGGAGAGAAGAGAAAAGGAAAGCACAGAGAAAGTAGAGGAAAGAGAAGAGGAGGAAAAGAAAAGAGCAGAACAAGAAGAGCGCGAGATAAGGGAAGAGGTGAGAAAGAAAATAGGAAAGCTAAAGAGAGGCAAGGCAGAAGGAGGGGATGAAATCAAAAATGAAGCTTGGATGGCAGGGGGGAGAAGCGTGAAAAGAAAGCTGGAGGACATAATATGGAAAACATGGAAAGGGGAGGGGTATGTAGAGGAGTGGAGAGACGGGATAGTAATACCGATACACAAGAAGGGAAGCACAGAGGAAGTAAAAAACTATAGAGGAGTCACACTAACACAGACGGCGTATAAGATATACACAACGATATTAAACGACAGCATAATAAAGGAGCTAGAGGAAAAAGGAGGGCTGGACGAGACGCAAATGGGATTCAGGGCCGGAAGAGGGGGAATGGACAACATATATATAATTAAGAGCGTGGTAGGAAAAAGGCTAGAAGAGAAGAAGGGGAAGGTATACATGACCTTTGTAGACCTAAAAGCCGCATTCGACAAACTAGACAGAGAGATAATGTGGGAGGCAATGAGGAAGAGGGGAATAGGGGCAGCAATGATAGAAAGGGTTAAAGAAATATACAAAGAAACGAGGTGCAGGGTGAGAGTAGGAAAGGAGACATCTGAAGTGTTCTGGGTGGACAAAGGGGTAAGGCAGGGATGCCCATTAAGCCCTACGCTATTTAACATCTACATGGCGGATATGGAAGAGACGATGAAAAAGGGGCAAGACGGGGGAGTAGTGATAGGGAAAGAAAAGATATGGACACTGGGGTATGCGGACGATGTGGTATTAATAGCGGAGGATGAAAAAGGTATGAAAGAAATGATAAAGAGGGCAGACCGGTACTTCAAGAGGAAGAAATTAGAAGTAAACCATGAAAAGACAAAAATACTAATATGCTGCAAAGGAAAAGGGAGAAGAAGGAGGAAAAAGTGGAGTTGGGGAGAGAAAGAAGTGGAAGAGGTGGATGAAATGAAATACCTGGGGTACGTACTAAGTAGAACGAACAGTGAAAAGCCACACATAAAAGAGAGAATAGGAAAGGCAAGGAAAGCAATGGGAGGTCTATGGGGAATAGGAGAGAGGAGATTCAAGGGAGATATAAGATGGAGGATGAAAATATTCGAGGCTGTAATAAAAGGAATACTAATGTACGGAGCAGAGATATGGGGATGGGAGGAGAGAGAGGAAGTGGAGAGACTGCAGGAAAGATACGTAAGATGGATACTAGGACTGGAGAGGACAACACCAGGGTACATTGTGAGAGAAGAAATGAAGATAGACAAGATAAGAGTGGGAGCAGGAAAAAGGGCAGTAAGATATGAAGAGAAGGCGAGGAAAGACGAAAAGAGGAAATTACTAAGAGAATGCGTAAAAGAGAGAAGGAGAAGGGAAGAAACAGGAAAACTCGACAGATGGGGAGAAGAAAGAAGGGGATACATGTGGAGATGCGGACTAGGAAGAGAAGAAGTAGAGAGAATATGGGAAAGTGAAGGATCAATAGAGAACAGAGCAGTGGAGAGAGATAGAGAGGTACAGGAACAGGAAAGAATGGACAAGGTATGGAAATCGAGAAGTGTACCGAGATATAAAGAGATCAGGGTAGTGGGAAGGCCGAGATACATGAGAGGAAAAAGAGGGAAAGGGGGAGAGGAGGTCAAAATAATCGCAAGATTGAGGTGCGGGAATGAGGAGCGTGGAAATAAGTATTGGCTAAAAGAAGAGAAGAGAAAATGCAGAATGTGCAGGGAGGAAGACGAAACGCTGGAACACCTCATCGGAACGTGCAGAGAGACGGACGGGATAGAAGGAACAATAGAGGAAATACTAGATGATGAAGGAAAAGGAATAAAATGGGGGAAAGCATTAAAGGAGAGAAGGGAAGAGGTGGAGAAGAAAGAGAAAGAACAATGGGAGTGAGAAGAAAGGAGAGCGGGGAGAAAGAAGAGGCTAACTAGTGGCCAGGAGTGCAAGTCAGAGCTAACTAGGGAAGTCTAACTAGATAGTTAGACAGTTAGACAGCAGGGAAGAGAGACGATAGAGACGGTGGCGACGGCAAAGAGCGGCGGGAACTAAAGAAACCAAATGAGAGTAGGGAAAGAAAGCACATGGTGGACACGAGGCGCGGTGACAAGAGTAAATAAGCAAGAGGGAGTGACAGGAAAAACGCAAAGACACAGGAAAAGGCAACGAGCCGGGAGAAGGGACAAGTAAAAACGCAGGAAAAGCAAAAAGAACAACAGAGGAAGAAAAGAAAAGAAAAAAAATGGAAGAAGGTAATAAATTAATGAAAGAAATGGCAGAAGAGATAAAAGAATTGAGGAAGGTGATAGAGGAAATGAAGGCAAGCAAGGAAAACGCGGAGAAAGAGGAGAAAGAAGGGAGTACTGGGGCCGAGGGGTCGACCCCCCCCAGTGCAACCGGGCGCGGAAGTAAGGAGGAAGGAAAAAGAAGGGGGAGATAGAGAGGGAGAAAAAGAAGAAAAAGAAAAGAAGAAAAAGAGGAATATAGTGATCAAGGGGTTGAGAGGGAAAGAGAATTGGGAAAAAGAGGCAGAGAGAATAGTAAAGGAAGCGGGAGGAAGTGAAATAAAAGTGGTGAAGACCTGGGAATGCGGGACGACGGAGCAAGACAACACGAGAGGAGAGTAGTGGTGGAGCTAGAGAGCGAAAGGGAACAAGACCTAGTGATAAGAGGAAGAGAAACAGTGGAGAGAAAGGAAAGGGTAAAGATATGGAGGGATCTGACATACAAAGAAAGGGAGATGAGGTGGCGGCTAAGGATGAAGGAGACGGAAGAGAGGAGAAAAGGGGTAAGAACGGAGATCAAAGATGACAGGATAAAGATCAACGGGGAATGGAAAATATGGGATAACGAAAGGAAAATATGGGAGGAGGAGAAGAAAGAGAAAAGGGGAGAGCAGGAAAAGAGGGAAAGGGAGAAAAAAGAAAAAGAAAGAGTGAGAGAAATATGGGGAAAAAAGCTACTGGAGGCGATAGGAGAACTCCACAAGGTAAATAAGGAGATAGAAAATGAAAAAGAAAAAGAGGAAGAGGGAAATAAGTGAACGAAGGAAAAGGAAAAGAACCATAGACGACAGGAAAAAAGGGAGGAAGGACAACGAGAAAGGACAAGCAGACGGAGGGAGACGACAGAAAAGGTGGAGGCAGAGAGGAAAAATAAGGGAAAAGAAAAGGAATAGAAGTACAAATTAGGACTTAAGTTAGGTTTAAAATAGATGAAAGAGTATTTTATATAAGCAAAGGAGTTATTTTATTTTGGTTTTGTAAAAGTGGGATACACAGAAAATCTATTTATTTATTTAGTTAAGATGTTTAACGGAGAGGCAAGGAAAGAAAAGGAAGAAGGCGTAGAATATAGACTGAAAAGGAACTAAAAGTTAAAAAAAAATAAAATAAAATAGAATAAAATAGAATAAAATAAAGTATATAAGGAATGGAATAAAGAAGGGAAGTAAGAAATAAGAAAAGAGGAAAGAATGTAAGGAGGAGGAAGAGTTGTAACGCCGAAAGGCACACAAAATGAATAAAGATATACTATATAGATATATATAGATATATATATATGTATATATATATACTAGGGGGGCTTCGCTCCCCTGCGCGCTACGCGCGCCAACCCCCCATATTCTAATTTGTATCAGTTGTTTCTGAAATTCAAATAATCCGTGGATTTTATGTTCTTCGTATTCCTCGTTGTCCAGGTGGTTTGCCAAGTATTTCTAGTAGTCCAGGTCCTCGGCTTTGTAGTTCTCGTTGTCCAGGTCGTTCAGTGAGTAAATCTCGTAGTCCAGGTCCTGGGCTTCGTAGATCTCTTAGTCCAGCTTATTCGCTAAGTATTTCTTGTAGTCCAGGTCCTCGGCTTCGTAGTTCTCGTTGCCCAGGTCCTTCGCTTCGTATTCGTCGTTGTCCAGGTCGTTCGCTAAGTATTTCCAGTGTCCAGGTCTTCGGCTTCGTAGTTCTCGTTGTCCAGGTCATTTACTGAGTATTTCTCGTAGTCCAGGTCCTCGGATTCGTATCTCTTGAAGTCGTGTGTAGAGATTATTAGGATATATCGCCGCCGCCGTGTCAGACATTTTGTGCTCTCCTCGGCTATCCTCGGCCATCCTCGGCTATCCCCGGCTATCTTCGGCTATCCTCGGCTATATTCGGCTATCCTCGGCTCTCTCCGGTTCCCTTCGGCTCTCCTCAGCTGCCTTGGCTCTGCTTCCCCCTTTCCGTTTCCTGGGCCCTTGGACCGAGGGGAGGACCGGGTTCGGCTCCCCTTGGGTCTCTTCGGCTATCCTCGACTATCTTCGGCTATCTTCGGCTATCCTCGGCTATCTTCAGCTGTCTTTGGCCATCCTCGGCTCTCTTCGGTTCTCTTCGACTCTCCTCGGCTCTGCTTCCCCCTTTCCCTTTCCTGGGCCCTCGGACCGAGGGGAGGACCCGGTTCAGCTCCCCTTGGCTCTCCTCGGCTGTCCTCGGCTATCTTCGGCTATCCAGGATAGTTTTCGATAAGGAAGCCAAATGGGCTGGGGGGAGGGGGCGAAAACAGCCGAGCGGGGTCCAGAAGGCCGAGGGCGAGGGGGGCGGAGCCGAGCGGGGTCGAGGAGGCCCAGGGCAAGAGGTAGGGGGGGGAGGGATAAACAAAAGCCGAGCGGAGCCGAGATCGCTGGGATACTGACAAAGGTTAGGTTAGATTACCTAACCTTAGCTAACCTAACCCGACCCAACCCAACGCACTCTATCCTGACCATGGCAACCTAACCCAACCTGACCTAATCTAACCTCACCTCAAAGGTCAGGTCAGGTAAGGTTAGGGGTCAGGTACGGTTAGGTTAGGTTAGGTTACCAGCCTAACCTACTCTATCCTGACCCAGGCAACCCAACCCAACCTGACCTGAACTAACCTCACCTCAAAGGTCAGGTCAGGTAAGGTTAGGTAAGGTTAGGTTCGGTTACCAAGCTAACCTACTCTATCGTAACCAAGGCAACCTAACCTAACCCGACACAACCTATGCCAGCCTAACCTAACCTAGCCCACTCTATCCTGACCATGGCAACCTAACCCAACCTGACCTGACCTAACCTAGCCTAGTTAGGTTAGGTTACCTAACACCTCAAAGGTCAGGTCAGGTCAGGTAAGGTTAGGTTAGGTTACCAACCTAACCTACTCTATCTTGACCTACTCTATCCTCACCAAGGCAACCCAACCTAACCTGACCTAACCCACTCTGTCCTGACCATGGCAACCTAACTTAACCTGACCTGACCTAACCTAGCCTAGTTAGGTTAGGTTACCTAACACCTGAAAGGTCAGGTCAGGTTAGGTGAGGTTACCGACCTAACCTACTCTATCCTGACCAAGGCAACCTAACCTAACCTGACACGACCTAACCCATCCTAAGAGTTAGGGGGAGGGGAGGGGCGAAAAGAGCCGAGCGGGGTCGAAGAGGCCATGGAAAGGGGGGGGGGGGGGTAGCGAGCGGGGTCGAGGAGGCCATGGAAAGTCTGACACGGCGGCGGCGGCGGCGGCGGCGGCGGTGGCGGTGGCGGCGGATATATATATCTTTATAATATAGAGAGATATATATACTAGGGGGGCTCCGCCCCCCTGCGCGCTACGCGCGCCAACCCCCCCATATTCTAATTTGTATTAGTTGTTTCTAAAACCCAAATAATCCGTGGATTTTATGTTCTTCATATTCCTCGTTGTCCAGGTCGTTCGCCAAGTATTTCTAGTAGTCCAGGTCCTCGGCTTCGTAGTTCTATTAGTCCAGGTCACTCGCTAAGTATTTCTCGTAGTCCAGGTCCTCGGCTTCGTAGTTCTCGTTGCCCAGGTCCTTCGCTTCGTATTCGTCGTTGTCCAGGTCGTTCGCTAAGTATTTCCAGTGTCCAGGTCTTCGGCTTCGTAGTTCTCGTTGTCCAGGTCGTTCACTGAGTATTTCTCGTAGTTCAGGTCCTCGGCTTCGTATCTCTTGAAGTCGTGTGTAGAAATTATTAATAATTATTATCATTTTGGGCTCTCCTCGGCTCTCCTCGGCTCTCCTCAGCTCTCCTCGGCTATCTTCGGCCGATTCGAGCGTGGTCGAGGAGGCCCAGGGCAAGAGGGGGGCGGGGGGGGGAGCCGAGCGGGGTCGAGGAGGCCTTGGAATCCGACACGGCGGCGGCGGCGGCGGCGGCGGCGGCGATTAAATTATATAATATAGAAGGCTACGCGCGCAGGGGGGCGGAGCCCCCCTAGTATATATATATATATATATATATATATAATGTTAATTGTCTGGGTTGGGGTTTTTTACTTCTTGGGGAGATAACTCGGCGCGTTTTTTTTAAAGTGGTTTCCTCAAAAAGCCTAATCCACTATACCGTGAAGCCAAAAGGAAACCGAACGATGACCGCACTTTAGCTCGACTGTAGTGAGTAGAAGCTTACGTACACAATGCGAGCGAGTGTAGGTCGAACTATAGTGCAGTTATTGTTCGGGTTCGTTTTAATTTCACGGTATACTCTAATAGATATGTAAGTACAATTGATAAATGAAAAAAAATAAATCATTTATAATTATAATAAGATTCGCAAGTAGGTATATTAGTAATTTAAATTTCGCAGAATAATTATTATTATCGATAGTATTGCTTCCTCTAACGATTTGCTCCAGGATCCTTTTGGTTTATATGGAGAGCTTTTCAGTTTTAACGCCTTGACAAATGGAAAAAAATTCGTTCACTATCCGCTCTATAGTTCTCGTAGTCTCTTTATATGTTAGTCTACTTTAGATATTACGGCGCAAAGCATCCATATGTTATGGCGCAAAGCATCCATATGTCATAGCGCACTGCAGCTATATATCATTGCGCAAAGCAGCAGTGTTTCGTTATACTTTTCTATGAAAGAAAAATAATTAACGTAATGTAGGTCTACTACATTGCGCGAGACTCCGTCGAGTCTCTCGATCATAACATGTAACATCGATTGATAGGTTGATATTTAGTTTTACTGTAAACTACGGTACGTCGACGCGTGTTTTTCTTTTGTTTTTCTTTGTGGGTTCCCCTTTAGGTTCATGGTTGTTGTTAAATTATAGCTAATCCTGTAAATATGGTTACTTCAAAATTTCTTTCCAGACAACATTTTTAATTTCTTCTGAATTTTTGAAGTGTTCTCTATGTATATCTGATTTGAATTCCGACATCTAGAAAGAGCTACATATAATTGACCGTGACTAAATAAATCTCTACCAAAATATAATCCCACTTTATCGAAACTCTGACCTTGAGATTTATTGATTGTAATCGCAAATGCCAATACTATAGGGAATTGCCTACGATATAATACAAATGGTAAGCTCGAATGCTCCCCTGTATCCAGCACAATTCTCGGAATGAACACAATATTTCCAACATTATCTCCTGTAATAATTTTTGCTTCAATATTAAATTTAAACAGTCTAAGTATTTTCAGTCTTGTTCCATTGCATAAACCATCATTGATACTTAAATTTCGGATGAGCATTACTATAGCACCGGTTTTCAACAATAATTTATGTACTGGTAAGCCGGGAAATTTTAAAGAATTCAAATATTCGACGGGATAATTTAAATTCGCATCAGTTTCAGTCTGGTCCACTCCTTTATATTTTGCTCTATCAATACTGAAATAAGTTTTCTCAAAGGTTTTAATCTTTTTTAATATCTTATCATTTAATTTGTAAATGTCTTGATTATGACTTGCTAAAATCGTATGATTAGATAAATCTTCCATATTGTCATTTGTTAATTTATGGTGGATCTTGGATGCTGGAGATTAGGATGTTTTTGGAATAAAACGATTACATATCCTTCAATATAAGCTCTTTATCTAATTTAATCTATATCGTTAGTTACAACATCGTTTAGTATCGATTATCGATCTATTTCATTTTATTGTCGTCTGCAATATGGATGACAGCCGCGCGAGTATTTAAACGCTGTTATAGTAGCTCTATATTACTAATACCCCCTTTTCGACGCGGCTAGTGATTTTGGTGTTTTACATTTTGCTGCTTAATACCTAATCCTATTAAATGTGTATTATGACTAGGGCTACATAAACTTTTTGTTAGTATGTCAGCTGTCATTAATTGTGTCGGCAAATAACATACATCTATTTGTTTTTGGCTAACTACTTCTCGTACATAGTGATATCTTATATCTATATGTTTCGATCGTGAGTGATGTACAGGGTTTTTTGCTAGCTTCCCGGCGCCCTGATTGTCGCAATAGATTGTTGTTGCCTCCTCTTCGTTTTTTAAGACTCCGGTTTCTTTCAGAAATGATCGTAAGTATACAGCTTCCCTTGCCGCTTCTGCCAACGCCATGTACTCTGCCTCAGTGCTAGACAGTGCTACGCTTTTTTGGCGCCTGGATTCCCAAGCAACGGCTGCATTCGCTATTTTGAATACAAATCCGGTTCGTGACGTGCGTGTATCGGTATCTCCTCCCCAGTCTGAGTCTACGTACCCACATAGTGGAGTGTCGTTTGCTTCGAATTTTAAACTGTAGTCTGGGGTTCCTTTTAGATATCGTAGTACGTGTTTTGCTGATTTCCAGTGAGTTGTCTTTGGGCAGTTGTTGAAGCTACTGAGTACACTGAGTGCGTACGCTATATCTGGTCGTGTTGCTACGGCTGCGTACATTAGTGATCCTATGAGCGACTGGTATTGCTTCTGGTCCCAATCTTCAGCGTCGTCTTCTTTGCTGAGCTTTATTTTTGGCTCTAGCGGTGTTAGCGCTGGGTGTGCTTCCTCCATCTTGAATCTTCGAACAATGTCTTGGATGTATTTCCGTTGATTCATGGTGATTGTGTGATTTCTGATATCCTGAGTGAATTCGATCCCTAGGCAATATTTTAAGCGTCCTAGGTCTCTTAATTCAAATTTTGCTATGAGGTTTTCTTTTACCTTCTCGTATAGTCTGGTGTCGTTGGTTGCAATTATCAAGTCGTCGACGTAGACTACTATGATTAGTACTTTGTCTTCTTCTTGTTTTAGGTAGACGCAAGGGTCGGCTTGCATCCTTTTCAGTCCGATGGTTTTCAGTTGAGCTTCCAGCTTCTGTGCCCACTGACGTCGTGACTGTTTTAATCCGTATAACGATTTCTTTAGGTGGTATACGTGATCTTCTTTGTTTTGTTCAATGAAGAATTTTGCCTGTTGCATATAGATGTCTTCATCTAAGTCGCCGTATGTGTACGCCATGGTTATATCGAGTTGGTATAATTCGAGTTTAAGTTTGGTGGCTATTGCCATTACCATCCGTATGGTTTGAATTCTTGCCACTGGTGCGAATGTTTCCTTGAATTCGACGTTTGGTTGTTGTGCGTATCCTTTTGCGACTAATCGTGCCTTTCGTCGTTCCAGTTTTCCGTCTTCGTCGTATTTACTTCTTAGTACCCATCTGCAGCCAATTGGTTTTTTGTCTGCTGGACATTTGACCAATTCCCATACTCCATTCTTTTGAAGTGCGTTGAATTCCCTTATCATTGCTTCTCTCCATTCTTCGGCAAATGGTCCTTGTAACGCCTCTTCTACGGTTTCTTCTGATTCTTCAAAAATCAATTGTGCTCTTTCCGTGGACACTGGTACCATGTTATATAATTTTTTTGGTCTACCAGGTTGTCCAGTGTAGCTGTAGGCTGGGCGTCCTGGCCCCCTCTTTACTTGTGGCCGTGACGGAGTTGATCGATTCGTTATTTCGTCTTCGTCACTATTTGGCGATCTTGCCCTTTTCATTTTTCGTTGTTCTTCGTTTTGATCTTCTTCTTTTTCTTCAGTTTCTATTTCATAGAATTGGATTGCGCTTTGCGGTGTGTTTTGTTCTTCTTGGCTCTCGTCGATTGTTCCTTTCTTCTTCAGAAATACAACGTCTCTGCTTTTTACTATTTTGTTTGAACTGGTATTCCATAATCGATATCCTTTCGAGTCCTGTGCATATCCGACGAACACACACTCTTCTGACCTGGGATCGAACTTTCCTCGATTTGGTCGTTTATCCAGGACATACGCTTTACATCCGAAGGTTTGAAAGTAACTTACGTTGGGTTTGTTTCCTATCCAAACCTCGTATGGTGTTTTGTCGCCTAATGGTTTCGTTGGACATCGGTTTCGTAAATAGGCTGCTGTGTTTATGGCCTCCGCCCAAAAACGCTGTGGCAGGTTTGATTGTAGTAACAGGCAATGAGCCATCTCGACTAGTGTCCTGTTCATTCTTTCCGCCACTCCGTTCTGCTGAGGTGTGTATGCTATCGTCTTTTCCCTTTTTATCCCACTTTTCTGTAATTCATCAGTAAATGATTCTCCGCAGTATTCCAATCCGTTGTCAGTACGAAGTGTTTTTATCTTTCTTTCCTTTTGGTTCTCTACTAGATTTTTGAACTTCATAAAAGCTTGTTTGACTTCATCTTTTGACTTTAAGAAATGAACTTCTACCCACCTGGATTTTCCGTCTATAAACGTTGCGAAGTACTTGGCTCCTCCTATGGATTTGCATCTCATTGGTCCGCATACGTCGGAATGTATAGTATCCAGTACATTCAAATCTCTTGTTTCCGATGCTTTTGGTATGGGGACGGCTGTTTGTTTTCCAATTATACATATTTCACATTCAGGTAACTTCTCCTGTCCAATAAATTTGCATCCCTTTACCATATCCTTTGTTACCAGCTTCTTTAAATCGGTTTCATTTAGGTGTCCGTATCTATAGTGCCAATCCTCCATTGTGCTTTTTTCTTGTTTCACATATGCACTTGATTCTATTGGTGTTTTCAAGTAGTAAAGACCTCCTCGTCGTTCTGCCTTTGCAATGACTCGTCCTTCCGTTGTCTCAATGGTAGCTTGTTTATCTGCAAACACTACCTTTTTTCCTTTTTCGGTTGCCTTGGAAATTGATATTAAATTTGCATTCAGTCCTGGGACATAAAGTGTATCTTCTAAGCGTAAACTTTTGTTTTGTCCTTCATTATTTATACTCAATATCACGGTACCTTTTCCTTCTACTTCTGTTCTTTTATTATCTGCGAGGATTACCTTCTGGTTTGATACGGTGTTCAACGTTGTGAACTTTCTTGCATCGAAACACATATGTGACGTAGCTCCACTATCCAGACACCATTCCATTTCTTCTATTGTATTCACCTTGAATGCTTCGATTCGTGCTTGCTCCGTTGTCTCCAGTGCCTTTGCGAATAGTGCTTCCTCTGTGTGTCTATCCTCCTCGGTCGATTGTCGAGCTTGGGATTGATTTCCCATTTGCTCGTCGAATAATTTTTTCATGCATCTAGAGGCTGTATGGTTTGGTTTGTGACAGTAAAAACATTCTAGAGGTTTTGTGTTTGTTTGGTATTTTGTGACATTTGTGCCTTTATAGTTTGACATATTTCTATTTTGTAATTGGTTACCTGTGTTTCTGAAGTTCGGGTTATAATTTTTTCCTCGATAGTTACCTCGCTTCACGTTGAAGTATTGTTTTGATTGCATAGCTTCCTCTCTCACCTTAAGTCCGCTTGCTTCTCCTTTTTGATGCCTTGCTTCTTCTTCTTCCAATAACTTTATCTTCAAGGCCTCAGGGTCTGGTAGCTTGTCTCTCGCTTCCATTGCGCATCTGAAATTCTCGTAGCTAGATGGTACGCTGTACAATAATAGTATCGCCAGTAGATCATCTGCGACTTCGATGCTCATTTCTTTTAGCTTATCCACACAGTCGAAGAATTTGTTGAGGTGGTCGGACATATTATCATCCTCTGACATCTTGGTAAATAGAAGCTGCTTCAGAAGAGTCGCCTTCCGTGCTGGCCCTTTTGATTGATATACCTTCTCTAATTTTGTCCATAGGTCTTTCGACGTTTCGGTGTGTTTTGCGTGGCACATCTCGCTTGTTTTAATGCCTAGTATTATGTCGGAATATGCTTTTGCATCAGCTTTTTTCCATTTTGTGAGCGCTGTCGTTTCCGTTGGTCGAGACTCACTTCCATCTACGTATGACCATAAGTCGTGTTTGATAAGAATCGCTTTCATTACCACTTTCCATGTGTCATAATTATCCTTGCCAAGTTGCTCTATGTGCATATTATATCCTGCAGTCGACATTTTGCCACATAAATGCCGCCGTACTCTTCGAGCGTTTTATTTTTCCTTTTTTTTTTATGGCCTCGTGTTTCTCCAAGCTAGTCTTCGTATCCGTTTTAGGTTATGTTTCGTGTCCGTCAACTTACTTGTCACTTTTTCGGATCGCGAATTTTATTTTTGTGTCTTCGTAATCCTGGGCCCATAACCTGTTAATTTATGGTGGATCTTGGATGCTGGAGATTAGGATGTTTTTGGAATAAAACGATTACATATCCTTCAATATAAGCTCTTTATCTAATTTAATCTATATCGTTAGTTACAACATCGTTTAGTATCGATTATCGATCTATTTCATTTTATTGTCGTCTGCAATATGGATGACAGCCGCGCGAGTATTTAAACGCTGTTATAGTAGCTCTATATTACTAATATCATTGACGGTACCGTACATTTTTTCGCAAATGTCATCAGTTTTCCATTCTTCGGGGATCTTAAATGAGTCTATCATTCCTTCTCCAATGTTTAATAAGAATGAGGAAAATTGTATGTTGTTATTTCTCATATTGTTTTTTAATGTTAAAATTTTGAAATCTTTCCATAAGTTTGAATATTTAATTGTCTCTTGAATGATATTTAATCGCGAGCCATTTTTTATGACCGGTAAAATTTGACGAAAATCGCCACCTAGAATGATTAATTTACCTGCGAATGGAAGATTATAAATATTGCAGCAATCTTTTAATGTTTTATCAATAATTTCCAATGCTTTTTTGGGGATCATTGACGCTTCATCCCATATAATGATATCACATTCCCTCAATTTTTTTTTATCAGAATCTAACTTTAAAAACGAAGTTTCGATGTTTGATAAGTCTAAAGGTAGTCTAAATGTTCGATGACTTGTCATGCCGCCTGGTAATAATACAGAAGCTATCCCAGTCCACGCCATAGATACAACTTTTTTGCCTTGACTGATATAATAATGAATCAACGTTTTGTATAAAAACGTCTTGCCGGTACCTCCGGGACCATCAATAAATATCAGACGATTTTTATTAGTATTCGTTACATAATCAAATATATATTTTTGATCTTCATTACATTTCGTGATCATTTGTTCAGATAATTTTTCATTATTCATCATTAATATTTTTTTTTCTTCGTAATTTTCACTATCTATTATAGGTTCTGGAAGTTGAAAATCCGAGCATGTCATATTTTCTGAATTTAAAATATCATTTATTTCTTTCAAAGCTCTGCCTTCGTTATTGTCCTTGAAATCTTCGCTAAAATATTTTTTATACTTATTCCAAATTTCTTTGGCAAATGACACATTGTCTGAAATAAGAAACCACGCGAAGAATTTACGTAACTGTTTAGGCATTCCAATATTGCACACTTCTTCAAAAATTTCAAAAATATGTTCATCGCTTTCAACTAATCCCATCGCGATTGCCGTCTCTTTATAAGACAGATAAATATTATTTTCGTGTTCTTTCAAATCGTTAAAAGATATGGCTCCTTTTTTTCTATTTAAAATTAATTTTAAATGAAAACGTTCCGAATCTTTAGGGCTGACGCTGTTGATACGTCCTACCACTTTTGAAAATTGTTTACGTTTTATCCATTTCTTTTTGGAAAGATCAAATAGATAATTTTTCGGTATGTTAATGTATAGTATATTTTTTGCAATTTGGTCTCGTTGATTTAATTTAAACTAAGCTGTTAAGGTGGTTTCATGATTTTTCAATGCAACTTCTACGTTATCCTCCTCAAAAATTATTCTCTGTTGGTTTTCGGTATGAACCGCTAAACGAATAATGGTATGAGATCTAGCAGAGAGGGGTAATTCTTCTATTCGCCAAGCAGATTCCATTGGACTTAAATACCGACTATCGATATATTCAGATATTTCGTCATAAGTTTCGTTATCTTTGTCGACCTCTGTCTGCTGACATTTCTTTAATTTGACGTATGCCCTATCATGTCCTTTATGTAGGTATTGATAAATGTATTTTATGCTCATAACCGAAGCACAATATTCTACATTTATATGACACTCATATTTTCTCAATAATTCAGGATTATAAGGTACTACCATCGAATTGTCTACGTTAATAAATTCACCGTTAATTTTCTTATTGTACACATATCCTTTATCGCGATTATCGGTACGTTTATAAATTGGAAAACCATTATCTTTAAACGCAGTATGCTCTCAAAATGCTTTTGGAAAATTTTTGGTACAAATGTTTTTGTTGGAATCATAACATACCGAATAAGATGTATGTGGACCATGCAACATATGTTTGATTACTAAATTTTGTAAATGGATATCATTCGAAGGAATTTCAGCACTGATAAATTTATCTACTGCTTCCGGATTCGACAATTTGTTAGTATAGTCCAAAACACATAAAATATGAGAATGGGGTAAACCGCGTTTTTGAAATTCAATGGTATAAACAAATGCTAATATCTTTCCAAACATTTTTCCACTAATAATATCAGACATGATAGATTTAAGTTTAGAATAGAATAGCCTTACGATTAGCGTTGGAATATCGTTGCAAGTTGTTCCAGGTGGAAAATCATTTAATATCCTTTTAATTTCTGGCCAATTCGGATTGCAAGTAACAGTTATGAACAAATCAGGTCTACCGATATCCCTACAAATAGCAACTGCATCTTGATATAATTGATACATGTGTCGCGGACTACCTATATATGAAGATGGTAATACAAACATATTTCCTAACCTTTCCTTGTTCTCGAAATTACCTGCTCTATTCATAGCACTTCCGGCAACGTGATCCACTAATCCCTGATAACACTCTATCCGTAATTGTTTTTGATTGTACCTGATATAATTCAATCTATTATTTTCGATTATTATATAAGCTTGAACTATATACTGTTGTGTTAGCCTTCCACAATACAGAATAGGATTAAATTTACTTTTCGGTCTGTACGCTAAACGATATGAGTAATATTGAAGCGCTGTCAATCGTTTTTGAACATCGGGATTTTGTGTGAATATTGAACTCCAACCTAAATCACCACATGGGAACATCAAAGGAAAAACCATAGGGTCGATATGAAATGATAATTTGTTCAAAGATGTATAACTATTTACACCAGGTGGAAGATCTTTTGGATAAACACACATATCAAACGATGATGGTATCTGACCATCTTTGGATATTATTAAGGCAGCACATTCCGCAGTTGTGGGAGTATTGTACCTATTTTTATCCAAATTTATATCACGGACAAAATATAAATAATATTCCGGTAATGATTCGTCTTGACTGAGTTGATACAAATATTTATATTTTTTGGCATACGGGTTATTATTATTCAACAAATTTTGTATATATTCAATGTGACTTTGTACTAAATTATTATCTTCCTTTAGGCGTCTTTGTGTTGCTTCGTAATCATCATATATATAAATCTGTCCAAAATTTGGATTTTCATTATTTGCCGAAATGATACTGCTAGGAATTGTGTGACACACCTGACCTTGTATTTTCAAATTATAAACACCTTTCTTTGATTCGCTCAGCACATTTGCACTGAAACTTGCGAAGGAAAAACGATTATTATAATATCTAATTAGATCCCTAAATTTTTTGTCGTATAACACTAAATTTTGTAATATTTCGTCGTAATCACTCATCGGAGGAAGTTTTATTTTCCCATAATGACAGCAACTTTTTTTTGAAAATTCCACTGACCAAAATAGTGCTGAACAATGTGGGCACGTATAATTTAAATCCCCAAAATCAAGATACCAATTTTCCCGAGGCAATGCTTCTATTTGATTATTTAATTTTGCAGCTTGCTGGGTTATTCTCTTTTTATTTAATCTATTTTCCGCCATATTCATCACTTTATCTTTGTTTCTTTTCTTTTCTATACGCTTTTCGTTCATCGCTTCAACTAAATCTTTCTTCCGTTTTTGATTCAAACGCTTTTCATTCATTGTCTTAACTAAATCTTTCTTCCTTTTTTGATCCAAACGCTTTTCATTCATTGTCTTAACTAAATCTTTCTTCCGCTTTTGAACCAAACGCTTTTCATCCATTGTCTCAATTAAATCTTTCTTTCGTTTCCTATCCAAACGCTTTTCACTCATTGTTTCAACTAAATTTTTATTTCGTTTTTTATCCAAACGCTTTTCATTCATTCCCTCAACTAAATCTTTATTTCTTTTCTTATCCAAACGCTTTTCATTCATTTCCTCAACTAAATCTTTATTTCGTTTTTTACCCAAACGCTTTTCATTCATTCCCCCAACTAAATCTTTATTTCGTTTTTTATCCAAACGCTTTTCATTCATTTCCTCAACTAAATCTTTATTTCGTTTTTTACCCAAACGCTTTTCATTCATTCCCCCAACTAAATCTTTATTTCGTTTTTTATCCAAACGCTTTTCATTCATTTCCTCAACTAAATCTTTATTTCGTTTTTTACCCAAACGCTTTTCATTCATTCCCCCAACTAAATCTTTATTTCCTTTTTTATCCAAACGCTTTTCATTCATTCCCTCAACTAAATCTTTATTTCGCTTTTTCTCTATTCGCTCTCCTCCCATATTTCGAATAGTATCCCTTAACCTTTTTTCATTCAATTTATTCTCGGAAAGATTTTCTACCCGTCGTTTTTCATTAATTCGCTCATGGTTATGATAGTAGTGTAGTCTATTAATTCTATCTCTACCTGTTAAACTTGAATTCTGTGAATTGATAATGTCATAATGACCTCTGTCTAAACAGCCAGATAATAATAGAATCAACTTATTTACATTCATTTCTTCCCCATATTTTCTTGGATCCTTAAAATGATTTATATATACCGATACGTGTATATTATAAATCTTGACGAACGACTCTATTTCTACTTCCCCCCCGTAAACTCCTGTTTTAGACATATGCGATTGGTATGCATATTTATCTAAAATTTCTGAATTGTACGATTCATCGCCCACAATAAATGATTCATATAACGCCCAATTGTGTACTACATTAGAAACAATTTGCAACCTTATCGTTTGATGTTTTTCTTGATCATTATATAAAAAATACGAAAAACACCGAAATAAACAATTACCGTCTCCCACTATACGTACTGTGATAGCCCGGTGATCATTCATTTCGATTAACTATCTCCTTAACTAAGTTTTCAATTAACTATCTCCTTAATTAATATCCGCAGTTAAATACCTACGCTTCATAAAGTAAATACGCAACGGAAAAATAAATCAACCGCAGTGAACAATATGTCTATTCTACTCTCACCTTGGCTATTTGACGGGATATCCGATCCGATCCACAAAATCTCTTCGGGATTCAAGATTCAGGATCAGATAATCGGATGTATTTTTCGATATTTCTTCAAATCTGTCAAAACTCCAAGGGATCTCAAGTTTCGCTGAACAGTTGGCTTGCGTTGTTTCTCTACCTATTGTTTTCCGCAAACTGTCAATTTACAAATAGGTTTGTCTCCCGTTTCTGCCATTGGAATAGGTTCGTTCCCTTAATATCAAGGCCCGATCTCGAATTCTTAATTCTTATTCTTTTCATGTCCTACGTATATCAAAAAATGTTCTCAGAATCCCCAAGATTACCCAATATATTATATTATATTGGTATAATTACATTGGTTATGTTCTGAGTAGTTCTGACAGTGATCGCGGCCATACTTCGCATGTATTGGTACAATCAGTGGAATTCACTGGTTGAACAGTGAATTATCCCCACTTCTATGTTTACTGGTTAAATTAGTGAGACTTCACTGGGCAATCAGTGAGATCCACTGGTAAGTCAGTGAAATTCCACTGATTCCTTTTGAGAGAGTGCATCTGTGGGAAACCGTGCTAATTTCTATGGCAACAGAGGCAGGGGGGGGGGGCAAAAAGAGCCGAGTGGGGTCAGGAAGGCCTAGGCTGAGGAGAGAGAGAGGAGGGGGGGGGGGGGGGGTAGCGAGCGGAGTCGAGCAGGCCATGGAAAGGGGGGTCAGGAAGGCCTAGGCCGAAGAGCGAGAGGGGGAGGGGGGGGGGGGGGGTAGCGAAGGAGGCCATGGAAAGGGGGATAGCGAGCGGGGTCGAGGAGGCCATGGAAAGGGGGGTAGCGAGCGGAGCCGAGGAGGCCATGGAAAGGGGGGGGGCGAGCGGAGTCGAGGAGGCCATGGAAAGGGGGGTCAGGAAGGCCCAGGCTGAGGAGAGGGGGGGGGGGGGGGGTAGCGAAGGGAGGCCATGGAAGGGGGGTAGCGAGTGGGGTCGAGGAGGCCATGGAAAGTCTGACACGGCGGCGGCGGCGGCGGCGGCGGCGGCGGCGGCGGCGATATATCTTTATAATATAGAGAGATATATATATATATCTATATGTATATATATATATCTATATGTACATATAGATATATATCGACAGCCTAATAACATAGTCACGTGAGCGCCAAAAAAAAAATTTTTCGCAAACTGACAGACGTTTCGCCAAAAAAATTTTGGCGTCTATTACAAATTGTTTGAAAAATAGGCCATTTTTGGCGCTTACGGGTATATATATCTATATATATATATATATATATATATATATGGGGCTTTCCACGTCACATTTACCCCTTTTGTACCTCACCCCCTTTGATTTGGATAATTTTTTAGTATGATGTTGCAACCGACCCAAAAGGGTCTCTGAATTAATTTCAGATTTTTCCAACCAACGGCTAAATTTAAATAAATCGAAAAGTCGATTCCGGAAACGCCATTTTTAAAAATCTGAAAAAATTCACACAAATTTCATAATTTAAAATATGATTTGTAAGCATCACTCGTTAATGGGATCTCAATATTTACTATTTTTTTCGCAGGTTTTTAGGTTTTTCATGTCAGAATTGGAGTTTTCATTTTTTTAATCGGTCATAACTTTCTCAAATAAAATGAATTTTGATTTTTCTAAAATTTAGAGAAGTTGAAATCCATTATTATTTGAGAAAGTTATGACGGATTGAAAAGATGAAAACTCCAATTCTGACATGAAAAACCTAAAATCCTGCGAAAAAAATAGTAAATATTGAGATCCCATTATCGAGTGATGCTTACAAATCATATTTTAAATTATGAAATTTGTGTGAATTTTTTCAGATTTTTAAAAATGGCGTTTCCGGAATCGAATTTTCGATTTTTTTTAAATTTAGCCGTTGGTTGGAAAAATCTGAAATTAATTCAGAGACCCTTTTGGGTCGGTTGCAACATCATACTAAAAAAATATCCAAATCGAAGGGGGTGAGGTACAAAAGGGGTAAATGTGACGTGGAAAGCCCCATATATATATATATATTAGACTGTGTCAAAAAAAAACGACATCTTCTTTTTGTTCGGGCCCTTTCGAAAATAGTTAGTGCTTAATATAAAGAAATTTGTCCCCAAAGCTCAGCTGTGTAGCTTGAACACAGAATTAGCGCATTTGAAAATAAGATTTCCCATGTATTTCAAATGGCAAAATTTGTTTATCCTAGTTTTATTTTTATAACTCTCTTCATTCAACTGATAAGAATAAAGTGGATATACGATTTTGTAGAGAATTTTATGATCTACAAAAATAGTCCTTTGGCCCAAGTTGCTCGATTGAACCGTTAACGAGTTACACTGGTTTAAAAGTCATATGTATATTTGATTACTACTTACTTTTCGACAAATTAATTAAAAAATTTTTTTTCATGCATTTTCTCAGAAATTTTTTTCCCTTCAAAACCGTATATTCACTTTATTCTTATCAGTTGAATAAAGAGAATTATAAAAATAAAACTAAGATAAACAAATTTTGCCATTTGAAATACATGGGAAATCTTATTTTCAAATGCGCTAATTCTGTGTTCGAGCTACATAGCTAAGCTTTGGGGACAATTTTCTTTATATTAAGCACTAACTATTTTCGAAAGGGCCCGAACAAAAAGAAGATGTCGGTTTTTTTTGACACAGTCTAATATATATATATATATATATATATATAGATATATAGGTATATATATATAGGGAAATATATGGGGAATCCCCAGGAATTCTGGGAAATCTATGGGAAATCCCCAGGAATTCTGGGAAATCTATGAGAAATCCGCAGGAATTCTGGAAAATCTATGGGGAATACCCAGGTATTTCGGGAAATCTATGGGGAATCCCCAGGTATTGCGAGAAATCTATGGGGAATCCCCCGGAATTCTGGGAATTTTATGGAGAATGCCTAAAAATTCTGGGAATTCTATGGGGAATGCCTAGAAATTCTGGGAGATCTATGGGAAATCCCCAGGAATTCTGGGAAACCTATGGGGAATCCCCAGGAATTCCGAGAAATCTATGGGCAATCCCCAGGAATTCACATGACTCGATCGAAGGGCCCAAGGCGGGGCTGGGGGGAGGGGGGAGGAAAGCCGAGCGGAGCCGAGGTGGTGGGGATATTACCCATAATTCCCTGCGAAAGAACAGAACTGATTTCCCGGCAATGCCAATTCCTCCGGAAATTAATATGAGTTAAATAATAGATGAAAAAAAATACGATAAGATTATGGATATAGGATTAGGCAACTATGAAAAACTTAATGTTCAACAAAAAATTATAATTGATACCATACTTCAAAGTATTAACAATTCGACATTACATAAAACATTCTATATTGACGGACCGGGTGGATCAGGCAAAACATTTCTGTACATTACATTATGGCATTTACTTACTGGACGAAAAGAAAAAATCAGTACTATGGCTTACACAGGTATAGCTGCTACATTACTACCAAATGGAAAAACAGTCCACAAAACATTAGGATTACCTGTTCCGTTATACGCTGATTTTACTTCAACAATTAAAGTGGGTTCAAAAGAAGCAAATATTTTGAAAGAAACAAAGATTTTCATTTGGGATGAAGCACCTATGGCACCGCGCTACGCATTAGAAATAATGAATACGATTTTACAGGATATAATGAATAACACGTTACCATTTGGAGGAAAAATAGTAATATTGGGAGGGGATTTCAGACAATTGCTTCCGGTAAATATTCGTGGTACTCGCAGTGAAACGGTAAACTTATCAATCAAATTCAGTCCATTGTGGCGACTATTTAAAATATTCGAATTGACTATCAATATGCGTGCACTACAAGAAGAGAAAAATTTTTCTGCATTCTTACTGCAAGTTGGGACTGGAGATTTCAATGATGAGGTTGATAATTTAAATTTACCCTCCAATTGTACGTACAACGATGACATCGATATAGCGAAAGATATTTATGAAGATATACTCAGCAGAAAACAATACAAAGAAGCTTCAAAATATGCAGTATTAGCAGCAAGAAATTTAGATGTGAATGAAATTGATAGACAAGTCGTCGGCTTATTGGACTTGACTACTGAACGTATTTATACGAGCGTCGATAGCGCAGAAAATTGTAACGACAATAATAAAATCAATCGGGATTTGGTACCGGAATATTTAAATTCGTTATCTCCGAATAGTCTTCCACCGTACGAATTACGATTACGACAATTTTCGATAATCATGTTGATCAGAAAGTTGAGTATCAACGAAGGTTTAGTCAATGGCACGAGATTATTACTACTAAAAGCTGGAACAAATCTATTGTTGTGTGAACTTCTAACTGGAGATAAAGCGGGAGATATAATATTCTTAAATAGAATTACTTTGATGTGTGAAAATGTATATCCATTTTCTTTCACTCGAAGACAATTCCCCATCAAATTAGCCTTCGCAATTACAATTAACAAATCACAAGGTCAAACCTTCGACAAAATTGGAATTGATTTACGAAAAGATGTTTTCAATCATGGACAACTGTATGTAGCTCTATCGCGAGTGCGCACATGGCAATCATTGAAAATTTACCTTGGAAGTCAACGAAACAATACAACCGTGAAGAATTATGTTTATAAAGAATTATTTAATTCATAATTACCTGAATAAATACTTATCCCAAAACTGTCAACAAATATAAAAACTGCAATACTGTTTTTATATTCGAGAAAAATATAAAAGACCTTCGCTGATTTCATTTTTTAAATGAAATGAATAAATAAATAATTGATTTCATTGAGAAATAGTTAAATGGTTATATCAATTATTACATATATTATTATATATATATATCCATCTAATTTAATATCCACATCTTATCTCATATCCATATATACATATGTATTTATAGATGTAAGTATATATATTATAGGGACGTATCTCCATAAATCTTATAATGAAAATCAAAAATTTTAATTGGGTTTAATAATCTGTGTACTTCACTTATTCGTCGTGTAAAGTTCGAAGTGACAACAAATTTGAAAATGAGAGTAAATAAATATGGATCGAAAAAAACGAAATTTCGACACGACGAATGAATGAAAATACACAGATTATTAAACCCAATTTTTAGTTTTTATTGTCAGGTTTATGGAGGTACGTCCCATACGATATAAGCTGAGGCGCGCGCAGCGCGCCAAATACGCTAGTAGATATATAATATCTATATTAGGGTGCTTTTTTTGAAACGACTATTTTTTTTTTTGCAACTCCCCATTGAAAATCTTGTAGACGTCGAAAAGGGAAAAGGGTTGAAACCACAGCCAAACTACCAATGGCCCTTTGGAAGAACACTAAATTCTCTGTCGAATGACTCTAGGATAAGAACAATCCATTGAAATGCGGCTGAGTTTTGCGCGGCGAAAGAAAAAGTCGTAATGTTTACATGCTTTTAGCATGGGAAAACTTGAAAAGAAAAGCGCGAGTGCTGGAATTGGAATGAAGAGCTAAAAATTGGACAGGATTCCCTTTTCGACGTCTACAACAATAGATTTTCAATGGGAAGTTGCAAAAAAAAAAAAATGGTCGTTTCAAAAAAAGCACCTCGAAAGCACCCTAATCTATATACTATCTTACTATTTATATATAAATGTGATATTACTATTTTCAATAAAAATGTTGTGAGAAATTAATTTTATTTTTGATTTTACAATTTCAATGAACGTATTTGCAAGTCCCAATGCACTCGCATTACGTGCCCGCATCATGCCCGCATCATGCCCGCACGGATGCGACAGGCACGTCGTGCGAGGCATATGTACATCAATTGATGACTCAGTTGCGTGGTGATCTGCGCGCACGTCGTGCGGATGTACCCGCACGCGTGGGTGCGTATTGCGTCGCATATGCCACGCATATTGTTATCTGGGCGAACATTTCATCAATTGAATTTTCAGTCGTACCAGGCTTCAGACGAAGCGGATTCCTCGTTTCATATGTCTCAGAAGATATGTTTTCTAGGTTTTTGTTACTTTCATCACTTTCTGGTACCAAATCCAAATCCATAGATGACGCAATTGAAGAGGATCCATTATGATATTTGCCAGCATACTTTTCTTTCAGATTTTTCAGAACCTTGGCTGCTTTTTCTGAAGGAGGTGCAAATTGAGTTTTAGGAAAGTTTACATCGCTGATTGCAACCCCGACTGAGTTGAGAGTGTCCAGTGAAAATCTAATATGAAATTTCTGAATATTAACCCTTTGTGGCCCACATTTTTCCTTGCGTTCAATTGGCTGGAAATTTGTCACTCGGGGGTTTTTGGGGTCGCTGATGACGAATCTGAGCTCAGAATTTCAAAATTCAAAATGGCGGATCCAATATGGCGGACAAAAGTACAAAAAGTTGCTTGATGGAAGTGAAATTTGTCACTCGGGGGTTTTTGGTGTCGCTGATGACGAATCTGAGCTCAGAATTTCAAAATTCAAAATGGCGGATCCAATATGGCGGACAAAAGTACAAAAAGTTGCTTGATGGAAGTGAAATTTGTCACTTGGGGGTTTTTGGTGTCGCTGATGACGAATCTGAGCTCAGAATTTCAAAATTCAAAATGGCGGATCCAATATGGCGGACAAAAGTACAAAAGTTGCTTGATGGAAGTGAAATTTGTCACTCGGGGGTTTTTGGTGTCGCTGATGACGAATCTGAGCTCAGAATTTCAAAATTCATAATGGCGGATCCAATATGGCGGACAAAAGTACAAAAAGTTGCTTGATGAAAGTGAAAATGGGCACTCGGGGGTTTTTGGGGTCGCTAATAACGAATCTAAGCTCAGAATTTCAAAATTCAGAACGGCGGATCCAATATGGTGGACAAAAGTACACAAAGTTGCTCGATGTGAGTAAAAACTTGTACTCGGGGGTTTTTGGGGTCGCTAATGACGAATCTAAGCTCAGAATTTCAAAATTCAGAACGGCGGATCCAATATGGTGGACAAAAGTACACAAAGTTGCTCGATGTGAGTAAAAACTTGTACTCGGGGGTTTTTGGGGTCGCTGATTACGAATGTGAAGTATTGATAAAGTAACCGCGCTTGGTTGATTCCAGAGACACGAACGAGGACGTAGCGGTTATTGTCTCCATTTTCTTTTTTTTGTTTCTTTTTGTTTGTTTTTTTTTTTATTTTTTGTTTGTTTTTTTTTTTTTGCTTTTTTTCTAAGAATTTAGTTTTTACATTTTATTTATAGTGTAACTGTTTATTGATGGTAAATTTGAAAACAGTTTTTCTCGGATTTTATGCACAATGGCACTTTGCAAGTACTGCAAATGTATATAGTTTTGTATGGTACAGCCTTTGTACTACAAAGAGCACAGCGTCTTGGACTCTTTACACATTCAGGCATATGACGGGATTCAGAACGCCTTTTCTCGATAGGTACAACAGGTTTTGTAACTAAGTTGGATGGAAATCCGCCATCTTGGTTGTGAAAATTTCATTATTCTGACTTCAGATTCGTAATCAGCGACCCCAAAAACCCCCGAGTACAAGTTTTTACTCACATCGAGCAACTTTGTGTACTTTTGTCCACCATATTGGATCCGCCGTTCTGAATTTTGAAATTCTGAGCTTAGATTCGTCATTAGCGACCCCAAAAACCCCCGAGTGCCTATTTTCACCTTCATCAAGCAACTTTTTGTACTTTTGTCCGCCATATTGGATCCGCCATTATGAATTTTGAAATTCTGAGCTCAGATTCGTCATCAGCGACACCAAAAACCCCCGAGTGACAAATTTCACTTCCATCAAGCAACTTTTTGTACTTTTGTCTGCCATATTGGATCCGCCATTATGAATTTTGAAATTCTGAGCTCAGATTCGTCATCAGCGACACCAAAAACCCCCGAGTGACAAATTTCACTTCCATCAAGCAACTTTTTGTACTTTTGTCCGCCATATTGGATCCGCCATTATGAATTTTGAAATTCTGAGCTCAGATTCGTCATCAGCGACACCAAAAACCCCCGAGTACAAGTTTTTAGTGCTCTACGTCTATTTTTTGGAAAAGTGAGTCCGCCATCTTGAATCCGCCATCTTGGATGTAAAAATGTTGAAATTCTGACGTCAGATTCGTAATCAGTGACCCCAAAAACCCCCGCGTAATAATTTTTAGAATGATTGAATGAAAAACAAAGCGAAAATTGATTTTTTTTCTTCAAAAAAGAGCTTTTTACGCCATTTGTTTATTTATAACTAATTAACAATTTAATAAATATTGATTTTTGTTATTTATTATGATAGAGAAACATTTTAGCTAATAGAAGAATGTATAATCACTAATATATACCTATAAATACAATTTTTATACGCAAAAATCTAAGACGCAATAGGTGGTCAATATATTGACCACCAAGCCACAAAGGGTTAATAGTATGTTCTTTTGAAACTCATTTATATTTGCCATTACATTTTCATTGCCTCTTTAAGAGATAATTTAGATATGTCACGTATGAAATAGTGGATAATTTTTGTATTCGAAGACTCGTTGTACCACTTCATGCTATACTTGAAGTAAACTTGTATTACTTCATTTTTTAAAAACTTTGGTCTATCTCAACGTTAACACTTCGAAAGTCAACTACTTTACAAAAAAAGGTTTTGTTTTCGAATTTAATATTAGCTGTGAAGATTCTGTTTTTTCATCCAATAAAAAAAATTCACACAGTATAACATACATTGGATCGAAATTTCACAAATGGTTCAATTTTCGTGTTTTTCACAAATTGTCGATTATCTGCATTTATCTATGAACATGAGTCTTCAGCAAACAAGTCGTGATGTGCTCACCGATGAACGGGACTGGTGCTCTTGCGAAAAGTAGAGATGTTTGTATTTTCTGAGTCCTTTTCTGATGGTTTACTTTTATCGCCATGTTCTCCAAGTGTCTTGGATGTCTCCACATACTGCTTTTCAGTTTCCTTTTTGTTAACTTTTCGTGCGAGACTTTTCAACCTTTCAATTTTCGCCTTAATATTTTTGGAGGAAATAGTTTGTTTCTTGCGAGGCTGCTCATCCGATGACGAAGTCTGCAGGTGTTTTGGAGTCGAGATATGTCTGCCGCTGCTTGAGATCCTGATATCTCTGCTTGATTTTCGTTTCTCAGGTTGTTTACCTGATTCTCCCTTATTAACCTTCTCCATGTTGCTGAAAATGAATGAAAATGTGGAAAAAATTATAATTTTATGACAGCTGTTTTTACTTACATTTTATTACACTTCATTCACATCACTGAATGAAGGTTAGATTATTCGATGCAAGATTTAGTTACGGGGCAATTTTAATGGTGTCAGCATCGTAACGCAAATCCATTTATTTTCCAGTACGTGTTCTTCTTCTCCTTCTACTGCACTCCATTTTGGCATCCTATAACTCTTATTTTTCACCTCGTTCAAATGAACAACTTGGAGTCGATGTGATAAATTCGTGCACCGGTATACTCCTACTGTGTCCGATGTAACTCCAACATTATACATTTCAGCTGTAGTTCCAAATACTTGAACAATCAAGAGAATATCTTCTTCTACTTTGATGATATTTTTTATGATACAAATTCTTGAATTTTGCAGTACGCAGCAGCTGTCACGCAAACATGTTGCTAATGTAAATGCACCAAGTTTGAGTTTGTGAAATTGTTGGCAAAAGTTAGGAGAAATCTCTTCGGGCAGAGGTCCCTCAGCGTGAGATTTTGATAGACGATTGACTAAATTATTGTCAAGGGGTGCCACAGTAAAGTTGTTCAGTTCGCACATTCTTTTATAATATTGCGGAAGCCAAAGATGCGGTTTCCTAATTTTTTTCCGGAATTCTGGCATATTGTTTTCATATGCAAACGCACTAAACGACTCCAAAATACCCAGTCGTCGTACATCATCAACCAAATGTAATAATCCGTGCACATTGAAGGAGAGAAACTGTTGTCCGTACAGTTGTTCACAAGTGATGACATACGTCTCCAAAGCCTCTTGACAAAAATTGTACATTTCGGGTGTCGTCTCTTCAGATGATAGGAAGCGCATGACACAATGAAATATCATGAAGTGATCATAGTGATCATTAAGGAACACATTCTTGAAAACAGCTGGAGCGGTGTACAGTGATATTTGTCTGAATTCTGTAGCTTTGAAATGATGATACATAGTTATTCGACCCGGTCGGCGATTAAATTCTGAGGGACAGTACATTTTTAATAATGTCATTCCGGCATCAAGGATATCCAGTTTTCTGCCATTTAGCCTTCTGAACCCGAACTTTCCTTCTACTTGTGCAGATATTACTTTCTTAGCATTTCCCATCCAAGCTAGGTGCATTCCTTCATATGGAACTTGTGAGACCAATCCTACTAATGCAGCCAATGGACTTCTTCCTTTGTGATGATCTTCGTCAACAAGATTCTCGTACTCTAGGTCTGTTCTCAGAGGGTGCCTGACACCTTCAAATACCATTGTTCCTCCGAAGCCTGCCACATTGCAACGATGACCCACAATCTTGCATTTTGAACAAGCGTGTGCAGACACGTGACCATAGTGGTTCAAGTCAAATGCTCTGGCAGGAGCGTCAGCGATAAAGCAGCGGACTTGCAAAGGAAGTCGTTTATTCCCTATAGAAATTCCTCCTTCGTTCCGAATTTGAACAATTTCTTCAATGAACTGTTCATAAAAATCAAATGCATTTGTTGGCTTATGCTTGCCTTTGAATATACCGGCTATAATAGGTCTTTGATCTGCGATATTAAATATCCTATACTGATGTGGCCAAAATTGGTCTACGCCCTTGTCTGCCCTTCCACCATCAGTACTGAAATCTATTTCAATATGATCTGGCAATTGATCATGAGGAAGACTCTCCAGTTTTTTCTTCATTGTTTTTTTCACACCGAGGTGAAGATATTCTCCACCTGCAATATGTTGAACTAATGTACCGGCAACAATGGTAGGAGTTTCTAGTAAGGTTCGCGTATTCTTGGGTAAAGAAGCCACGTTAAAAGGAAACTCTCTTAATGCCTTAAGTATAATGTTGCCTTGTGTATGTTTGATATTAGCTGCTAGGAATGCATTTTTAGCGCTCTCTTCCTCAAATCTCCCAGATTTTGAGGAACGTCGGCACCTTCATCTTCCGAAATGTCTGATCCATCTTCACCTTGATTTTCTTCTTCAATATAGTTCATCGGAATATCATTAAAAGCTTCTTCATCGCCATCTTCTTGATTAGAACTGACAGTGGCTGCGTCATCATCTGAGGCATCTTCCTGATCCGAATGTTGAGATTCATTTTCAGAAAGTTGTAAAGGTTCGTTGACAGATCTTGCATCTTCTGAGCTTGAATCGGATTCATCAAGATTTTGTGGCACAGGATTTTCTGCCGCGACATGAATCCTATCACGAACGGAAAGCGAACGTATCCGCGTTTGACTTGTACTTAGGTCTTGAAATTTTTTATTTTTTCTATCCATTTCGCAGAGGATATCGAGCGTCAGACCCTTGTAAAAATAGAGAAACTTTTTTGTTATCCAACAATTTTGTTATTTACAACTCAGGTTATCCCCATCGACAAAATTTTGCCAATTGCAGATCTCAATACTTTTTCTTCGCTTACTATTCCAATATAATACCTCATGCACAGAAGATGTAGGTGAAGGTAATTATTTTCGAAATACTTTTTGTGCTGGGTATACAGTGGATTGACGGAATGACGAACTCTCAAACCGAACGGTTTAGAGGGTTACGACTAAGGAAACCTTGGAAATAGTACCGCTTTGTCACAAATAAGCAGATATAAATAAATGAAACCTTGGGGGATTTTTCATGATAGACAAATATCTACAGAAAAAATGGACAAGTTATTTCTAAATTCAATGTAGTTTCACGAGTTGATATTTGAGAAGCTGAAAAATTTACAAAGCGATTTTAAATATAAAAACAAAAAGTGAGGTTAAGAATGGAATGGGAGTATTTTTATACATACTTGTATTAGTTCTGAAGGCTGCTACGAATATGAAGCACGATTTAGTTTGATTATTTTTCTGCACACATCACGATTTGAGCAGTTTCAGCGTTCACGTGTTCACAGCGACAGGACGCCAAGCTATATCGGCGCTTAACATATCCCCGGACGTGGACTGCTTTATAGTCAAATGAGCGTCTATTATGCACTATTTACTATTATTATCCTGGAGTTGTCCAAATCGGAGGGATCATATCGTCGGCTGGGAGGAAGAAGGTGCTATCTCAGCTTCGCCGTGAAGAAGGTGCTATCTCAGATTTGACTTGAAGAAGGTGCTATCTCAGTTTTTACTTGAAGAAGGTGCTATCTCAGCTTCGCCGTGAAAAAGGTGCTATCTCAGATTTGACTTGAAAAAGGTGCTATCTCAGATTTGACTTGAAGAAGGTGCTATCTCAGTTTTTACTTGAAGAAGGTGCTATCTCAGCTTCGCCGTGAAAAAGGTGCTATCTCAGAATTGATTTGAAGAAGGTGCTATCTCCATATGATTGTATATAGAGATAGCACCTTCTTCAAATCAAATCTGAGATAGCACCTTCTTCAAGTCAAATCTGAGATAGCACCTTCTTAAAGTCAAAACTAAGACAGCACCTTCTTCAAGTCAAATCTGAGATAGCACCTTCTTCACGACGCAGCTGAGATAGCACCTTCTTCCTCCCAGCCGACGATATATGAATTACATTAAATATTAATTATATAATACATTATGATGAACAATTGAGCAAAAAGGATTTGGAATCAAAATTTACTATTATACCGTCAATAGTCGGCGCGCGTAATTGAAAGTATATAATAAACTGCCATCACGGCAATTGCACTCTGTGCGTCGCACGGTCTTGACACAGCGTGCTTGCACGTATGACGGCACGATGCGACACATTGCGCTCGCACTGAGTGCCTGTCACATCATGACGGCGAAAGTGATGCATTTTCGCACGCACGACGTGTACCTTCACGTCGTGCGGGTAACGTGCGTCGCACGATTGTTATCTGGGTAGGCACATGAAATACGACTAGAATGGAGTCTCGTTTCCGAAAAAGACAGAAAAAGAAGTTAGCCACCGCGAATCCATTGATGAACTTTACTGTACAAGAAAAATTCGCAGTACTGGCATTGTATTTCGGAATATAACCGAATATATCCGAATACTTCCGGATATCACGTTACTCTTGCCATATCGCCCGTATTTGAACATTTTCAATATTTTTCGGCAGACACCCGAACACACCCGAATACTTCCGGAAATCACGTAACGCTCGCCAAATCGTCCCTATAAACATTTTCAATGTTAAAAAAATGGTCAAACTGCGTGAACTTCCTGACAAAGTGAGAAAATTGTTGAGGGATAATGCACGAATATTCGGAGATGAAGACACGAGTGAGCAAGAAGAATAGAAAAGACAAGCCGATACAAATCCCATTATTTTATAATTTAAAAAAATGAATGAAAAAAAGAATTAGATCCTGTAATCAGGTCCTTCAATATGCAACAAATATTTATATAATATGTATACTGTTGATAATCTGTAATTATATGATTCTGAAATTTGAAGAATTTCTTGAATATAATGCGTTGACCTTTTTTAAGTATTTAAATGAATTTAACTTCATAATTAAATTTTGTATTAACTATTTGAAGATCCTAAACTCAAGTTTAGAATTTCTGCTTCAATTTGTTGTAATTTGTTTAACTCCCGTTATTCAAGGAATGGAAAATTAAAAAGGGTTGTTCCCAGAGGTGATCTTTGACAATCACTCTAAGTGCTTGATAGTGACAAAGTAGTTTTATTTAATATTTAATATTTAACCAAGTGCAAAAGAAATGCGTTTGGAGCACTTGCTCCGGTTCGAGTCAATGAGTATTAGGAGATAGCCTCCGCTTTCTTCAAGGTATCTGCTCAAGACTGAAGCGCGGCTCAGTCTTTAGCCTAATTTATAGTTACATAATGCTTACTCGATTATTGGCGTAACCAGCAATGCGATGCGCTTTGTCGCATTCCAGGTCATGCCTTGCTTAATTATTTAGGATAGCCTAATTACGAAATGCAATGGAATGTTGAGTAACAATTCTCAACATCCCTCCCCCCTTAGGAGAATAGGCCTCCGGACTATTTTGTTCTACTTAACAAATTTCCTTAGTTTTAACCTTATTTGCTAATCTTATTTTAACCCAAACCCGGTTTTATTATTGTGATATTAGATACAATAATTTATTTGTGGTTACTTACATATAATACATATTACATATACTCTTATCCCAATTCATTACATGTTTCTTACTAGCAATAACCCATTCATAACTTAATGCTGATTACGTCGTACCCGTGATAGACGAGTTACGTTTAAAATTAATAACAGTTTCCCTGGCCATCGGAACCCGTTTCCGCGGTTGCGGAGGCTCCGGTGCCACTGTTTGTCGTGACGTTTCTTTACATCTAAATTTACCTGTAGATACACATTTATAGATTATGTAACCTATCATGCCTACTAATACTATTCCACTTATTGGATACAAAGGTGCCACATACGGCAGGTGCTGCCTGTGACTATTGTTCTTATCGTCTAATTCCTTATGTAGGTTCTCAAGGCTAGTTCCCAATGCGTTTAGCTCGTTTGCGTCTCGCAGGACGCTCTTGAGTACTACACTGACACCTTTATGGTTAGACTTCGGGATTGCCTCCCAGTCTGTTTCGTGGAGACTCAGATTGTACGGCGGCGAATAACTGAATTCCTGGTTACTCTGATATTGCCGTAATGTCTCCATACGAAAATCCTTCGCAGTGACAGCGCATTTCCCGTTGAGAGTTATTGTGCCAGTGCCTATTAATGTTTCGCGCGCCGAAGGCAACCCTTCGCAAGCTACTGTGATTGCCTCGGCCTCTGGAGCTACGTATAACCAGGTTCCTGGTCTCTGCAAAACTAAAACTATTGCCTTATTTACCCTAACTATTCTTTTCGGGCATTGTGAAAGTTCAACGTCCAACTTCGAGAGGACTGCAATTTCACAGGGTGAACCTATTCCTATCGAATTCGTGGGGCGCCTTGGGTCACACAAATAATGCTCACCTAATCGCTTACAAGTTCCTGAATCTGCCTCTCTCATTCGCAGATAATTTCTATATTCGTGGTCCACCACTGCTAATTCCTCTGTCGTCTCCAGATAGCAATACGTATTATTTTGTGCCCTTACAGGCAGAGGATATACCTTATTGATGCTGTACTCCTCGCTACCTATCAGAGGTATTTCTATTACTGTAACTACTGTGTTCTCTTCCGTAAGATTTAATATCTGCGACTGTCATCAGCAATGACACTCCTGGTCGCGTCAACGGTATGGGAAAGCTATGCCCCGCCGGCAGGTGCGGTAGTGCCGACGAAAGGTACTCTAGTATTTTAGCTGGTGTAAGCACCGTAGGGTTGATAACAGTGTTGCCAGTCTAGTACAATTGTACAAGATCTTGTACGATTCATAGGAATCTAGTACGCTGGTACGCTTCCCTTCGATCTAGTACGTTTCGGACTTCATGATTTTTTTTAGAAATTGAGCTAGAATTATTATTTAGACTACATGCCCGAAAGGGCGATAAGTTAAATAAAGGAAGAAGAAGAAAGAAGAAGACCTAGAATTATATTGAGTTGTATACACTTTTTAAAGGCCCCGCCAAAACAGTACTCTTTGTAAAGTGCTGATAGGCGGCACTGACGTAGCTCGGCAACGGCAGAGTATGAAGCTATGCCACAACCGCAAGTTCTCTATCTCCAAATGCCTATAGTATGTGTATCATATTGTGGTAAATACTCATATGTCATATCCCAACGAAACGAAAAGAAGAAGAATAAGAAAAAGAACGCATATGCTTTATTACTCCAAAATCGTCTGGTGTCCACAATTGTGGACAATTTTATGTAATCTCAACGCTCTACACTCTATCGATAGTAATTTGAATTTTAGTGTCGGGATGTGATTTATGTCGTCTACAATGGACAGGTTATGTTACAATTATTTTCACGTTCTTCAATTTTCTAAATAAATTATAGCTCTTATTATCCGGGGTCACTAGTCTGCACTTGGTAACAAAACGGTCTTCAATTATGCCTAAAGCTCTATACCTGATTTGCAGAAAATTCATCGAAAAATAATTGCAAAAAAAAAAACAATTCGTCGAATTGTTTTCTTCGACTTAATTTTTTCGATAACTTTTCGGCAGATTATATACCTTGATGATTTGATGAAACCTAAATATGTACTCCGAAGGTATATGGTACAACTCACTAACACACCAGACCAATTATTCCTTTCCATTCTTATTTCCCATCTTGGGTCCTAATAATCAACTTCCCATATGGTCCCCAATCCCAATGAATCCGGATTTTTCTTTCCACAGATTTTTAATCATCAAGCCTAAAACTAACAATTCCACAATACAAGCTAGTGCAAACACACATACGAATAAGGAAAATGAAAGACCAATAGAAGGTAATGATGGAAACGAATCTTCGGGATCAAGTATCGACTGTCCGAACCACACTGGAAAAAAGAGAAGCAAAACAGAACCAAAATCAATCCCGATGAAAAGGCGTGTTCAATTTTCGTGACATAGTCTTTTTTTAACTTGACTTTTGTCATATTTAATTTTTAGTTATTAAATTGAAAAATAGATCGTCATAAAGGTTCCCCGCTATCGCAGGATATTCAAATTTTTTGTTTAATTTTTTGTTAAATTAGTTAATTTGAACGCTATATATATAGTAGTTTATAAAATCATAACTTCACGAAGGTTTGCTTTACCGGTTGCCATTTAAATTCAAACTTCTCCATCTCAGATTCTCGGCTGTAGGATTGAAAAGGTATGCTAATTCAACTGACTTGGCTTTGGCATCGACAAGTTCATCGGCCAATCCAAGCAGAATTCAAGTAGCTGATGCTACCAACACTGATACTGATACCGACGCCGATACTGATACCGACACCAGTAATCAGAATGAGCCGTCACAAGCAATTAAAAAAAAAAAGTGGTACCGACAGAAGTTTAAAGAGGAATGGAAAAAAACATATCGTTGGCTTGAAGTACGGACGCAGGCGGGCAAATCAACGTCATTTTGCAAGGCATGTGTTAAAGTCATTCATGGCGGAAAAGCTCAATTGGACAGACACGAGGTTACAAAGTCTCATATATCTAACTATGTAGCGGCTAAGAATACGCCCGCAATCAACACATATTTAGGTGGTGATCACTACCAAAAATCGAAAAATCGAGAGAAATTGGTCCAATCGTCTGAAATGAAAATGACTATGTTTCTCCACGAGCATAATCTGCCATTCCTTCTCATGGATCATCTGCCGAAATTTATCGCATCTGTCTGTCCAGATTCTGAGGTAGCGAAAGCCTTGAAATGTAGTCGCACGAAAGCGAAACATTTAACCGACTGTATTGCCGCAGAGCAAATTACCCAAATTTCCGAGAAACTCAACGTGAGTGTATTCTCGTTGATAATTGACGAAACGACGGATATCGGCACCAAAAAGTGTCTTGCTATCGTCGCAAGATTTTATGACAGCAGCATTAGGCAATGCAGAGATCATTTTCTCGGTCTCGTCCAAGTTATATCATGTACCGCAGAATATCTTTTTAACGCCATCACTGAATATCTGAAAAGTATCTCTGTTCCAATCGAAAATATGATAGGATTTGCTGCCGATAACGCAGCTGTGATGATGGGGAATTTTCGCGGAGTACAGGCTCGATTCCGGCAAGTTCTGCCGCACGTGTTCGTGCTTGGATGCGTCTGCCACTCCTTCCATCTATGCTCTTCGGCAGCAGCGACACGGTTGCCTAAAAGCGTTGAAGAATTGGTCAGATCGATCTACAACTATTTTTCCCACAGCAGCAACAGGCAAGAGAAACTTACAGAATTCCAGATGTTTGTTGATTTGAAGCCGCATAAATTGCTTCACCCTAGTCAAACGAGATGGCTGTCTGTCCAAGTAAGTACTCGACCTTCTGACTGAGTGAATACTCAAGTTGTCGACTTAGCACCCACTGGATTTTTGTGACCATCTAAGTACTTTTCCACAATCGAACCGTATATATTACCAACCATTTATCCATTCAACGATAACGATTGTACAATTTTCACTTCCATAATTATAGGCAGCAGTAGATCGCGTCTTAGAAAACTGGGCAGCCCTTATTCTCTTCTTTACAAACGAGTGTTTTGAAGATAATCTTTGCGTAAATCAGACTATTCTCTCTCAGCTTAAGAGCCCGGCATTCAAAATTTATTTCACGTTCCTTTCCTATATTTTGGATACGGTTAATCGATTGAACATCGAGTTTCAAGCCGAGAAACCGAAATTGCATTTATTATTGAGTCGAGTGAGAGGTCTTTATCGCAACATCCTTCGTAATTACATAAAGAAAGATTACCTTGATAATGTGCAACTCCATACAGTCGAACCCAACAACCCGGGGAACTTTATGCCCATTGAAAATATATATTTTGGGGCGAAAACTGAATTGCTACTGAATAGTGAAATGATCGACCCGACAGATGTCCATGATTTCAGAACTCACGCCCTTTCATTTTACGTTGTCTTGGCGGAACAAATTAAAAATAGATTTGACTTCAATAATCCGACCCTCTTATTTGCAAGTCACTTCAACCCCAAGACAGCTTGCCAGGGAGAAGTTGCAAGTATTGCTATGGACGCTTTAAAGCTGTTTCCCACACTCGTCGGCGATATTGATAAACTCAACAATGAGTGGCGACTACTGCCTGAAATTTCCGAGCTTCATGCCTTCAAAGACGAGAGTATGGAAGAATTTTGGATAAAAATATTCAACATGTCGAATGAACTAAACGATCCTATGTTTCCGAATCTTTCTAAACTCGTCAAGGGAATGCTTTGCTTGCCACATTCGTCAGCAGCAGCTGAGCGAGTATTCTCACAATTGAATCTCATAAAAAATAAGACACGAAACCGACTTCACGTGGAAACGTGTGAAAGTATTTTGCATGCAAAGGAATTGTTGAGTAAAGCTAACACATGTCACACGTGGGAGCCAAATCCATCATTATTAAAACGCAAGCCTCAATACGAGTAAGGCAGTACAATAAGTATATACTAAATATTAAATATCAGAGGAAATAAAACTCAAACCCACTATTTCATTAGATTGGCATATCAAACTTCATCTTTGGGGTTTCAGCAATACGAAATGGCGCACTCACTGCACTGGTTCTATGGTGGTATCTTTCTATCGTTTGGTTTTTGGTTTTTACGCACTTAAAATATTATTAACATTTTAATTTATATCAAATACTCATACCTATTAAAAACGTGATATTAGAAATTGAGGGTTTTTACCGATCGTAATTTTTAAATTGTAATAATAAGCAATATAAATAAAACATCCTGTTGTTTCAGCTTATTTACATTTGTGAATACGTATCTTTATTACCCCACCCCCACCCCCACCTACTCATTCAAATAATTCCTTATCCATCCACATTTCAGGTTCTACTTAAATGATATGAAATGTCGTAAAGGGCTCAAATAATGAACGAATCTACGTATCTAATTAAATTGCAACGTGAAAACTGTATAGGAGCGAAAGGGATAGACTGAGAAATCTGTTTTACCCCGTGGCAATGCTTTTTTTTACTGAAGCATGCGAATTGCGAACAGTCGATATTGTACGTGACTCACACTGAAAAGATCTTTTTTTTTTCTCCGATAAGAAAAAAACATTCAAGAAATACACCGTAATGATTTAACGTATTCGAAAATTCAAGTTATGCACATATATATCTATGTACCTAAACCTATAGATAGAATCGCATGAATTTATCGTTATAATGAACCATATCATGTATTTGAATGATTCATATTGCAGAGTACATCAATAATATCATTGATAAGTATGGAGTATTAAGCAAAGTAGTCGATAATTGATAGTCTTCTGTTTACGTAATCATAATTCAATTTCTCGTACGAAATTTTGGATTCTAGTACGTTTTGTGGCTCCATCTAGTACGGCGAAGAATTTTGGTTTGGCAACACTGGTTGATAATACCCCTTTTAATTTCCGTTAAGAATTGTACTAGGTCCTTCACATCGCGCAGCAGCGCATCTACTATCAGGCCTATTGCCTCTATGTGCCCGTCAAGGTTTTGTCTCGCTGCCGTTCGTTCTATACCGTTCGAGAGACTGATGTTGAGTTGTTTGGTTATCTCAAGCAAGGTTTTCTCATTCTCTTCCACTACCCTCATGGTGTTGTTAAACACTCCTAGCGTCGAGGATACGATTTGGATTTGCTTGCTCATTGTCTTTTTTAAGTTGGCTTGATCATCCCGAAGATCGTCGATCTCTTGATCTATTCTAACCGCGTCTGCTGCATCCATAGTCCCGAACAAGGATTTTGCTATCGAGCCTAGACCGTCTATTAAACCTCGGCGCCTTCGTGCCGGCCCGACGCATGTGACGTCGCGAACTAGTTGCAAGCCCCTATCAACTTTATCTACTAATAGACCGGGGGATGGTGACAGATTTTGGGATACGATTTTACTCAGTATGCCTTTCAGAGGACAACATTATTTGTATATCCTCATGATAATAATGCATGGATCAAAAAGTCGTCCTGGGTTCTTTATATTAAAAAACGATCCGTCATTTTTCCGAAAATTATGTGTTTTGATACGATTTTAATCAGGCTGCCATGTGTTTTGTAATGAAATTCGAAATAAAAATTGCTCGGAAAACCATTGGCATACCGTTAGGGTGGGCCCGAAGGGCTGGTATGGTCACGTGAACTTGTATTTGAATCAGGAAATTTTCTGCGTTTTTAAACAGGCTGCCACTGATAAGTATACAAGTTCTTGTCATAAAACTGCTTGAGGAAAGATGGCATACCGATTGCGTATGCCCTAGCACTGTTTAAATTGACAAAATTTTGTACTGACTAGGAGCACGAATTGTTATTCCGTAACTGTAGAAAATTTTTGCAATGTAAACAGTAGTTGAACATACGCAATCGGTATGCCATCTTTCCTCAAGCAGTTTTATAACAAGAACTTGTATACTTATCAGTGGCAGCCTGTTTAAAAACGCAGAAAATTTCCTTATTCAAATACAAGTTCACGTGACCATACCAGCCCTTCGGGCCCACCCTAACGGTATGCCAATGGTTTTCGGAGGGATTTTTATTTTGAATTTCATTACAAAACACATGGCAGCCTGATTAAAATCGTACCAAAACACATAATTTTCGCATAAATGACGAATCATTTTTTAATATGAAGAACCCAGGACGACTCTTTAATTCATACATTATTATCATGAGGATATACGGATAATATTGTCATCTGAAAGGCATACTGAGTAAAATCGTATCCCAAAATCTGTCACTATCCCCCGGTCTATAAGTTTTCTACCGATTCGCTCAAAGTCTCACATGAAAGCGAACCCGCGTTATCTGGACCCTCGCATGTTCTGCGTATGTTGTTTAGATGCGCCTTCACGTTTTGTGCTATTTCAAACACCGTGCGGAGGCCCATGTCTATCACTAAGCTCCACCTATCTTTGTACACTTGCAGTGTCCCTATTTTCTCGAAGAATACGCCTGGATTATCCCTGAATCTCTCGATCTTGTAACATGAACTGATTTCTCCTTTTGCCAGCGCCATCGCCAGCAATGATCTGCAAGTTAATTTGGACATTAATACTAAAGTATCCCCTCCTTTTGTTATATCGTAAAATTTGTGAAGAATAAGGTGAGGGGTAAGATAGGGGTTGAGTATATGCTTCGCTCCTTCTAGTCAATGTTCTACGAACAACTTCAATCTGTTGGCGTGAACCTTGGTCTCCTTCCGACCCTTTCGGATGGTGTAGTTGACATCCGAATCCTTTTTCGTGATCTCGTATGGACCTACATACTTCGGCGTTAATTTCGCCGATCTTCCCCGCCGAACCGTCTCGTCAAGCAGAAGAACCTTATCTCCCAGCTGAAATTTGGTCTCCACCGTTTTCTTGTCGTAGTATGATTTCGCTTTTTCCTTGGCCGCTTCCAAATTTCCCTTTGCTTGGAGATGAGCTGCCCTAAGCCTTTCGCGTAGTTCTTGGACGTAGTCGTCATACGCGTAAGTAAGTCTCGGCGCTTGCTTTACCGATGATGGTATTTCCGCTGGATGCCCGAAAACAAGTTCGTACGGCGTGAACCCTGTCGCAGTGTGGGGGGTTGTGTTGTACGTGAACATAGCGTACGGCAACCACTCATCCCAGTTGCTTTGGTCCTCTTCGATATAATTCTTTAGATATTCTGCTAGTGTTCTGTGTGATCGTTCCAGCGCTCCGTTAGATTCTGGATGATACGCTGTTGTCTGAATTTTCTCGATTTTCAAGAGCTTACACATATTCTTAAATACATTGCTCAAAAAAATTAGTTCCCTGATCAGTAAGGATTACTTTGGGTGTTCCATATCCGCATATAATATTTTTCACGAATTTTCTAGCCACTGTGGAAGCTTCTTGGTCAGCCAGATAGATAGATACAGATATAGATGTTTATTTGACCATAACAATATTGGACAATCATACCCTACATTTACAATATTGTATGCAGGGTAGGCGGAGAGAGAAATCTTAACCTAACTTAAAACTATGTATAGGTTAAGAGAGAGAGAGAGGAGTACATGGCGTACAGAGTAAGCAGACAGGTTGTATATGCAGGTATATTTATATACCTACATATATAGAAACACCCGCATTCGCACGAGGGACAAGGGAAACCGCCGGAAAAACCTTGTCCAGGTGTAGCCAGATCGGAGCTCAAACCACCGTGAGTCAAGTTAGCGCCTGGACGGCGTGACCCGTCTTACATTTTTTGCAGGCTGCCGCTCAGGCCTTCCTTGACTCGCTTGGGGATTTGAACTCAGGTCCTCCCGCTCCGTAGTCTCGAGTGCTAGCACTACGCTACTACTGTCGGTCATGGCATAGCCACTGGCATAGCATTGCTAAATTTGGTTAAAGCATCCTGAAACGTGAGTACATACTTATTACCTGAATTAGTTTCAGTCAATGGCCCCACGATGTCCAGTGCACATTTTTCGAAGGCTTTCGAGGGAGTGTCGGTGATTATCATGGGTGCTTTCGGCTTTCTCTGTGTTTTATTTTTCTGACATTTTTCGCATCTGCCTATGTAGTCTTCTATTTCCTTGCGCATTTTCGGCCACCTGTGTTCCATCTTTATTCGTTCTAGTGTACGCGATACGCCTTGGTGCCCCCCCATGGGTGCGTCGTGATATTCGTACAAGATCTTTTTCCTCTTGTCTTCCGTGTATTCCGGTTCCTCTTCTTCTTCTTCTTCTTCTTCTTCTTCTTCTTCTTCTTCTTCTTCTTCTTCTTCTTCTTCTTCTTCTTCTTCTTCTTCTTCTTCTTCTTCTTCTTCTTCTTCTTCTTCTTCTTCTTCTTCTTCTTCTTCTTCTTCTTCTTCTTCTTCTTCTTCTTCTTCTTCTTCTTCTTCTTCTTCTTCTTCTTCTTCTTCTTCTTCTTCTTCTTCTTCTTCTTCTTCTTCTTCTTCTTCTTCTTCTTCTTCTTCTTCTTCTTCTTCTTCTTCTTCTTCTTCTTCTTCTTCTTCTTCTTCTTCTTCTTCTTCTTCTTCTTCTTCTTCTTCTTCTTCTTCTTCTTCTTCTTCTTCTTCTTCTTCTACTTCTGACATTACGGGAATCTTTGTACCTTCTAAATGTTCATCCTCTTCGAATTCCTGGCTGTTGCTATAAATCTTATATATTCTGCTGAGTGCGTCTGCGTTCGTATTCAGTTTTCCAGGTTTGTAGACTACATCATACTCGTGTTCGGCAAGTTTTAATCTCATTCTCAGTAACCTTGATCCAGGATCCTAGATTTTGAAGATCCATTTAAGAGGGAGGTGATCCGTGATCACAGTGAAATGCGTACCATATACGTATGGTCTGAACTGTCTAGTCCCGAAGACGATTGCTAACATTTCCCTCTCGGTTGTCGAGTAATTTCTTTCAGCTTTGTTAAGCGTTCGGCTTGCGTATGCTATAGGTAAATCTTGCCCTATTGGTCCCTGAGAGAGGATTGCTCCGATTGCTTTGTCGGATGCATCTGTTGTTATCAAGAAAGGTTTGGTGAAATCCGGATACCTTAAGATGGGTGCCGTAATTAGCTTTGATTTTAGTATTTCAAATGTGCTCTCTTCTACCGTTGTCCACTCGAACTTGCGTCCCTTCTGTGTTAGTTGCGTTAACGGTCGTGCTATGCTTGAAAATCCCTCTATGAATCTTCTGTAATAACCTACTAGCCCTAAAAATGACTGTACTTGCTTAACGTTTGTCGGACTCTTAAATTTTTTGACGTCTGCAATTTTCGAGGGGTCTGGTAGGATTCCCTCCGAGGTTATCACATGCCCTAAATAGCTAGTCTCTTTCCGAAGAAACTGACATTTGTCCGGCTGAAGGATGAGATTGCTCTCCTGCAGTCGCTTTAGTACCTCGATGAGCCTATCGTTGTGCTCTTTGAGTGTTGCTCCATGAATTACAATGTCGTCTAAATAAACGTAGCATTTAGATGCTTGTAAACCTGCTAAAACGGTATTCATCAAACGTTGGAATGTCGCTGGCGCATTCTTCATTCCGAATGGCATTGAATTATACTCATAATGCCCATGTGCTGTTGAGAAAGCAGTTTTTTCCTTGTCTTCTTCGGCCATCGGAATTTGATGAAATCCCGAGGCGAGGTCTAATGTAGTAAAGTACTTCGCTTTTCCTAACTGATCCAATATTTCTGTAATATTTGGCAAGGGATACGAATCTCCTACCGTTATCTCGTTTAATTTTCTATAGTCGACGACTACCCTAAATTTCTGTTTCCCTGATGCGTCAGGTTTTTTCGGTACTACCAGGAGCGGTGCGTTCCATTGGCTGCGACTCGGTCGTATTATGTTACTCTCCAACATGGCTTCTATTTGCTTGTTTATCTCTTGTTTCTGCGATTCAGGTAGACGGTATGGACGAACATTAATCGGTTTTCCCCCATCCGTTAGTGTTATTGTATGACTGGTCGCGTTGGTAACGCCTAGCTTATCCCCCGGTAAATAGAAAATTTCGCTATACTTTTCGCATATCTCAAGTAGAGTATTTCTCTCCTCCTCGTTGAGATGATCTGTGCGAATAGTATCTTGTGCTAGCTTGATTCGTTGTCTGCCCGTCTTACCAGTAAGTAGTCTTATGCAGGCCGTCTCTTCTTCCTTCGTTTCGTTATTTTCTTCGCATAACTCCTCCAATTCCACGGTCGGCGTCTCCAATATCACCTCGTGATTGTTTAGGTTTAAAATGTCTACTATGCATTCTTGGTTCGCCGGTTTGGTTAAGCAATTTCCTAGGTATACTCCGTCGGCGAGTTCCTTTTTCTCTACAATGCCGATGAACTTGCTGTTTGTCTTAACACTGACCTTCCTTATTGTTCGCGGCGCTAACCTAATTTTCTCCGTTTTCAACGGTCGTAAGAGTTCGAAACGCTGCCCGTGTATGAAGAATGCATGAGCGCTTTTACCTATCGCGGCTTCATGATCCTCTATGAAATCTATTCCAATGATGCCGTCAGCATCTAGACTGAAATCGTCTCTTACCACAAAAAAGGGATGTTCAATGGTTCTATCTTTCAATGGAATTGTTAATATGACTTTACAAAGTGCTTCAACAACGCCTTGTCCTATTCCTGATAGACTTGTCGTTTCTTCTAAGACTGGCAAATCATCTTTCAACATTCCTATTTTAATAATGCTGGCGTCAGCACCAGAGTCTACTAAAAGAGTCATATTTTCTTTAGTGGTTCCGTTCGCCTTTAACTCTATTCTGTTCCGACTTGCTCTATTTGCGTTGGCGACGTTCATTGATTTGTACGATCCTGCATTCCTCGTCGATTGCTGTGATCCTTCGTGTCCTGCGTTTCTACTATATGAATTTTGGGAGTAGCCCGTACTAGTTTTCTGGTTTTCGCCTGATCCGTTATCGTTATTTCCTGATCGTCGTTCATCGCGACGTATTCTATCCCTACAGTCTTTGTATAGATGTCCTCTGCGTTTGCAAAAATTACATACTAGTTCTACACGATGTACCGATCTACTCTGTCCTGCTGTAGGTAACGATTGCTTGTATTTTGTCTGGGTACAGTCCCGTGCAAAATGTCCCATCTGATTACACTTCAGACACTTTACCGTTGATGTATTCCTATCGCCCGGCTGATTAGTCCGTCGATTTATAGAGTTTACGCCGTTTTGCGATTTTTCTTCCTCTTCCGCGCCCTTTATCGAAGCCGAAAGTTCCGTGAAATGGTATGATTTTACGATCGTTCTCAAATTATAATTTAACCCGTTCTCAAAAATGGCTAGTGTTTGGTATTTGAGTAGGTCTTCTATTCCTTTTTTTTCCGCTGCTATTTCTGTCCTAGCTCCGCATGCTCTAATAAGATCCATCATGAGACGCGTAACCCTTTTTCCGTAATCATGCGTATTTTCACTTGTTTTTTGTCTACTTGAAAATAATTCTACCAACAGTGCTGGCGTGGAGCTTTTAACTCCGTACAATGCCAAAAGCTCGGCTTTTAGCTTTTCGAAAGAATCTATATCTTTATATCTAAGTTCCATGGCTGCTTCGCCCTGTATCTTTGTTTTTAGGACCAGTTCTAACACGTCTGGTTTTTGATTTGGATTTACTTTATTCTTCGCATACTCGATCGTTTGCAATAAATCGTCCACTTTACGTGGTTCGCTTCCATCGAAAACGTTGACCATCTGTCGTACTTCCTTCAATGTCAAGTAGTCCGTCATCTTGGTTGCTGTCTGTTGCTTTGATTCTTTCTCGTCAGGAACCGATCCCGGAATGGTTATTGTCTCCTGGGATGCTGTTTGGGCTTGGTCAGGAAAAAAGGAAGTGCCTGGTTTAGGCTTTGGGGAAGGAGTTGGCTGTCCTTTTCTATTGCTTTTAATAAACGCTCGTAAAGTTGCCCTAATCTCCTCTAACGTGTTTGAGTCATCGACTGCTAACCCGTATCTTTCGCAAATTTGTAGGAGGACCTCTTTCCGAATCTCCTGTATCCACCCGGTTTGACCTTGCGCGACAAGTTCCTCAATTTTATTCCATGTAGCAGACATCTACTCTAATCAAAAATTCTAATTCAAGCCTGATGAGCCTGAACTGATTCGTTACTTTGACGGAAAAATATCTAAAATTCCTTGCACTCTCTAAACACGATAATTTTCTAATGCTCGCACGCTTCTAACTGGCAGTTAGCTCTCAATAACAATGTTTGCAGCTTATTTACTAAAACTGCGAAAGATTTCAAATTGACTTACACTAAAATGAATATCTTCATCTTGCTTCTTCCGCTTCCGCTGGGCTGTTGCTGACCCTCTGATTTCTTTGGTGCTGCTGAATCGCTGTGTGCTGCTGCTGCTGTAGGTACCCCGTGCTGGTTCCTTTGCCTTGACCACGAATGCTGCGTGCTGTAGCTCTTTCTTTGCGATGTATCTTTCACTAGGTCACAACGACTGCGTGTTGCACCTTTAACTTTCTTCTTTTTTACTTATTTATTTTTATTTCACTTTTCTACTTTTCTTTTAGCGTCAACTATCTTGCAAGCTCTGGTTTATCCGCTAGACCGCTGCCACCAATGTTGTAATTTGTTTATTTAACTCCCGTTGTTCAAGGAATGGGGAATTAAAAGGGTTGTTCCCAGAGGTGATCTGTGACAATCACTCTAAGTGCTTGATAGCGACAAAAGTAGTTTTATTCAATATTTATTAAAGTACAAAAGAGATGCGTTTGGGACACTTGTCCCGGTTCGAGTCTGAGTATTCGGAGATAGCCTCCGCTTGTTCAATGTCAGCTCAAGACTGAAGCGCGGCTCCGTCTTTAGCCTAATTTATAACTTACATAATGCTTACTCGATTATTGGCGTAACCTGCAATGCGATGCGCTTTGTCGCATTCCAGGTCATGCCTTGCTTAATTATTTAGGATAGCCTAATTACGAAATGTAATGGAATGTTGAGTAACAATTCTCAACAATAAGTCAAAATCTAACTGAATGTCATTTGGACATTCAACCAAAATGCTCTCATAATTACATGTAAACATCGTAGTATCAGCCGAACTTATATCGCAATTTAATGTAACGCTTGAAGTCGATGTGATTTGGTCAAAGTTTTTTGCAAAGTATGCTTTCATTTTTTTCCAAAAATTAAAATGATTATTGTAATCTGGATCACCAGTCCAATTTTCTGCAGATTCTTGCTCTTGGAATGATTTCAAAACTAATTCTGACAGAATGGTCTTTTCATAAAGATCTAACAACTCATTACTTGAAACATTTTGTCTTTTCTGACCAAAAACTTCTTCGGAGCTTGGTTCTACTTGTTTTCTTTTTTTGTTCTTATTCAAAACATTATAATTCACTGCGTTCGGATCAAATGGGTACAAACCACAAGCTTTGAAGCCATTTTGAATACTTAAAGACAAATCAATGCTATCTAAAGCTAGTTTTAATACTGCAGGAAACATATGTTTCTTAAAGTTAATTACTTCATTATCAACTCTCCATCGCCTTAGTGTTTTTTTATAGGCTTCCTTTAAGGGATGAAATAATGCCACGTCAAATGGTTGAATAATGTGCGTTGCGTTCGGGTATAAAGCTATCAATTCTATCTGATTTTCTTTACAAAGTTTCATTAGTGGTAGAGAGAGATGTGAAACATGACCATCAACGTACAAAATAACAGGTAATTCTATTGCATTTTCATTCAACCATTTTATGAATACATTATTCATGAAATAGTAAAAAGTCTCAGCTGTCATCCATCCTTTATCACTATTACCTACACCCCATCCTGGTGGTACGTTTGCTAGAATCTGTTTTTTTTGGTGTAGTTTTTAAATCATACATTATTAAAGGAGGTGGCATTATTCCATCTGCAGAAGCAATGAAAAGCACTGTTAAACTGGCCTTTTCATTACTGGATACTATTTGGTACACAGATCTAGATCCTTTTTCAGTTATAACACTGTTATCTTTAGGAACTAACTGAAAAGCGGATTCATCTAAGTTGAAAATTCTGTCTGGTGAGATGTTTAACAGCTCTTTTTTCTCAAGATAGTTATTAATATGGCTAAACCAATTTCTTAAATCGTTTTCAGTTATAGATGCTCTGGTAGTGGTCAAATTTTGTGCAATTCGTATACTTAAATTTTCATGTCTCCTTAAAAAAGCTCTGTACCAGTGATTTCCAGGTCTGTTATCGGTGAAGACAGTAGTTCTCTTTTCATCATTTAAAAACCGTTGCACAGTGTCTAATAAAAAATCCTTGTTGACAGGGAATCCTCTTTCCGCACTCAGTAAGATCCACTTAACTATTTCAGACTCTTCATTTGCTGTCAAAATAGTTGGAGGTCCTTTTCTACATTCCAATGGAGTGATATTGTTTACTTTGATGTGCAAGGTGCTTTTAGGCACTACAAATTCATCTGCAACTTGCCTCAATGTTTTTCCTTGTCCAATTGCATTCAAAGCTTCTTTCAATCGTTCGCTGGAGTATTGTCTTTCTTTGCCTTTTTTTCTTATTTTAGAATGACACGATGAGCTATTAACAGTGTCATTAACTTTTTTTGAGTTGTGACAGGATTTGCTCATTGAAGCTTTTTTCTTGATTTTTCCCATTTTTCACTAGAAAACAAAATTAAATATTTTTTCATTATTCAAAGAACATATTTCTGGAGTAGAATAAGTATAATATGCCAAAAAATAATTATACACGAACAATTAATATAGTGAAAATAAGCTTAAACGTGAACAATGTCAAAACTGAACGGACCTATTTGAGGTTATGTTGACTCTATTCGTAAATATCAGTAACAAATATTGATTTTTCGTAGGTAAAAAGTTGAAATATTTTAATCTATCTTACTTACGCACTTCCTTGGCTGCTTCACTGCCTTAATTATTGTTAATTTTATCTAGTTTTGAACAGAGCTTGCGCCCGTCCAAGTTCTACACTCCGTATGAGCGACAGTTGGACAAGCGTCGCCGTCTGTCCAACTAATAGTCTCTAGTATTTGAGTGTGAAAGGTATACTTGGACACGCAAATTCGATACAAAAAAAAAGGTTTTTGCAAAAAAACCTCATGAAATCATACTCACGAATCACACAACCATCAATACATTTCGAAACCGCATACTGTTTCCATAAAAAGTTTTTTTTAATTAGGAATTTTTCATCCGACCTTTTTGTCCCAAAAAGGTGCTAAATTCGTGCGTATCACGTTGCTCTTCGGAATCCAACATAATAAGCCTCATATTATTTAATTAATCGATATTATCAGAAGAAAAATGTATGATTCTCTCTTCTAAGAGAATAATGAATCTAGATTCGGCGTTGACACCATGATAAATAATTGCTTTCAAACAAAAGATTGCGTTTGTTTATAAGTGTCCAACTATTGGGTCTAGTTTTCCCCGTGTCCAACTATTGGGTATTTTACCTTAGCTCACATATCGAACATACCATACCTTATTACACTGAAGCAGATTCAATTCTGAGATGGAGTGTAAAATATTATTACCCCTATCGGATATTTCTTTACCGCTTGATAAAGCTATACCTTGGGGCTCGCCAAGAGAAGATAGGCCTATTGAATGGAATCGAAGATCATGCATATTGTCTTTGGCCCAATTAATCACTTCTAACAGTTTGATCTAAATCTGAATAAGAGCTACGCTTCTACTTTACGGCCAGTCTTTCAAAATATTGATCTTGTTTGTTTATTATAAAAATCATTTCCTTACTTATCTCAAAACTTAATTTTCGTTTGGATGTTATGTGACATTTATGACAGAACAGATTTCTACACTTTCTTATGAACACTGTGAAAAAATGTCAGAGTAAATTTACACACGTGGAGGGTGAAACGCTGTATTGTTTCGTCTGGCGAGATAAAAATACTCATCAATGGATATGCAATTTTAGGTGGCCAGTTATTGTAGAATTCATTATCAATCCCAGTATGGATATTTGGGTTTTTTTAAATCTTTCTGAAGAAATTTCTACATAAGGAATAACCAGTGGAAGAGAAAACTACTTTTATAATACATAGTGTAGAATTACCTAACCATACGATCGATAATTTTATTTGTTTTTTATTTCACAGAGATGGTTCTCAAAGTAAGAAATAATTGTGTATTATTTTATATTTACAGATTACATGTGCTAATGATCTTCCGGACAGAGTGTATCAAATAAGCATCGACGATAGAGAGCTCGATGCTGCATATATTGATGACAAAAATTCAATACCACTTCAGGCCTTATTAGAAATACCAGGATTCTGTGATAAAATAACCACACCAGTAGAAAGAAGTCCAGCAGAGCTTCTGCTATTAGTAATTAAGTATTCGATCAGCAATAAGTTACCATTATCGTCAACGGCAAATTTAATGCGATTAGTAAATAGCATATTCGCTTCACCAGTTGCACCAGACTCTCGATACATGATTGACAAACTATTCAATACGTCAGATAATGCCGAATTCCATGCTACGTGCCCCAGATGTGAAATGTATATTGGCATGTTTGGCACGTTAGATACTAGTGAAGAATGTACCAATTGCAATATGATTATTGACGTATCGAATCGATCTTCTGGCAATTACTTCGCAATCATTGATCCTTCGGAAGCAATATCCGAGTATTTACATACACATGAAAATCACTATTACCATGTGATGCAGGAACGACGTCATGAGAGGGGTCACATGAAAGACGTTTATGATGGAAAGCGTTACAGAGATTTCGTTAAAAATTTACCAGCTGCAGAAAAACAACGATATGTTACAGCCAGCTTCAACACTGACGGAGCGCCAGTATTTGAGAGCTCCAACTATTCGATTTGGCCAATCTATCTTATGATTAATGAATTGCCCGTCAAATATAGATTAACAAGCCTGATATTATGCGGTTTATGGTTCGGTAAGAGTAAACCGCAGATGAATGTATTCTTGGACCCCTTTGTCGACAAAATGAATAAGCTTTCAGCTTCAGGAATTCCTTGCATAATCAAAGGGGAATCGCTTAACATAAAGTTATATGCATTGATCTGCTGCGTGGATACTGTAGCTCGTTCTCCAATGAATGGAACAATGCAATTTAATGCGTTTTACGGATGCGACTGGTGTTTTCACCCTGGTGAGTGGTTTGATGGATGCGTGCGTTATCCGGTTCTAGAAAGTATCTGTCACAATAGGAATAAAGAGAATACTATAAAACTTATGAAGGAAGCAGTGGAGAAAGGAATGCCTGTTTTTGGTATCAAAAATGCTTCATCACTGATAAACTTGCTTCATTTTGATATCATTGAGGGTTTCGTTCCGGATTACTTGCATGCCTACCTTGGTGTGGTGAAGCAACAAACAGAATATATCATCAAACGTCTTTCGCAAGCTAATTTCAAAATTCTAGAATTGCGGTTATTGCAAATTAAAGCTCCTAATCACATAGGTCGGTTACCCAGGCCTTTAAAAGATCGAGCTATGTGGAAGGCACGCGAGTGGGAGAATTGGCTTCTATACTACAGCATACCAGTACTTGAGTCGATCATAGATAAAAAGGTGCTCAAACACTGGAGTTTACTCGTTGAAGGTTTACATATACTCTTAAAAACTGATATTTCCTGCCAAGAGTTAGATGAGGCTGATCACATGTTGCATCAATACGTTTGTGGAACAGAAGAAATTTATTCTAAGTCTGCAATGACTTACAACGTTCACCAGCTTTTACATATTGCAAAAAGTGTTCAGGATTGGGGACCATTGTGGGCACATTCCACCTTTCCGTTTGAATCGGGAAATCATCAACTGCTCACTGCAATCAAGTGTGCCAAAGGAGTCAATCTACAGATACTGCGATATGTGAATTTACAACGTTCCGTGGATATTCTGGAAGCAAAACTTTTTCCACATTCCCCTCAGATTACGAAAGAATACTGGACTGATTTTTCCAACTCTCGAACAATTAAATGCTTCCAAATATCTAACATTACTTACTTTGGAAGCGCAAACATTATTGATAAAACTTTGTTAGACTTGTTTGAACTATCGTCAAACACGAAAACATTTATTAGAATTGTAAAAAATAGCTGTTTATATGCCTCCGCACAAAAAGAAAACGTACGTTCCTGCAATTCGTACGCACAGCTTGTCGACAGAAGATACGTAAAAATTATTATATTCGTTGTTGACGATGAAAGTAACCAACAACTCACCCTCTGTAATGTTATAAGAACCACACCCAGTGAATTTTCGAATACGTTACAAGAAATCACAAATATAAATGATGAGGTAATTGCTGTAAAAACGACCGACATCCATTCCGTCTGCGTTTTTGTCCCTGTTACAGATATGAGATATATTTGTTCAGTCCCAAATTTGTATAAATACTGACAAGTTTTCAATCAATTTTTTCAATTAAGAAATCACTTTTCACCGATTTGAAGTGCTTTGCTGCTACCAGCCTTATTATCCTTCGTAATTCCTTTGTCACAAACTAGTCCTTCTTCTGGGTGAATATCGTAAGGTACTCAAACGTTTACCTATATATATTATATACATAGAACAGATTATAAGTAAAGAAGTTATATATCATAAATTAGTTTTTTACACCTCAAGAATTCATATATGGTTTTTCCTACATACATTATTATATTAACGTATCTCGATTGATTTTTATAAAACTAGGTAGTATTCGAAAAGTATTGGTAATAATTGAAGAGTATTTGTATCCAAAATATTTTTTATATCGAGATATTTGTTTCTGTACATGAATTCTGTTTAAGAAGAGTTTGTTATAAGTTTGTTGAGTTGTGACTAGAGCGAAAAAAAAAATTGCACTTGTAATCTTGGTGCTATAAATTCACTCTCGAAAGCGAAGAGAATTGTGTAAGCTGTGTAGAAACGTTGAAAAGTTTGAAGTTTTGTGGGTTATTGAATAGCATTTTTTTGACGTGATAAAACTCGAAGTTCTTTTGAGCAACCTACTTCTCCATTTCATTTATTGTATTCTTCCATGTCTGTCTGTTCATATCATACGATTTTCATGCATAACTCGTGCATTGCGGTTCGATTTCTTGAAATAAATGTTTGGCAAGGAGGAGATCTTATACTTTGACTTCTGTAATGTAAAAGATGTAAAATCTGACGTAAAAAATGTGAAATGTAATGGGATGTAAACAAAATCTTTGCTCCTAATGATTATAAGCACTTTTTTCCGAACAATATACTATTTCTGAACACATTGGAACAAGTAACTCATTTTATTCATTGTCGTTGTATTTCCATTCGTCCGACCCTCACCTTTTACCTATTTCTGTTCACCTGATGATTCCGAATGTTACAAACTTCTTCGCTCTCACTACTGTCCCTAAATCCACCTCATTCGTTAATTCGTTTTACATATGGTATATCCTTCGACGAAAACAGAAAGAAAAAAAAACGTTGTAAAGTAAATCACCTGATAAATGATGTGATAAAATACCTGCCAAAATCGTTCATAACTTATTAAAATTTATCATGTCATTTGTTAGGTCATTTATCATATGATTCATTATGTGATTTATCATATCACTTGTTACATATACTTTTTCAGTAGGGTGCGATTAACCTTACTAGTATCAGATGCATTTTTTTCGAACACAAACTTTTTAATTAATGATCGCCTGGTGAAATCTAAAATATTTGAATTGAAACAGTTGTTAAATCTAAGCCGCTCCGCAAAACAATGAACTTACTTACCTGTTCGATGCATGTTCGAAATATGTAACTTTTCATTTGATCACAACACGCGTTATGTGCATTATAAAAGTTATCCGAAATAAAGGTTAATGGAAAGCAATGTTTGTGTTTTTCTTTAACCTTGATGTCGCTGGCACGGAGCCGTTACTACACTGATCGTTTCCTATTAAGAAAAGGACTATCGGTTGCTGGGGTGGAATTACGTATCCGATAGACTCGAAGTCTATTCTATTGAGTTTTTGCCATCGACTTTCTCTCTGATAAGTTTTATATTCTATGATTATTTGTACTGCTGCCATCTGTCACCGATATAATATAATAAATTTGAATTTGAGGAAAACGAATGACATTCCACGATTATCGCTTCAAACTTAATATTCTTTACCGAAATAACCTTAAGAAATTGTTTGGATACGTTATTACTAATTATCGTTCAATTCGTGTTTAGTTTACACTTTAAACTTGTATTTTACTACGTATTATTCAATTTTTCTTTTATCCTTTAAAGTTTGATGGTATAAAAATTAAAATGTGAAAATTGTCTTCTCGTTAATATTTTTATTTATAAAACTAAAAGATGTTACCTGTTCAAATTTTACAAATGCATGTCATCGAAGAAAATGATGGACGGGAAAGATTTCGCTTATACAACGACCAAAGACGATTTCTACGTGATGCAAGTGACCCTCTCGGAATCCCGGATATTTTTTTCATTCAACTCTTTCGACTGACCAAGGACATGTACAACTATTTATATCAGCGGTTATATCCGTACATGGATGCTGCAGCAAATCCACGATCTATAAGAGCAGACCTAAAATTATTAACAGCTCTGAGTTTTTATGCCACTGGTACATACCAGAGGCCAATCGGTCTAAACTTTTTATTGCCGATGTCCCAACCAGCAGTTTGCCATTGCATACAGGAAATAACCGAACTGATTTGTACTCACTTGGCCAATGAATGGATAAGATTCCCGACTGACCAAGTTATAATCGACCAAAATAAAAGGAAATTTTTCGAAAACACGGGATTCCCTGGTGTACTGGGTGCGATTGATTGCACTCACGTAGCCATTATTGCACCACAAGAAGAGGAACACAATTATTTAAATAGAAAAGGCTTTCACTCCAAAAACCTTCAGATTGTAAGGATTTTGATGATTATTTATTATAGTTGATTATTCGTTAAGGGGAAAAGGCTATAGATTTGACGTTTTAGATATGTGATTACGATTTACGTATACTAAACATAAATCCTCGGTATGCTGGAGCCACACATGACGCGTATATATGGAGGCTTTCCTCAATCAAGAGAGAAATGGAACGAAGATATCGCGCAGGTATACATCCATAGTGTTTGAGCAGGCTTAACAAGAAACCTATGTATTCAATTATTCAATTATTCGTGTAGGTGATCATGACACGTGGTTAATTGGTGACTCAGGGTATCCCCAAGAACCGTGGTTGATGATACCGATAAATGACCCATTGCCGAATACCCCTGAATATATGTACACGCATACTCTTACTAGAGCAAGAAGCTGCATCGAAAGGTGCAACGGTCAGTTGAAGATGAGATTTAGATGCTTACTAGGAGAACGAGTACTACATTACAATCCACAAGCAGTGGGACGGTTTGCAGTCGCGTGTTCAGTGTTACACAACATATGTGTAGACGCTCGTCTTCCATACTACGCTGCTGAAATCGACGGTATTGCAGAGCAGAATCAAATACAATTCGGGGAAATATTTGACAATATTAACGGCAATCTTAAAGGCCAATATGCTCGAACAAGACTCATTCAACAATTTTTTCAATGAATATTTTTATAATCATAAATAAACTTTGAAAACGGACACTCATAAACGCTTGCACTGATTTATTTTACGCCAAATGCTTGGCTAAATTAGTGATTTGTAATAACAAAATGTCCAAGGTAAGAGTGCGATATTACCGATTTAACAGATAGAAAAAAAATTCCTCGTTTCAAGAAAAATATTTATTATTTTAAGAAATTGTAGTTTCTTGAATGTTTTTTTATTAAATCAAGATTCAAATCAAGAACATATTTCCTTGATTTAAGGGGACTAGGCAGCGAAAATAGGTCGAAAATGGGATAAAATTCAAATGGCATTTGTGAAGAACCGAAACAACATACAAACTTTTTTTTTTTTCTTAATTTTCACTAGAGTTTTAGCTATTAAATTAATTGGTTGCGATTTCAAAAATATGAATATTTGAGGGAGATATGGGTGGATGAAGAGGACCGCGCGTCTCAAGCACTGCTCCCTCATTGCCACGATTCCGAGTGACTGGTTGAAGTTTTCGGCAATTTCCGAACGCCGTTCTCTTCAGGGGATGTTCCTCTACAAAGTGAACCAACGACTATGTAAAAAAATCAATTTTTCACCATTGTTATTCCAACAAATGTCGTCCATTTTTCGATGTTTCCCAAATTTTGGCCGCCATTTTTTGGATTTTCATGTTTTTTTAAAAAATGTCGGTTCAATCTGTAGAGGAACATCCCCCGAAGCGAACGGCGTCCGGAAATTGTCGAAAACTTTAACCGGCCACTCGGAATCGTGGCAATGAAGGAGCAGTGCATGAGAGCGCAGTCCTCTTTATCCACCCATATCTCCCTCAAATATTCATATTTTTGACATCGCAACCAACTAATTTAAGGGGGTATCCCCACCTTTAAATAGGTCAACATTCTGAGAAAGAGATTGATATTTTACAGCGAATTTGAGAGTCTGATCAAATCCAAAAAAATCATGAAGTTGAGGGAGGGTCTGACCCTCATTATCCATACTTAACATTGGATATTACTTTGAGTCTAATAGTAGTTACGCTGAATATAGATAAATACAAAATTACTCGGTTGTCGCAAAGAATCAGTAGTACCGTTGGATCGATTCTGGAATTTTTGGTCCTCAATTGTTGAGAAGAGATGCCTCTATCATATGAACATAGAACTTTTTGATATCGCGAAAATTGCCTGACTCGCTTAGTTTTTACTGAGATTTTTCTAATTCTTCAATTTTTTTTTCATTACTTTTATTATTATCTCAACCAAAAATGGGAATATCAAAAAGTTCTATGTTCATATGAAAGAGGCATCTCTTTTGAACAATTGAAGACCAAAAATTCTAGAATCGATCCAACGGTACTACTGATTCTTTGCGACAACCGAGTAATTTTGTATTTTTCTATATTCAGCGTAACTACTAATAGACTCAAAATAATATTCAATGTTAAGTATGGATAATGAGGGTCAAACTCTCCCTAAACTTCTTGATTTTTTTGGATTTGATCAGACTCTCAAATTCGCTGTAAAATATCAATCTCTTTCTTAGAATGTTAACTCATTTAAAGGTGGGGATACCCCCTTAATAGCCAAAACTCTAGTAAAAATTGAGAAAAAAAAAAGTTGTTTCGGTTCTTCACAAATGCCATTTGAATTTTATCCCATTTTCGACCTATTTTCGCTGCCTAGTCCCCTTAATAAAAAAAACATCTAAGAAACTACAATTTCTTAAAATAATAAATATTTTTCTTGGAACGAGAATTTTTTTTTCTCTGTGTAACGGTATTTTAAAAGGAGAACATCACAAAAAAAAATCATTAGGAAAAATAATACATTAAAATAATTTATATTGCTTCATCTTCATCTGCAGCGCGTTTTATAAATTTCGTTCCTAATTCTACTAATTGTTTTAAACTTTGCGAAATATCTCCCATGTGGCCATCAATACTTCTTAATACATCTAGAGTTGCATTATTCATGTCTTCAATACGGTCGGATAATTCTGCCTTCCGTTTTTTTGTACGACTAGTCGTATCCTCAGTTAATTCTGCCTTTCTTTTTCTAATTGATTCCGGAAAAATATTTTCTTTTTGAATTTCATTAGATGTAGAAGCTTCAGAGCTGGTTGTTGATTGTACAATGAATTTTGATGGTAAGTTTTCTTCAGCAGTGATATTCTGAAATCCACGTTGAGTGTGATTTTCAGGTAATCAACGAATAGTAATGGACTGATGCAATTTTTACGTTCATGGTAACAGGAAAATATGCCATCAACTGATTATACACACCCTAGCAGCACGCTTTATCATATCTGATCCAATTCTTGCGTTTTGGGTGTTGCAATAAGATCCATCCGCAGAGTGATAATGGTCTGCTTCCGATTATTTCCGTGAATCTTGCACAAGAAAGGCTTGTCAAGCACCTATACGCGGGAATTGCGAATAGCTTGTTCAATGTCGTAAAGTTATTTGTGCAAGACTCACGGCAGATTGCGCAAGCGTCTTGCGATTTCACCATGCTACGAGGGCACCTCATCTGTATTTAAACCATACTCTTCTACACCCACATCCCCATAAAACGCACTTACGCCCATTAAATTTAGCAGTCTTTCTTCCAAAATCGTCAAAACCAATTTACTAGCTGGACCACCTCCAGTTTTATTCATACTAGTACGTATCATCGCATATTTCTTTTTGGTATTGCTTTTCCAATCAGCCAACGACTACAGAATTTAATTCATAAAATCAATCTGATAATAGTGTGATACATTGATCACGCGAACTATCGCATACCTGTTTCCACTGATGTAAAGTTTTTTCACCTTTACCAATTCCATTGAGTAATTTAGTAAGATCTTCCCAAACATGATTTAAATTTTCTCGGCCTCTAGGACCCACGAATTGATTGGTAATTATTTCCCGTCTGTGCTCAGCGAAATTGAGCAAAAGCTCCCAATGTTCCTCAGTATTTCTCATTGAACGATGATAACGATAAAAGAAAAATTGAATAATACGTAGTAAAATACAAGTTTAAAGTGTAAACTAAACACGAATTGAACAATAATAAGTAATAACGTATCCAAACGATTTCTTAAGGTTATTTCGGTAAAGAATATCAAGGTCTTTGAGGCTTTCGCGGTGAGATTCTGAATAAGACTTGGCTTCCGGGATGGAGCCGCGTTGTTTAACGGTTAGGTGCCGACGTTTCGTAAACATTACAGTTTACTTCATCAGGGCGAGAAACAACCTGATACTGGTTGCTCCCCAACAGGGTGTCCCTATTTATGCCAGTTGCGGAGCCGTCCATGTGTGACGTTCCGCTCGGGTGGAGTTGACCAATAATATGTTTTTAAATGGTTGGCCAAACATTTAAAAAACCGGGAGGATGGCGTTCCAAATTGGATGGGTTTGAAGTCCGTTGTCTCTGTTGATGTTGTTAGGATGTTTACGGATTTCAAGGGCTTCTCTGTATTTTCGAGGAAAATACTGATTTGAGTTAGCCAAGGAGGTGGTTTGGTCAAATAAGATTTGGTGGCCCGTTTCCATTTGATGTTCCGCCAGAGCTGAGATAGTAAAGTGCTTCAGTTTGACGCATCTTTGGTGTTCTTTAAGGCGAGTGCTGATCTTCCTCCCGGTTTCTCCGATGTAAACTTTTCCACAGGAACAAGGGATCCTGTATACCCCTGAAGAGCTGAGCGGGGGGAGTTTATCTTTTGGGGAGTTGAGGAATTGCCCGATTTTCTGTGGTGGTTTGAAAATCGGTTTGATGTTGTTTCTCCTTAGGATTCTCCCTATGGAGTCCGTCACTCCTTGAATGTAGGGGAGGAAGGCAGTTCTTCTCGTTACTTCCGTTGGTAAGTTTGAAATGTCTGTCGATGGGTTGGGCTTGTTCTGGAGTTTTTGGATGGTTTGTTGGATTTGTGTGGACGAGTAACCATTGGATTGTAGGGTTTTCTTCAGGTGGGCTAGTTCGACGTTGAAGTTATCTGAATCAGAGACTGTCAGTGCTCGGTGGACGAGTGAGCTGATCACTGATCCTTTTTGTGATGGGTGGTGGTGTGAAGCTGCGTGGAGATATCTGTTGGTGTGTATGGGTTTGCGGTATACGCGATGTCCCAATTGACCATCTTGTTTTTTCGTGACTAGCACGTCCAGGAAGGGAAGTTGGTTGTTATTTTCTGTTTCCATCGTGAAGCGTATGTTAGGGTGTCGGGAGTTGAGAAAGTCTAGAAAGGTTTGGAGGTGTTCCTTACCATGTCGCCAAATGACAAAAGTGTCATCAACATATCGGAGCCAGAGTTCAGGTTTTAGTCGGGCTTCTCCGAGGGTGTGGCTCTCGAAGTGCTCCATGAATATGTCCGCTATGATGGGAGAAATTGGAGATCCCATAGCAGCGCCTGAGGTTTGTTCGTAGAATGCTCCTTGGTAAAGAAAGTAGGTGGAGGTGAGGCAGTGTTCGATGAGGGGGAACAGTTGTTGGGGTATCTTTTTGGATCTTTTTATGATTTCCAAGGTTCCAAGGCTCCGATATGTTGATGACACTTTTGTCATTTGGCGACATGGTAAGGAACACCTCCAAACCTTTCTAGACTTTCTCAACTCCCGACACCCTAACATACGCTTCACGATGGAAACAGAAAATAACAACCAACTTCCCTTCCTGGACGTGCTAGTCACGAAAAAACAAGATGGTCAATTGGGACATCGCGTATACCGCAAACCCATACACACCAACAGATATCTCCACGCAGCTTCACACCACCACCCATCACAAAAAGGATCAGTGATCAGCTCACTCGTCCATCGAGCACTGACAGTCTCTGATTCAGATAACCTCAACGTCGAACTAGCCCACCTGAAGAAAACCCTACAATCCAATGGTTACTCGTCCACACAAATCCAACAAACCATCCAAAAACTCCAGAACAAGCCCAACCCATCGACAGACATTTCAAACTTACCAACGGAAGTAACGAGAAGAACTGCCTTCCTCCCCTACATTCAAGGAGTGACGGACTCCATAGGGAGAATCCTAAGGAGAAACAACATCAAACCGATTTTCAAACCACCACAGAAAATCGGGCAATTCCTCAACTCCCCAAAAGATAAACTCCCCCCGCTCAGCTCTTCAGGGGTATACAGGATCCCTTGTTCCTGTGGAAAAGTTTACATCGGAGAAACCGGGAGGAAGATCAGCACTCGCCTTAAAGAACACCAAAGATGCGTCAAACTGAAGCACTTTACTATCTCAGCTCTGGCGGAACATCAAATGGAAACGGGCCACCAAATCTTATTTGACCAAACCACCTCCTTGGCTAACTCAAATCAGTATTTTCCTCGAAAATACAGAGAAGCCCTTGAAATCCGTAAACATCCTAACAACATCAACAGAGACAACGGACTTCAATCCCATCAAATGGACCCATCCAATTTGGAACGCCATCCTCCCGGTTTTTTTAAATGTTTGGCCAACCATTTAAAAACATATTATTGGTCAACTCCACCCGAGCGGAACGTCACACATGGACGGCTCCGCAACTGGCATAAATAGGGACACCCTGTTGGGGAGCAACCAGTATCAGGTTGTTTCTCGCCCTGATGAAGTAAACTGCAATGTTTACGAAACGTCGGCACCTAACCGTTAAACAACGCGGCTCCATCCCGGAAGCCAAGTCTTATTCAAAGAATATCAAGTTTGAAGCGATAATCATGGAATGTCATTCGTTTTCCTCGATTCAAATTTATTATATTATATCGGTGACAGATGGCAGCAGTACAAATAATCATAGAATATAAAACTTATCAGAGAGAAAGTCGATGGTAAAAACTCAATAGAATAGACTTCGAGTCTATCGGATACGTAATGCCACCCCAGGGAGACTTGTTTATAAAAGATCTGCAAGAAGATCATTATTGCAGAACTTAAAAGAATCCCGTGGATTTCCGGAAATATAGTACTTTCTCGGAGGATTGAGATTAGAAATCATTCAAAAATTGTTTAGGAAAAAATATTCGGATGGAGCTGCACTTGGTTTGACTTTTTATTCGGGTCCGTTGTTTTCGCGCCGCGAAACTAGCATCCGCTGAAAATGGATCTATATCATGGATCTAGAAAATGATCTAGATCTAGATCTTGATTGTTGTTAGCCTCTCGATGAATTTTAGTCACTTTAGCCTCCAGGAATGGGCTATCAGCCGCTACCCGATACCTGACATATTCGTTTGGCTTGTAATTAGTTACCCATGGTAATCTTTTGGCTTTTTTTTTCTACTCTAGGTGACAGCATCCGGCTGCCAAACTCGATGGGTGACCTTGACCTCGACCCTGATCTAGATCTAGTAGGCGTCGCAGGTCTGGGCTCTGCGTAATGAGGCGACTGCGATTGCAATTGAAAGGCCTGGTCTTTAGTCTGTCTCGCCTGCAATCCAGACGTCCCGGCACCGGGAGACCTCGACCTTTCATCAGAAGAAAGGGGTCTGGTCTCCCGATTTTGATGCGACGGTGATCGCGACGAAGACGGTCTTGCGGTCGTCACCCTCAATTGCGATCGCGGTGCCTCGGCATAAGGAGACCTTGAGCGTGTCGAAATTGAAAGCTCTCCGGTCTCCAAATATCGAGGCGACTGCGATCCCAATTGAAAGGCCTGGTCTGTTGTCGTTTCGGCCTGTGATGTTGATGCCTGGGAAGAAGACGTTGACCCAGAATTAGTGAGCATTGGTCGAGGCGTCGGCGGACGCCACCGGGATGTTGGTTCCGTTCTCACCCCCGAGCGACGTTGCAATGATGACTGTGCTTCGAACGCGTCGAGGCATGCCATCTCGCGAGCAGTCACAGCTATTTCACGCACCTTAACCGTGAGCTCGCGTTCTGAGATAGTATCCTCGCGTATTTGAAGCACTGACATCATTGCCCGTAGATTCGTGATTTGCCTTGGATCGGTGCGCTCTTCGGGCAAATTAGTCATATCAACCGGTTCCCCGGGTGGGGGAATTTCAGCCTCCTTTTTTTTCTCGACCAGCTGCCGCTGTCTGTAAGAGCTGTAAGAATGGTTGAATGAATAAATAACGGATTAATGTTTCAATAAATGGCGATCTACACAGTAAAAAAATAATCGATATAATCCTACGTACATGCACAAGCAGAGGAACTTAATAACATTATCGATCTCGTCCTCAGGTAACTCCGTACGTTCCAGCATAGTCACGGCATGATTGTAGTCAGCCGCTGACCAGAGTGCACGATAGGCCGCACTTCGCAAATCGTCACTATCATTCGTGTCATATAAATGATTAGCTAATTTTTTTGCCCTGCTCAGGGTTGGAATAAGGGTGGCATTCAATCTAGCTTGTATCCTAAGGACGGAAACACAAAAATTGGATTATTCTTGATAACTTTCGGTTCCTCTAATTGTAAGTATTGTGACGTGGATTTTTATTAGTCCTCGGACTAGACCGGATAGCTAGGCTCCGAGAACCATCCACTCGACAATTGGCCAACGAAAAATTAATAATTAAACCAAATGTTGGGCGCCAGGCGTGTAACCGCCACTTTCTGAAAATCTAAGAAAAATACGAACTACAGATACTTGAGCGCCGGCTAGCGTCAGTACCGCGGAGAGGGGTCGGGATTAATGAAGGATTAGCGTGGCGTATTAACGACTCGTTGATTTGAATGTAATAAAGAAAATAAAATTTATTCAAGAAAACAAATAGAATAGAAAAATAGAAATGACGAGTTTTACAATAATAAATAAACTAATAGCTTCCACGTAGGAGAGCAATAACAAACCAAAATAAAGAAAAAAAATAAATAACTCGACAAATACGTCCCTCGCGGAACAAAATTTACAACTAAAAGATCGGGATATGCCCGCAAGGCTTAACAAAACTAATTTCCAGAATTATTACTTAAAATTAACTTAAACTAACTCTGCCATCGTAGGCGAAACAAAAAGACTAAACGAAATTCGAAATATAACACTGATCTGTATCTCCTCGTGAGAGGGAGAGAGCGCGACAGTGACGTACTATGACTGTCTCGCACTCGGGTGCGAAGCCTATGGCTCTATAGAATGACTAATACGCGACACAAAACTCGAAAATATTACGCAAAACTGGACCTCAAAACTCTATTATGCTGTGAGACACTGGTGGCGGCCTACCGAATCGGAGGTCGTCTTAATTTGATTCTCAAAAATCTCTAAAAGCCTCGTGGCTCGGACAAGACAAGATGGCTGATGGCCGTTTGCCGAATTCAAATCACTTTGAGTCAAATTGGCTAACGCTTACCGTTTTCCAGCCAAAAATAGGGCCTCGTGGTGTCTCGAAGACGAGCCCTCGGGTCTACGCTGCAACGGGTGCACTAACTCGAACTCAATCACTCAAAAAAAATATAACAGAAAATCCCTCGCAGGGAGTACTATAAAAGGCTACAATTAGAGCGAGCTCTGAGCTCGGCGCTCTATCTGCGAGGCAAGCCTACGGCAGAGTGATCTTTGACCGCCGGGTGTCGATAGTTCGCACCCTGGTCATATGATCGCCTAATAATTTGCGTATTGACCACTAGATCGCCTCACGTAAGGCCGCTTAGATCTTGGCTCCGCGCTAAACTCAAAATTTGCTCTGATGATAACGGTTCCTGCAGGAGAAACGCGGTTCGCTGGCTCTTCGGGGTGGCGGGAATCTCTTCCACCACCGTTATCCCTCGTAGCTGAGTACCCTAGGTACTCCCCCGCGTTCTCTCTTTCTCTGGTAGACTCCACTGCAGTTTTTCGCCTTCAGAAGCGTAATTGACGGGCTTTATCGTCGAATGCCTCGTTGTTGCCTCCGTCTCTGTAGATTTCAGCCTCGTACTCGAAAATATCGGCCATGTCTCCCACATAATAGAGAAAAATGTGGAAAAAAGAACAAAAAGAATAAGAAATAGATTCGACAGTCTTAGATCGGTCACGGTCGCCTCTCGGAGATTTTCTAGCCTCGGGGCTAACCTAACGCATTCATGCTTCTTTCATGCATTCACCCTACGTAACTATGGTCGTCTAAGGGTTCGGGAGTCACTTGTAACACGCGTTGCAAAATGCAATGTTACAGTATGTATACAGGGTGTCACAACTAACTATGTCACCTCGACGGGTAGCGATAGAGGGGACCTTAACTAACATTTTCGATATAGGAACCCATGTCCGGAAAGTTGACGTTACCTTGATGAGAGGGATTCCAAGTTTCCGGCGAACGCCTGCAACGCTTGATCACAGGCGCGGCGAAATCGTCGAGGATTTAGAAATAATCTGAGTCTGATTCAACTATTTATTAACAACATAATGAATCTAACACAGTGTTCCAAATATCACAGAAAATGAGTATTTTCGTCGTTAAGGGAGGACTCCGCAGGTTTTGTTGGAAAGACCACGTTTCTGCTATTGAAATCACGGAAAAACATCAAATCGAAAATTCCTAACACCAATTTTTTGATTATAATATTATGTGTCTTGAAAACAATGTCAACCTCTTGCGATGAAAGTGTATGCGCAGGAAACCTTTTGCAGCGGAGCGACTGCGAAGAAAATGCGAAGGATTCCCTGCGCATACACTTTCATCGCAGGAGGTTCACATTTTTTTTCAAGACACAATATTATAATCGAAAAATTGCTGTCAGGAATTTTCGATTGGATGTTTTTCCGAGATTTCAAGAGCAAAAACGTGGTCTTCTCAACAAAACCTGTGGAGTCCCCCTCGGCGTTCTCTGATATTTGGAACACTGTATTGGATTCATTATGTTGTTAATAAATAGTTGAATCAGACTCAGATTATTAATTCTAAATCCTCGACGATTTCACTGCGCTTGTGAGCAAGCGTTGCAGGCGTTCGCCGAAAACTTTGAATTCCTCTCATCAAGGTAACGTCAACTTTCCGGACATGGGTTCCTATATCGAAAATGTTAGTTAAGGTCCCCCCTATCACCACCCGTCGGGGTGACATAGTTAGTTGTGGCACCCTGTATATACTAGGTGAATAAAATGAAAATCTGGAAAAATTAGGGAATTTGTTTTTCATTATTTGGAGCTGATTTGGGGGGATCCAATGTTAATTTTTTTTTTCACTCCATCTAAGGACCACCCAGCTAATGTATATCAGTGCTTACTTGTTGTTGTAAACGGCCATAGCCGCAACTTCGCATATGAGATATATCTGCCGGTTAGCGAAATCCGTTACATTATTGCGGTGAAAAAAATCTTTCAAAGTGACATATGTAGAGAGAGGGTGATTGAGGGTGACTCTCATTGCCCCGGTGCCTCAGGACTTTGACAACAATCTTGCGAATGTTGTCAATATTCTTGAGACTGTGCCGTTCTATTCAATGCTTTTTTAGATATCGCTGCAAAGTGAAAGTTTTTTTCAGACTTTTCCGGAAGTACTCCTCATCGAAAATCAGGATCTTTCCCATTTTATCTGAAAATATTTTTACACCTTGAAAACAATTTTTTTCACATCGCTGATACGGTGTGATTATTAGACCTCGCCAAAAAAAAAAATCATTTTCGATTTTGTCCGAAACAACTTTAAACGCAAGTATTTCACCTAATAATGATCCTGTCTAAATTTGGGCTCCGTCGGATAATTCTTAGAGGTCGCGCATTGAGTCTCAAATTTTGCTATTCTATTAACACGTAAAAATTGTTTTTTGACCGTTCAGTGCTCATTGAATTTTTTTTCCTGGGCATTCGCGGGGAGTCTAAATCGCTTTGAGGTTTTAATTATATGTTGAGGTTCAAATATATGGGGCATTCCATGCCAAATTGACCTTGTCCGTGTCCTGACATTCGACCTCTCAGATCTAATCCGCGATTTTTTGTATCATTCTTCTGACTCTGAATAGCAATCAGAATTTTTTTCAGATTTTTCAAAACAAATTTGAGCGTATCATGAACTTTCAAAGTTTTTTTTTCAACATCTGGATGGCCGTGACCGAAAGATCTGAAAAAGTTCTCCAAAATTTTGTGTCAGCAATGAAAATTTTTGAACCAAAATTCATAATGTCTGGGCTTTGGCTCCAACCTGTTTTTCCAGCTTTCTAATCTGATGTAACGTTGATATCCCAGAGAAAAAAAAAATGTAAAAAAAAATCTGAAAAGATTTCCAGAAATCCTTGGCTGTCGTTAGAAATATTCAAGCAGCAGTCCACGGTGTATTGATCTCCGCTTCTATCTTTTCAAACTTTTTCTTAGAAAAAATATTTTAAAAAAATTTTCATTTCTGACACCGAATTTTGGAGAATTTTTCCAGATTTTTCGATCACGGCCATCGAGGTGTTAAAAAAAAACTTTGAAAATGCATGACGCGCTCAAATTTGTTTTGAAGAATCTGAACAAACATCTGATTGGTATTTAGAGTCAGAAGGATGATACAAAAAATCACGGACCAGATCTGATTGGTCGAGGGTCAGGACAAGGTCGATTTGGCATGGAATGTCCCATATGTTTGAACCTCAACATACTATAATTAAAACCGCACAGCGATTCAGACTGCCCGCGAATACCCAGGAAAAATTCAATGAGCACTGCACGGTCAAAAAACAATTTTTACGTGTTAAATCAAAAGCAAAAATTAATCGCTGCGCTCGGGCAATAAATCCCCACTCGTTCTCCTATGACACAGCATACTCGATCGGCTCATATCAGAAATCACCCATACCGGATAGTGACACTTTTCGGACTTGATACATAAATAGCTATTTTATTGTATTATTGACTAACGTTGGATGGTTCTTATCGGCATCAAAAGAATGGAGGATAATTACTTGAGGCATTGAAAAAGTTTTATTTGAATATCTGCATTTTTGGGGCCTGTTTCCTATACCGTGAAACTTAGTGTGAGAGAAACTCTCATAGCGCGCGTACTGAAGGGTTAAGAGCTCATATGAGGCGTTGTATGCAAAAACCCCTTAGGGCCGATTCACACTATAGATCCGCTCACTGTCCGCTCTAGTCTCGCTCTCGGTTCGATCACAAGCCTAATGCATTCACACTTGTCGATCAAGCTTCGTTCCTGAGACAATCAGTTCACATCAGATAATAATATAATAATATATAATATAATTCATCATTTTTGCCGTGAAAAAATGTCGAAATATTTAAAAGTAAAGGAATTAATGATGATTGCCCTAGCGCTAGATAACAAAAAAAAAAAAAAAAAAAACGGAAACTGGAAAGCCAAAAAAAAAAAAAAAATATATCGCGAAGAAAAGATAAGAAAAGAGGATTCTGGGTTTATCCGAGTTCAATTGATAGGGAATTAGAAGGGAAGACACTGTATTTTGCTGCGGTTCATTAGAATGTTATTACGGCTAGATGCAAATTAGAACTGCTTTGAAGATCGTGCCTGGACCTTCACCGCAATGCCAGTGATTCACACTATGGGTCAGGTATCGGAACAGTACAGGCTCGATTCGGTCAAATATTGTCTCGACTTGATTTTGCCTGACCGACACTGGAACGAGACGGGAACGCTACCCATAGTGTGTATACCACCATTAAAAACAACGAAACAATATTTTACTGGACCGAGGCCGGAGCTAGAGCGGACCGTGAGCGGACCTATAGTGTGAATCGGCCCTTAACTCGACCGGAGCGCTTAGTGGGAAAATGCGATTAAAGGTCTACGCTCTCACGCTAGTCGCAGTACACAGCTGACTTTGAGTCACAGAATGAATAGTAAATATTAATTTATGAATCTGAAATTTGGGGTGCACTATAAATACATCTCAAGGATTGTAATAATGTAGGTTTCAGCAAAAACCCCTTAACTCGAGTTAAGGGGTTTTTGCATACAACGCCTCATATGTAGCTGAGATATTCTATTTGAGATGCTCTACCGGAATTATCTTCATGCGCGTTTGAACTTTTTTTTTTTTTGGCACACCCTAATGTATATATCGACAGCTTAAGGGCTTTTGAGCGAGCTCCGACAACTCCTCGTTCGGAAGAGTGCCTCTAGCGCCCAGCTGAAGAACCCTATCGGAATGACTACATCTATAGGGTAGTCTCTGCATGTGTTCGTGTCGACGCTACCCTGTCACTTCAGATTTTAGTCGACGGATGTGATTGCTCCTGCTGCTCTGATTTACCGCGGGATAGTATTAAAAGATTGCTCACGAGAGCCTGTACGGTGCGCTGGTTGTCCCAGCACCGGTTTTCCAGATCAAGTGTAGAAAATAATGTTATTAATACCCTGTGTCTGTGTATTGGCCATGTATTAGTGTCAGCTAATTTCACAGCTTCGTATAAATAAATCTATTATTAATTGGAATTTCCTTCAATCACTTGTCGGATACCAGCGCGCCGTGGCTGATAATCTGAGGATCACCCCTATGACATCGGAGAGTGATTAGTGAAGCAATAGAGACGTGATCCGTCAACTAAATTGCGGTTATGAAAACTGGTAGAAAATGCTACTCCGTCGGTAAAACCGCAGAGCGCTCAAAAGCCCTTAATAACATCATCGCGTAAGCGCCAAAAATGGCTTATTTATCAAACAATTTTCAATGCACACAACCATTTTTTTTGGAGATACGTCTGTCCGTTTGCGAAAAAAAATTTCCCGGAGTTACGCGACTATGTTATTAAGCTGTCGATATTAACTATCGCGGAACTTCATATTATATTATCTATTTATATTTATTTATATATATATTTATTTATCTATTTTTCGATTACCTATTTTTCTTGCGCTCCTTCTTTAGTTTATTATACTAGCTCAACTCGCGCGCTTCGCGCGGGTCAATGACTGATTTTCGGAACTTGCACATTTTATTAGGATATTGATTGTTCGGTCGTTGATTCTCCTATACCAAAATACAGGTGTCTAGACATAAAGATGTTGGTTTGTCCGACTGTGTTGCTCTGCCTAAGATATTTGCCGAAAATAAAATAAAATAAAAATATATATTCTAAAATTGTGAGTATAAATATTTCAATGCACTCTTCGCCATCATATGAGTCCTACGATCTATCAGTATTTTTTCGCATAAGTACCAATTGAACTTAAGACATGAGTAGCACGATGAAAACGATGAGTATTCTTTCTGCATGAGTATCGAGTACCTATTACACGAGTATACCACGACAAAAACCACGAGTGTTTTGCAAATTTGAAATCGAAAAAATAGCAACAGGATATCAATTTTTTTAAAGTCGTTGAGTTTGGATTATATTTTGTAATGGGCAGACGTAAAATTAGTCAAAATGCAGACGAAGAAGAGGAGTTTCAACGTTCACGTCGCACGAAAAATAATGAGTACCAGCGCAGATATCGTCTCAAGATGAGAAATGAAGCATGTTCGAGTGATACTGTTGTTGACGACATACCAGATCATGAATGTCGAATACGATATTAAACTCAACGAATAGCACGATCCAGTATTCTCGCTTTTGACTCGGATCATGTTAATGAGGTACCTGAGCACTACATTTCGTAGTTTTCGTTTTTTTTAATGCAGTGTGATTTCCGGTCGTATATTCGGTGAATAGTAGTGTGTTCCCGAGTAAAAATGATTGTATATAATTATATATAATTATATAGAGTTATATAAAAGTTATATAGAATTGTATAGAATTATATAGAATTATATATAAAAATCCATGTAAGTTTTATAGAACTCTATATAATTAAATATAACTTTATAGAGTTATATAGAATCATATAGAGATTTATATAGGATCCAAAACAAGCTTATATGTGGGTTTTATAGAACTCTATGTAATTATATACAACTTTATAGAGTTATGTAGAATTATGTAGGGTTCTATACAGGATCCAAAATAAGCTTATATGTAAGTTTTATAGAATTCTATACAATTACATATAACTTTATACAACTATATATAACTTTATAGAGTTATATAGAATCATACAGAGTTCTATATAGGATCCGAAACAAGCTTATATGTGGGTTCTATAGAACTATATATAATTATATACAACTTTATAGAGTTGTATAGAATCATATAGAGTTCTATATAGAATCCAAAATAAGCTTATATGTAAGTTTCATAGAATTCTATATAAATTACATATAACTTTATATAATTATATAATAACTTTATAGAGTTATACAGGGTGGTCCATTTTAATCGATGCAGGCGAATATCTCGAAAACTAACAATTATAAAAGAAAAAGTTTTATACAAAACTTGAAGGGTTTCGAGGGGGAAAGATAATGCTGATATGTGTTGACTTGGGGACTTCGCCAATTCCGAGATTTCGCAAGCAACTTCGGATTTTAGATAGGGAACACATGTTTTGGTTTGGGGCATCTGATAGTGCGATGAAAGACTCATTCAAACACGCAAGCAAAAAAAATTGGAAAAAAAAATTTTGCAAAAAAAAATTGGAATAAAAAAATTCGCGAATTTTTTTTTTTTTTTTTGCAAAAGATTGCTTTTTTGTCCCTAGCTTTCGAACACATTCATTGTTCATCACTCTAGCTCAAAATTTTTCTCGCCAATTTTGAAATTGGAAAGATTGAATGTACCAGATTATTGAAAAAAAAAATCGTAGATCAATAACGCAAAGTGATGAACAATGAATGTGTTCGAAAGCTAGGGACAAAAAAGCACAATCTTTTGCAAGAGAAAAAAAAAAAATTCGCGAAATTTTTTTTTGCAATATTTTTTTTCCAATTTTTTTTTGCAAAATTTTTTTTTTCCAATTTTTTTTGCTTGCGTGGTTGAATGAGTCTTTGATCGCGCTATCAGATGCCCTCAACCAAAACATGTATTCCCTATCTAAAATCCGAAGTTGCTTGCGAAATCTCGGAATTGGCGAAATCCACAAGTCAACACATATCAGCATTATCTTTCCCCCTCGAAACCCTCCAAGTTTTGTATAAAACTTTTTCTTTTATAATTGTTAGTTTTCGAGATATTCGCCTGCATCGATTAAAATGGACCACCCTGTATATAACTATGTAGAGTTCTATAAAACCCACACATAAGCTTGTTTTGGATCCTATATAGAACTCCATATGATTCTATATAACTTTACAAAGTTATATATAATTATATAAAATTCTATAAAACTTACATATAAGCTTATTTTGGATCCTATATAGAACTCTATATAATTATATATAACTTTATAGAGTTATAAAACCCACATATAAGCTTGTTTTGGATCCTCTATGGAACTCTATATGATTCTATATAACTCTATAAAGTTATATATAAATATATAAAGTTCTAAGAAACTTACATGGATTTTTATACATAATTCTATACAATTCTATATAACTTTTATATAATTCTATAATCTTATAATATATATCTTATTATAATTCTATAATCTTCTCTAATTATATATAATTATATAAAATCATTTTTACTCGATTCTTAAAAAATCTACCCATGCTTTGTTATTCTTTTCGTTTCAAATTAGGGAAAGAGTCCGGCTTCAGTATAATTTTATAGAATTATATCGAATTTTATAGAATTTTATAGAATTTTATAGAATTTTATAAAATTACATAGAATTCTATATATTTCTATCGGGCCAATATTTCTATAGAATTATATAGAACAATTCTATATAATTCTATATAATTCTATAAAATCATTTTTACTCGGGTTATTTCAACTCAATTGAACATTTTTATTTTCATTTTCAGAACATTTTTCAAAAAACAATATTTTTGATAATTATCTTCGAATCAATCATTAGTTAATTGTTTATATTGAAGTAAAGATTAGAAATGAAAATCACATTCTGATTTTTAATTGAATGATAACTATAATTTTGTTTTTTTTCCTGATGGTCCGGGTAAATCAACCGGATGTGTTGTTTTTTTCAACTCCACCGTTCTATTTCCTTTTAAGAGTTGCGAAAGTTTCATTTTATTCGAGTTAATTCTTTTAAAATCCGTCACCGATTTTGCCAGTAAGTGAACCGGTACAGCTGTAATTGAATATGAATTCTTATTTTATTTTATGGAAGGTATAGAATTAATAGTTTCTGCTGTTCCGTCAGAAAACAGGTGCAAAATCCCTGCCATAGATATGGTGCAATAGTATCGTATTCTAATTAATGAATTGCAGGCAATGAATACATTGCTTTGTTAATTATGAACAACTGTTTTTCTTTGAGTAGCAGCAATAGATCTTTTTCCTCCCATCATGTGAACTATAACCATTAAACTTCGTGTGTTTGTTTGTTTCTCATTCATGTACTTGCATACGAACCATTTCTTTGCAGAAATCCGGTTACTTCTATTTTTTCGCCCTTCACTAATTCGAGTTCGTATAAGTCAGCCATCGTTCTGACTTCCAACTTATGAACTCCGTCCGTTATCGAACCGCAACACATTTCAACGCCACTACTCTTCTGCCCTTCGACGATGGCAAAATTTGACTTTATGTATCCTTGTATTTCTGTAATGTTTAAAATTATTTATCGAACCTACAATTCTCTGAGTGGTCATTTTTTTATTGTATTCCAGATTTCGTTCTCAACATATTTGTGAATTCAAAAATCTTGATTTGGTTATTGCTTGGTCAATTTGTTTAATCTTCAGCTTACTTATACATTTGGTGGTATCTCCGATTTGCGCGAGTTCCACCAATTCTGGTTCGTAATTTGGAATTGAGCTATTGATATTGTATTTTTCTAACACGTTTACTATGGTGTTTGACTGGATTATCAGTTCGTAAGACACCGTTCCTTTGTTAAAATTCATGTTTGAGCATGGTTTGCAATATGCACCGTCAATATGAATTATCTGTAATGAATTTTTTATATGTTTTGTATTTTTGAACCAATTCATCTAGAGTATGTGCACTAACTATGGTCTGCGGGTGTCTCAATGAAATCGCGTTTCCACGTGCTCGTCCCGATTCTGATATTCGTATTGAAATCAATGAAACATATTACGATGACCCCATTCAGGGATCAGATATACTTTTCTTTTGTCATAATTTCGACACTTCCATGTCTATACTACAACTACTTTTATCCTATAATAAGTAATAACTGAACAGATTCGAATATATTGATTTCGTACTTATTGATTTATTGTTGGAATGGTATAGTTCTCACCTCGTTGGTTCTGATTCTATCTTCTAGTCGTTGGATTTCTTTGTACCATGCAATTGAGGGGATGGGCGGAATAACGGTATGAGTCGGGTTATACCGTTTTTCCGGAGATTGCATGAAAATGATCAGTGACCATAGATCTACATTAGGTATTTATTTGATGAAAATGGGTTGAATATTGAAGGGTTAAATTAAACAGCTCTAATGGAAGAACGGTATAGCTCGAGTCAGCGCCGGCGACTTGCAAAATTTTCGAAGATGGAGTGACTCAACTGAGCAGGGGGGGGGGGGGGGGAACACATTTTTCAATTTTTATTCCATTTATTGAGACCACGGAGTATAAGGAGTGCAAACTGCAGACTCAAGCTATAAAAGCCCGAAAAAGTGGCCCCAGTTTTCGACGCGCTAAGCGGTAAACAGCGCTAGCTGAATGCGATACTAGCGATACTGGCGGAAAACACGCGAAATACCTGCAGCAACGCGCGCGGGCGGTAGGCGGGGAAGAAGAAGGAAGTTTGAATGGTTTGAAAACTCCGTAGTTTGCAAAATATATCATCTGTGGTTTGAAACACGGAGGTTTGAAAGAATACGTCAAATTACATTTGGTAAAGATCAAATGAAAATCAGTTGAAATGCCGTCCTTTATTGCTCACGGTTGTAAATCAGGCACAAAAAAAATGAAAAAAAAGGGTTGTTTTTTTATACCGCGGACTGTCAGTGAACATTTTTCTCTTTTGCGCAATAAACTCGACATTGCAGGTTAAATATGGGGTATTCCATCTCAAATCAACCTGGGTCTGACCCTTGACCTCTCGGATTGGGCCCGCGAGTTTTCATATGACTCTTTCCACTTTAAAAAGCACTTAATTTTTATTTTAGATTTTTCCGACATAATTTGAATTTTCTGCAATTTTTGAAAACGAGTATATTTATCGATACAGTTTAAAAATCTGAAAAAATTCTGAAAAATCGTGGGTCACACGGTGCTCCTCAAGCAAGGAAAAGTGGACCAAAAATGGATCCAAAATCGGCTGACGCAGAAAGTTTCTATATTTTTTGTAGACTAAGAAAATGTTAAGCTGAAAATCCGAGCTGATCGGTTTCGCAAGTTATGGCCGTTTTGGTATTTATAACGCGCACGTTCGTGAAAAGCAAGGTAGAACACTTTACTACGCACATGCAATCGACCTCTTGATCCCAATATGAGAAAATTAAGTATGTATTAATGATTTTTCATTGAAAGACTCGTTTTTTTTTTTTCGAAAATTGATTGATGGATTGACTGATTTTTCCACTATTCCCGTTTTTGCAACGTATCGTAATAACAGATTTCCTGATTGAAAATTTGAATAATTTTTAGCGTTCATGATATAATTTTTAAAGCAAGATTGTAGAAACCACTTTTAGCTTGACCCAGGATCAACGACGAGGACGTAGTGATCCCTTCTTTTTTTTTTTTTTTCTACTTTTTTTTTTAATTTTTTTTCTTTCTAACAGAAGATCAGTTAAGGTGGTTCTTCACCCACAGTCCCACCAAACGTGGGTTTCAGAGCAGATTTTGAATACTTCTCGATGGGGAAAAAATCTGAAAAAAAATCAAGCATGTAGAAGATCTTCGGGAGATTGATTTTGCATAATAATAATTCAAGAAAGTTACTAACAAATTGATGGAAAAAAAACTGTTCAAGAAATTAGCCGATGACCCAACTTTTTTTTTAGGTGAAAATTATTTTTCAATTTTTCTGAATATATGTGAATTTTTTCAGAATTTTGTTAAATCTTTGAAAATCGCGTTTTGTCAAGTATGAAAAAACGCAATTTTCAAAGATTTAACAAAATTCTGAAAAAATTCATACGTATTCAGAAAAATTAAAAAATAATTTTCACCTAAAAAAAAAAGTTGGGTCATCGGCTAATTTCTTGAACAGTTTTTTTTTTTCCAACAATTTGTTAATAACTTTTTCGAATTATTATTATGCAAAATCAATCTCCCGAAGATATTCTGCATGCTTGATTTTTTTCTCAGATTTTTTCCCCATCTAGAAGTACTCAAAATCTGCTCTGGAACCCACGTTTGGTGGGACTGTAGGTGAAGAACCACCTTAAGGAGGTTGGCTAGTCAAAAATGACTAGTTTTTTATGAATTGATTACGGCATAGTCGCCACATTGAGTATTCATCGAATTATTATATTCGTAAACTGATGATTACCCTGACATGTCCAGAAACAAAATAATACCCAAATTATGAACAAATGGCTAGATATCAAGAAGTTTTCATTTTAAATTGCTTTGAAACGATAAAAAATCTAGTAGATTAGTGCGATTACAGTCCAGAAAACTATTTCCCACAAATTCACCACAACGGATTATTTTTTCTGTCAATCGGCAATTCAATGTGGTTATTTGTTGATTGAAATCGGTATACGTGCAATCTTGTAAAATCGAATATTCACCGTCACCAACATAATGAAAAAAAAGCCTTAGGCGAATCATAGAGAATAGTTTCCCCAAGAAAATAAGGCACCGTAGACTGTGATCGAACCAATCTACTAGATTTTTCATCGTTTTAAAGCAATTAAAAATAAAATAAAAATAAAAACGAAAAATCGATATCTAGCCATTTGTTCATAATTTGGGTATTATTTTGTTTCTGGACATGTCAAGGAAATCATCGGTTTACGAATATAATAATTCGATGAATACTCAATGTGACGACTATGCCGTAATCAATTTATGAAAAACTAGTCATTTTTTACTAGCCAACCCCTTAATCACTACGTCCTCGTCGTTGATCCTGGGTCAAGCTAAAAGTAGTTTCTACAATCTTGCTTTAAAAATTATATCATGAACGCTAAAAATTATTCAAATTTTCAATTAGGAAATCTGTTGATACGTTGCAAAAACGGGAATAGTGGAGAAGCGGCATTATTCAGAGGCCGGTAATTAACGTATCAATTAATTTCGGAAAAAAAACGAGACTTTCAATGAAAAATCATTAATACATACTTAATTTTCTCATATTGGGATCAACAGGTCGATTGCATGTGCGTAGTAAAGTGTTCTACTCTGCTTTTCATGAACGTTAGCGGTAAGAATAGAAAAACGGCCATAACTTGCGAAACCGATCAGCCAGGATTTTCAGCTTAACATTTTCGCAATCTACAAAAAATATAGAAACTTTCTGCGTTAGCAGATTTTGGATCCATTTTTGGTTCACTTTTCCTTGCTTGAGGACCACCGTGGTCAGATCTAAAAATTTTTAAGCTTGAAGCCGGAATAGGGAGATTTTTCCTTCTTACTGTTTTCAAGCGTTTTCTGAAAGAAAACGTTAAAAAAAGTGAGATGGTTGCTGAAACACTTTCATATGTCACACCGAATTTCAGAAATTTGTATGCGCTGTTCATAGCTTTTGTTTCGGCAACTTTCGGAATTCTCTGGCCGTAGCGCTCAAATCGCGTTCCGAATCAAATTAGTGTTCCGAAAAGCGGGGTCATTTTTAGTTCCCAAGTCTGCACTCCTTATTCTACTCCGTGATTGAGACAAAACGAATGCGGTACGGCGTACCTTATTTCTCCCAATGAACTTGTCTATAAGTGTTGACCGGTCGTATTCCGCAGTTAAGTCCGCATGGACATAGAGTGTCGCTAAGTTATTCAGCCGCAATATTGTAACATACAGATACGAAATCACTATCAAGGTTGAGCTTAAAAGGGACCGCAGTATGGCAGGTATCGGGCAAGAGGGGAGTACGCAGCGGCGAACGGTAAGAAATGCAACTATGGTATGCACAAAATTTGCTTGAAGGGTCTGTTACGTGCGTAACTAAGGTTATCCCTAAAAACCTTATTCCTGCTTTTATTCATATATCCATCTAAACTTTCATTCAAATAATTAATCTTATAACATATAATTATTAACCATACGTTATTTAGTTACATAGGGAATATAATCTAGAGCTAGCGACGAGTGAAATAAACATCCCTCGCACTCAGGAATATTATATTTCTCTCTTAAACACTTGGACCTCCCAAATTTAATATCCGTTGCGCAGTTGCCGATAGCGAGGCCTGCTCAGTATCGTCAATAGGGCGAAGCGGCGTGAGGAAAGACGATTCGGGGAACCCCCAACTCTCGTTGCCCCCTCACTGACAATACCATTATACTAGTACTTATAGGTGTAAGATCCCTCTCTCTCTTTTATTCATAAAAACTGTGAAAATTATAGTAACTATATTATTAATTATCTTAAAATCAACATAACGATATTCAGTAATTAATGAGCAAGCGAACGCATGTTAATTTTATATTAAAACTAGGATTTTAGCAAGTTTCAGAATTATTATGAATATTGGTATGGGTCACCTATAGGTCAGGCATGGGATAGGCTGAGGACTGTGCTACGTCACAGGGCCCAGGCGCCCAAACCAATCGAGTGACAATTAGGCAGTAAGTCGGCTCCTAATTGGCTAAGCCAGGCGTGCACTAATACATGCAAGCATTGCAACCGAGGGAACCTCGACGCCTTTGAATCTAACTCGATCTTCTTCTTCTGACAAATCGCGAAGTGCGTGGACGTAGGGAGCCGTGTGCTAACTAGAGCCAAGAGTTATATTCAATCTTTTCTTTGTTCCAAATTAGAGTAATAATATAATGGACTCAGTACCCGTTAATAAAACTTACAAACGTGATATAATCTAAAGGTTTAGTGATCCGTTTAATTCATCTTAAATTATAAGTGCAAAGACATAAATTGATTATTTCTATCAATCAATAGTTATTATAATAAACTCTATTTTTCAAGCCTTTTATCCCATCTGGATAATCATGATATTAAAATCAACCAATTACTACAGTGTAAATTCTAGACTCAGTATCGGGCTGACATTCAATTCAATGCAATAACTTTCAGAACTATATACATTTCATTTATTCATTAACTTCAGTTCGGAAACATCTATCTAAATTATAACCCGTTTAAATTAACCTAATTAAACTACGTCTCATCAACTCTTTCGATCCTTATAAAATCTGACTACGAGAACAGAAAGGCTTCGACGTTTCATCGCAGGTGAGGGCGCCAAATATTTAAAACCACTCAAGCGTCCCATGCAACGCCAGGTAAACCAAGCTAAGTCTCAACGTTCGCTCACTCAATTCGTTCACTTTTAGATATCATAAATTTATATACCATCAAGGTAGTATCGTTTTCCAGAATTCTTTAGTTTAGTTATTTCTCTGACCAACTGCGTTGTTTACTATATGTGTAGTTTAATAGGAAGAAACCGGTAGGCTGATACGAGTAGTATTTCGGGTAAATCCCTTGCCGAAGACCGGCTCTCGATTTGAACAGTATTATTGTTAATAGTCGTAGTTGGCCGACATTTATTATTATATTCATTTCGCATGTATATTCAATTTTCACTTTAGTTCTATGACTACTATAAAATAAACCAAGATCGGTATGACTTCGGAGCGAATACTCCTACTGGGATAATTCATAGAATTCCGATAAACATCCCTAATCCCGGTTTGGCATTTCTTTCCAACCTATATAAAAGCTTACCTGACCGAACACTGGTCTCCTAATCAAGTTTCTTGGGACTCCTTAAGTACCGATCTTGATTTACCGCTACTTTATTAATATATATTGTAACTTTTGGCGAGTATCTTGAACCCGAAAGTTAAGAGATACCCGCAGTTATTGTGAGTTCTTTACCTATAAAAAAGGGATTTAAATTATCAAAATTAATAGGGCTTTTCTTTGAGGTCATAGGTAGGGAAAAGGATGGGTTAGCCACCAAAAGCCACCTATGCAACCTTGTGATTTTACATCAACTCAGGACTCGGGTAGATTACTCCACCAAAGCCTGTTTCCTTCGGACTCGGGTAGAACCAAAGCCGATCCTTCTCCTATTTGAACAGAGCCGGGAAGTGAATCCAAGCCTGCTTTCCTAAACACAAAACCTATTCTTTACTCGTATCCGGGAACCTTGCGATTCCAAGACCGTGTCTCAGACTCGGAATCGTATTTCCTTGGCCCTCGGACGCGGGAAGTTAATCCAACGCCGTTCGCTCTAGGATTGATTCAAAGCTGGTCCCTTTTGGCTTATTCAGGGATTGAATTTGATTGGTTAGGAGTCAGTGCTGAAATATCCGACAAAGTTCAAATTAGGTAATATAATTGTGTCCAATTGATTCTAATAAACTAATTTTACATCGATTTTCTTAATCTATTTCTATCCTATTTGTATGACTCTACGTCGCGTTTGTTTGTATTCGTGTCGTTTGAGGTTATCGTTCTATTTGTATAATTTATTTTAATATTTTAGGCTATGCGGATTTATGCTTAAATATTTTGATTCTATTTCATTTCTATTTAATTGCTCTCCTTTTCTCTTCGATTATATTTTATGATGTGACCAATGATGCTATATCTAAAGGTACCGTATTTGATTCTACTTTCCAGATTTTATGTTAGTCATTTAGTTCTAGACGATCTAAAGCTATTTAAGTGAATTTAACCATGATATGAGTCGCACCGGTGCTCTACCTGACTACGCTCTACGTTGTGAGTCGCAACGGTGCTATACCAGAATACGCTAATGAGCCATAGCGTGTGCTGATTATATACTCTTCATCCCCACTTCTTTGCGTGACGTCAGACTTTCGGTCGAACGTTGAGGATTATCGTAATCCTTTCCTTTGATCGGGAATCGTCGATATTCAATGTGCAATATAGCCGAGTATGTTACAATATATATATATATACATACATAACATGTTAAACATTATTTCTAAACATAATAACTAGCAAATGCGATTTCGGATAAATATCCTAAAAGAGAGAGAATTCTAATTTCAATTAATCGTTTATATTAACCTCAGACCAAATATTATTTTTCTTTATCATTTCTTAATCGTGAATAGACTTCTTTCCATTTTATATCAAACAGTTAATAACCCAATCAACACATCTGTCTATAATAGCTCTTATAAGAACTCTTGTTTGAGATCTAAAAAAGAGTCCTTTCAAAGAGTTCTGTTGGAAGTCTATTAGAAGTCGATATTTCGATGTCCGTCATGAGAGTTTTAAAGGAGGTTTAGAATCAGACTCCAGTGAAGAGGCTCTAAAATGAGTCAGACAAGAGCTCATGTTTCATAAGTTACGCGCGTAAACGTAACTGCGCGGCAAGATAAGTAAACGCGGCAGTGAAAGTGCATAAGCTATCCCATCGTTTTAAACATATTAAAAGTAAGTATTTAACAAACTAAACTGCCACTTTTATCATATATCAAGGTAGATAATACCAATCCATTCCTTGGAATTGTTATAAAACATCATGATAATGTGAAGTTCACCGTGCGTAAGACGATCAATTACACATAACCTCACTTTTTTTTATAAAATACATTTCGATGACAGGGACATTCTAGACAACTGAAGCAAATCGTTGATTCAAATAGCAGCTGTGTCGACCTTATTCAGCATTTAACAAAATTCGGGCGTGAGAAATTCATAACAAGTTGGAAGACATACACAGACAGTCACAGAGCCTAATAGCACAGCCCTCATATACAACGTAGAATTATACTGAACTTCCCTGATTTCCAATTAACATTTTCATTCCAGTATCATTATCACAGTATCATGAGCGTTTGGTATATGGGAATATGAGATGACAAGTGGATATGGAGGCACTTACAAGGAGAGTGTCAGGCTTGCGGATCATGAATTTCGCTCAAACTTCTAAGAGTGTTTTCTTGGCCCAGAATATAGAGCTTCTGATCATCAGAACTCTCCATTGGGCCCTTAGTCGCTCAACTTACAATTGATTATAATTTTTTTTTCTTTAATTTTGGTTTTTTTCTTTCACTCACATTTTTGATAAGCCGAACTTGTATGAAACATACCATATGATTTTAATGTTTGTGAATAATTTTCAACGATGTATTCGAACGGTGAAGAATGAATAAATAGACTCCGATAACAGTGTCGTACAACTTATGGGTCCTTCGCTATGGCTCTAGGATCAACAAACCGAAGCCTTCGGTACCCATGTCGTTGAGTTTAAAAGAATTCCTATGTTGACCATAGATTAGAACTGGCAGAGCTTATTCAGAATTAGGCCACAAAAGTATGTATTGAGGAAGTAAAATTACAATGAAGTATTGAAGAAGTTAAATTTGGAGATTTATTTTTTGATTTGTCTCTGAATATATATATATTCTTCCAATATCAAAGAGCAAAAGATTAAATCTAATAATCATGTAATTTTCAAGTTAGAAGACTTAAAAATTTTTCTCGTCAAGAATTTTTAAGTCTTCTAACTTGAAAATTATAATCACGCATGGCTGAAATTGCCCCACCTTCTGTGGATTGGTTATATTTAATTAAATAAAACTAATAAAAATAATAGGTATCAAAAGACGCAAGTCTTACCTAAGATAGTGTTTGTGAGCCTGGGCGCTCACTCACTAATATTCAAAGTCAAACATGTGCTCTCGCCGCGAAATTCATAACATATAAATAATCATGTAGAAAAAAAAAAAAAACAGTTTCTGGAGTTAAGAGTTATTCTAAATTCAAACTCCTCACTACTTTTGTCACCTAATTATGAATAAGCTCTGCCAATTTCAAGATCTGTAGCCATAACGTAAGGATTCTTTCAGAGCCAACAACATGGGTACCGAAGGCTATTTCACTGTGGCGGAGGACCATATCCAGCTTCGTCAGAGGCTTCAAAGCTGATTCTACTACCTCGAACTAGCATAACGATCTTGATTTGATATTAATTAAGATTCTATCCAGGGGCTCAATTAGGACTGCTCCGATTTGCTTTTTTATCATCCTCATATAATTTCATTCATTTATTGCTAACGCGTACCCACAAATAATGTATTTTGAGCTCACAAAGCTTCAATAACAGAGTGTTGTATATTCAGGTTGGGTTAGTTGATCCAAGAGCCATAGGGGAGGACCCAAAAGTTGTACGATACTGTTATCGGACTCTATTTATCCATTCTTCAGCGTTTAAATCCATCGTTGAAAATTGTTCACGAGCATTGGAGTCATACGGTATGTTTTTATACGAGTTTGGGTTATCATAAATCTTATTGAAAGAAAAAGCAAAAAATGAAGAAAAAAAAATGTGTCTTAATAATAAATAAATAAAATGTATCTTTTATATGTATTTAATTATTTTATCATATGTATCTATTATCCAATGTTGACACCAAATATTTTATGAAGAAATAAATTTGTTTTACATACCTACTCTAATAGTTCATATATTTAATTGCTCCAAATAAAAAAAAATAGAATTTCTTATATTTATCAATTTTTTACTAATAGACACATTTGGAAATACCAAATGAGTTTATTTGAGGCATTTTGATAAACCTAGGAAATACTATTGCAGAAATCCCTAAAAATATCTCCACAATATTAGTAACCTTATAATACCCTCTCCGAGGCCTCACCAAAACCTCTCAATGATTTCTTAAAATAATCTTGTGAACGACTTCTAAAAGAGGTCTCATTTTGGAGCTCTCGGACTATGTTCTAAAAGGACTCTTTTAGGGGCGTTTCTGAGCTTCTTAAGAGAGTCCGAAAAGATTGCATAAGAAGTCTTTTAGACTTATTTGAGAGCACTTCTCGATACCTGAAGGAGATCTCTATCAAGATTTCAGGAGCTCCTCAGGATGTCTTTAAGAAGACATTTGGTTGATTGGGAACAGTTCTTTTCTAAAATAACAAGCCTTTACGATCCCTATGTCGGTGACCGTTATATTATTTTTATATTATATTTTATTGTTTCATTATCTCATATTTTATGTTATCCATTTGCTTCAAGTGACAGTTCAATGTTAGTTGCTTGAAGCCTTATCACTATTATTCAGAATCATAGAAGAATATATATGCTTTTACCAGTCAATTCTCATTATCATTTGAATCACCTATAGTATTCATTAACTTTATTATTTTATATTATTCAGCCTCAACAACTATTTAAACAATTCGACTGAAACCTGTATAGGAATAGACGGCTTCGAATCCTATTTACCGGTCTATCGTAAGGTAGATCTTTTTCTTAGTATTATTATAATCGCAGATGTGACGGATAATCGAATCTTAATAGTGGACAAGTTCTCGCTTGTCAATCATACCGTTAGGAATTAAACCCACACTACCTAGACCGTCCGTCACAGGTCCTTACTTTTTCATAACACGGGCATGAAATGAGCCTTCTTTCATGCTTGTCGGGCGGGGGGGAAATCACGTGTTTCGAACGTGAGTACCGAATATCCACTGAGGCGAAAGGGAATGAACATTTCCTCCCGCTGTTCTTCATCACTTGCACAATATACCATTTTATCGACGCGCAATGCGCAATCAGTAATAAAAATATTTGAAAAACATGATTTTTCCTTTCCACACCTACATAATTCTGGGTGTGGAATTCCATACCCAGAATTCTCCTGGGTATGGAGTTCTCCATACACTCCATATGAAAGTCGCCGTCGCTGTTATCACGTATCCATAACATGTATACTCATCATTTTTACCTATCGTATTAATTCCACTGAGGTAATTCAGGGCTATTTACAAAGTTTCGACAGATTTTCTCAATCGTTTTTATAGTCCGTTGTTATGGTAGTGATGTTATTATTATTACGATCGAGACTACTACCGAGTCGTTGACGATCTAATTTTTCAGTTTTTATCAGTTAATGTGCGATAAATTAATCATTCACCACAAATTCTGTACCTTATAATCGAAAATACGAATATTGAACATAAGTAAACATAAATCAGAACAGCTGTGGCTAAAATAAATTTAGACTCTTTTTTGACCCCGAGGAACTGATCGTACCGCCTTAAATGACTTTATTTAATCTTCTAACTAAGGTAATCGACTTTTATTATATAGGTTTGGAAAGCTTAAAAAACCCCATGTTAAATGAATAGGAAATTAAATGAAAATAGCGACCTCTTAGAGTTGAGCTACAGGTACCGACTCTCGCGAGGACTTTTGTCTTATCCACCTCAAGCATTTGGGAGGGTAGGAGTTGGAAAAAAAAATTATAGAATTTTTTTGAAGCACCCTAATGTATACTCGTTTGCACCACAACAAATAATCAATTCACATTATTGAAGAAAAAAATAACTGTTTGAATCGCACTTTTGACAGGGTTATGACGCAAATCATTACAAACAATACTACGAAGCCATTCACCGGGGATGGGGTTCTTCGAACTCTCCATAGATAATTCGACGACCATGTTTCAATTTGTCAAATAAATTCCCTCCTATTTTTCCCAGTTACATCTTCCTAATATTCTCTGTACTGTTAGGTACTCAAAGGTAGATTCTCATCAAGCCAAAGTCATCAATACTTGTCACATGTACGCGACCATAGTGTCCTCAGTATGGATAAATTAATAACTCCAAAAAGCCTAGCGTGTGCTCTTGCAAAATTATATGCGCTGTGACGGGCACCGCCGACGGTGGGGGATTTATTCCGGCCGCTACGCGACTACAAAAATCGTTCACTTCCAACGTTCTATTTCGATTAGAGTTTGGCTATCAAATACTACTTCTTATGATCTAGGTTAGTCTAACTGAATTTACGGTATGTTGGGCGCCAGGTACCTTCAGGTACCGCGGTACGAAAACGAAACTCCAAAAACTCAAAATGAAATAATAATTATAATTATAATAATAATAATAAACGAAATGAATTCAGTGGTCTGATTGGACAAGGCGTCGCAGTACAAATGCGGAGGTCCCGGTTCAAACCCGGGCTGAAGGAATTTTTACTTGAAAAAATAATTATGATGCACTTCCGTTTTTTTTCGGTCTATCTGGAGATTGCACGCTCTATATAGAGGTGAGCTTCAGTTAGAAGACTTAAAAATTTGGTTCGACTGGTCCGATAAATTCACATATGGTATGAATTAATAGGTTTCGAACGATAGAGTCACTACACAATGAAATAAACGAAATGAATTAAATAAAATAAACGGAACGAAATTAACCCGCTGAGGTCCACCATTTTCTGGCGTCCTGATCCGGTCCAGCCTGGGTGTTTAGTAACCCATGAATTCGTTTACTCATAAAACACGTTTTAATTCTGATTTTTTTACTTTACGGTAGTGAAATGAAATCGTCAGAGTCTCAGGAATACGAATATGCAAGTTTGGTGTCAATATGTTCATTTTATAGAACACGGTGACAGATAATGCAAGAAGAAAGTCAGAAATTTCAGCGAAAATGACCCTTTTGCACAAGGTGGTATTGGGTGGCTGCACACCCAGTTGGACTTCAGCGGGTTAATTAAAGGTAATAAATGAAATAAAACTAAAAGGTTAGGTAAATGAAACGAGTACAATGTTACACGGTAACCTCAGCGTGAGGGGAACATGGGGGCGAAATAATATAGGGGAAGACTGATATATTTTAATGGTTTATGGATCAAGTCACAAAGAAACCCTTTTATTAAAATATCGGTAACAACAATTAATCCGAGTAATCAAACACACGATAAACTAATAAAACAATCAAAGCCGATCGCTTAGGTCGGAACTAACGCAAGTTAAACAACTTAAACTAAAATAATCGGAAACAGCTGACTGACTAGGTCACCAACGAAAGAGTAGGACATTAGACAATATAGAACATAAGGTAAGGTAGGACACAAGATAATATAAACAAGGTATAGGTAATGTAAAACAAATAAAATAACAGAACAAGGAAGGAAACAAATCTTATGGTACGGTAGAAATAAATAATAGGAGGGTATTAGTTATAACAAATAGGTCGATAACGTAGAGAGATCAAAAGTCCGGAATCTATAATTTGGGGACTTCTAGTAACTAATGAACAAGTCGGTATTACAGAATATTTCCCTAGACAAGAGCAAGGCGTCGGAATCTAATTCAAATAAGTTCACACAAAGATGGCCAAAGGCAACGTTACACGAGATACAGGCGTCGGTTACACAGTAACAAGCTAACAAAAGGGACGCTAAAATCTATTACAAATAATAATCCGAAACATAATAATTATACCAGCTCAAGGTTTTACTAAGGTCTTAAAGCTAATTTTAATCGGAAAGGGACAAGATTAATCGGAATACTAACACGATATCAGATCTACAAGCAGTAGATCGATTCTTCCAGAAACACATGGCTCAACAAGCCGTCGAGATCAATTATCGTATTTTACTACGCAACTAATTTTCCCACGTGGGGATTCTTATTTCGGGGACTTGACAAAATAATAATTACCGGAACTCAGACTATCAATTAATAACGTTTACCAGAGAATAGGTACGGAAATAGGCAACCAAAAGACAAAGAAATAACAGTAAGATAATTAAATGACGATATAGTAATAAATGACGATAATAACGATACTGTAATGAATGACGATACAATAATAAATGACGATACGATAATTAATGACGGTACTTTCTCGAAAAATCGATCAATAAGACAATATTACATATAATTGAGAACACAATAATCGATAATATAATCAACAATCAATAATTAAACGAAACTAAGGCACAACAATTCGATGATATGTTAATGTCGTCACCCTCTTTGAGGCTTGACCCAAGTATGCAATAAGAAATGAATCTCTTTTTATTTTATCAATCTATTATCAATCGAAGGGTTGTCTAGAGTTGGAATCTTACCTCAATTAAGGCTCTTTAGCACTCACTAACAGACGTTACTGAATCTACAAGATCTTAGGCCTTTTTCAATTATATCTTCGGAACAAATAAAACAATTCAGGCTTTTCAAACAAAACAGGACTCTACGATACGATATCCAAGCAAGAAGTGAGGCGTCTAGCTCTATCTCTATGCAGATGAAATTTTGGGGGGTGAAGGGGGTTCTACGCATCTCATTAATGGGCGTATCTTCTTTCCGCTGAGTTTTGTCGCGGGCCTGACAGGGCCTTTTGGCACTTCAAGCTTCCGCCAGGGGGTTGTTAGATGGCTCCTCATGTTCTTAATTGTCGATATCCTGGAAGGCGGAATTACTACAGTTTGGACCGGTGGACCAAGCCGGTACGGGACAGGTAGAGGAAGGGAGAAGGCTACTCCATGCGATTGATTCTTTATGCAGCGCTCTTCCAGGCATATCTCTGGATACGACGGCAGGAATCCCCCGTTTAATCACTCGAAGGCCGGGTGGCCCGCCAGGCCGGATGATCCGAAGGGATGATCGTGCTCGTTGTTTTCTCGGACCGGTACGGGACATATGAGATATAGGGAACGGGAAAAGGTATTAGTACATAAACTTATAATTACTACAATAGACCTTGGGCACTTGAGCTGGGACTTCTCGCTTTGATTTCAATATTCTATATTAAGGTGGTCACTTTGGTCTGGGGAAAGAGGAGATGGTTCATTTACGAGGCTTAATAATTCGCCTCGTTACAGCGCATATCAATTTTGATGAATTTGTCACGTCGCCCGAGTGCAAATCTCATACATCGAAGTCCAGTGTATGGCCCGACGTGTGCTCTGAAATTTTACAGGCCAAAGATAAACGGACCGTGCAGAAGTACACCCGAAAGTGTTACGATTTGTTCAGGAAAAATGTGGCCATTATAAAAGTAGATTTTGCTGCTTCGGTTTTCTCAGATCTAAATAATATTCCTAGAGACATTGCGTCCATAAAACACACACCATATCCGGTTTCTACTGAAAATATCAACGATCTAACAAAGCAGGTTATTTACAGTGATCCCGAAATAAACAGTTTAGATGCTGTCTGTGTTGATGACATCGACGTTGCCTATGGTAATAGTGATCTCGAGTTAGAATATTCCCATTGTGGCGATGTTAATGCCATCGAAACTGACCATGATGATAGCAATTTGAAAGACAATATTAAGGTACCATTTGTCGAACCGTTCTGCAGTCAGTTACCGCAATTTGACGAAATCGAGGATATCTCGGGTAACCCTTCACCAGCCCTCACAAATTCTAATTCAGCCAAAGCAGAGCCTGGCTCTCCCAGAGTTGAAAATTTGCACCGTAAACCAATCTCACATCGAGTGCGTAAACACAAAACTGGCGCGAGAATCCTGGATGGTGAAGTAGTAGTCCCACGACAGTTTTGGGAAAGGTACTGAACATCGCACACGAAATTGTCGATAGGTTGGTCCGACGCTTTGGTACGATACATGAAAGAAGTGCCACGTTACACTGAAAAAGTTTTGGGGCGCCAGCAGCGCCAACGCGTGAGAGCGATGAGTTACTAGTGTCTTGGTACGTATGCCTTACCGGCACGGGAGCCCAGCGCTCTCGTGAAAGTCGGCTGCAGTACGCAAATATATTTTACGTACTGCAGCCGACTTTCACGAGAGCGCTGGGCTCCCGTGCCGGTAAGGCATACGTACCAAGACACTAGTAACTCATCGCTCTCACGCGTTGGCGCTGCTGGCGCCCCAAAACTTTTTCAGTGTACGAATGCTGCGTGTTTTCTTTTGCTTCGCATGAATGTAATAGCCCAGATAAAAAACGGACAGCTTATTTTTATGCGAAAGCAGAATGTTTGAATTCCGCTTGCGCTTGGTTCCGTCTGGAATCTTGTGAACCAATTTTAGCCCCTTACCACCCTACTGCAAATTTCCAGGTGGAAATCCATGGACGATTCCACCTGGACTTCCACCCGGAAATCTATATAGAGAATCCATGTGAATCCGTGGATTTTCTGCCGGGATTTGGAACTGGAAATCCACGGAATTCCATGTGGTTGTAGTCATGTCCAGAAACATGTGATCCCATGTGTAATGATATATGGAATCCTATGTGTAATATTATATTAAATCCTATGGATTGTGCGTAGTAGTTACTACAGAAATTTCCATGAACCCCGCTTAGTATACTGGAATATCCACTGATATCCTACGGTACCCCATGATATTTTTCAATGCTCCATGCATAAAGTACCTCATGAATCCGAATTCAGATGTTCTTCCTTTGCCGAATTTCAGCCATACTCCGCTGGATTTTGTGTATATTTTTCCATGGATGACGAAATGATGTCACAGTGGAATTCCCATAAGATCGTATGGATTCCAAGGGACTTTCCACAATAACTTGTCTGGTCGTTCCCGGATTCAGATGCTCGTTTTTTGCCGAAATTCGGCCGAAATCTGGTGGATTTTGTGTATATTTTTCCATGGATGACGAAATGATGTCACAGTGGAATTCCCATAAGATCGCATGGATTCCTAGGAACTTTCCACAATGACTCGTCTGGTCATTCCTGGATTCAGATGTTGTTCCTTCGCCAAATTTCAGCCGAAATCCAATGGATTTTGTATATCTTTTTTCATGGATGACGAAATGATGTCACAGTGGAATTTCCATAAGATCGTATGGTTTCCTGGGGACTTCCTACAACAATCTGTGCGATTATATGCAGATAAGTTTATTTATTTTCTCTTGATTCCATACAGGATTTGATGGATTTGACACAACGTCTCACGTCAACAACGAGACTATATCATAGCCATATTTACATGGAAATAAAATATTTTCCTATGGACTGTCCATAGAAGTGTATACCATTACACATGGATTCACATTTTGAAGTTTCAGAAATTTCAGGTAACAGCCGGTAGCTTATTTATGGTATTACCCATGGATTAGGTCAGGACATTACCGTTATCTTTCTATGAAAATCTATATATTCTGTAGGGTTTTACCATGAAAAACCATAATATATATGAATGGAAATCTATATACCCATCCACATGGATTTCTACTATTGCATTCAATTGAAAAACCATGGAATATTCATGTGAATACTACTGCATCAACTACAGGAGAACCATAGATCAGCAATATGGATATCTCATGTTTCTGAATTTCTGGTGGATTATTATAGAATTTCATGGAATCCCATTCGCATCCATACTTTTCCAGATGGTTTTCCACCTGGAATTTTTCAGTAGGGCAGGACATTTCTTTGAAAGTTTACAGAGATCGCGACATTTCTCACAATGCGGGTGAGATTCATCGGCGTCACATAAAGGCAGAGCGTAGGGCAAAATTAAGCGCAATGACAGAAATTAAAGCACCAAATGTAATCAAACAAGAAATGTTGCAGCTAGTTCCCGAACACATATTAGAATCCGGCAACAGGGATGATGCACCCAGCCTAGCAATAGTAGAGAAAATAGCGAGCCAACGTAAGGGTGAGCAAGACCTCCATGACAATTGGCAAATCGACTTGGAAAAATCGGCTGAAATTTTTAGAAAAACAGGTCCGGGGAATATGTGACAGGTTTCATTCAAAATCCCATGCAGATAATTCTTTATACGGAAAAGCAAATCCGGTATTTGCTATCCCTGAAACCAGGCACGGTTTTTTGTCACCTAGATGCGACGGGTTCGATAGTCGCAAACCCACCTCAGGATAAAAAGCGAATTTATTACTATGCGTTAATTCTCCCAGGAAGTGATACATACGGCCCATTACCCGTTCTCGAATTCATTTCGGAAATGCATAGTGTTCCATACATTTGCCATCCACTATCTGTTTTTAATTACTCAATTCATAGAATGACATCTCGCAACTGTGTAATTGACAAAATTGAAACTGATTTTAGTCTTGCTTTGATTCATGCATCCCTAAAAGCTTTTAACGATGGAATGTCTTTACCTCGGTATCTGAGCATTGTGTTTGAGTAGGTAGGCTAGGCCGGTTCTGGATCAACGCGTGTTAGTGCACACGTACACGCACGCACACACACGCACCCTCCCGTGTCCGTGTGAGGGTGGTAGAGGGGGAGTCACGCTCGCGGACTCCTGACGTCACCCTCAAAATGGCGTCACCCACCCTCAAAATGGCGTCATACACCTCGAATTGACGTCACACTCCCTTGAATAAACGTCACACACCCTTGAATTGACGTAACACTCCCTTAATATGACGTCACACTCCCTTACATTGACGTCACACACCCTTGAATTAACATTCCGATATAAAATTCCGAACCCCTGCGTCAGAACCTTCCAGAAGCTTCCCCAAGGTCATTTTGGAGGGCAGACAAACAGTTCCTGGAATTATTCGGCACCCTGTGAGAAGTTTTTCTTCAGATCGAGTTACTTGCAAAAATATGATTATCGGATCGAGTTACTTAGCCTAATGATTCTCAGAAGAATAGTTCTCGGAATCGACTCTGGAAAGATCTTTTGGAACGTTCTAGAAAATTAGTGAAGCGGTTTTCAGCTATAAAAGAGCGAAAATTTCAGGGATGAAAATTAGTATTCAACCGATCTTCAAGTAGTAAAGAATCTAAAAAATATCACAATGGAGATGATTTTGGATATGCAAGGTTTCGAAAACTTTTACGACGAATTTGTGGTAAAGGAGCTGGCTGCAATCAGTGTTCAAGCGGATGACGCAGGCAGACATGCTATAACTCGCATCTTGTTCAAACCACCCTGTTCTTGGCAAACCTTACCACCCAAATGCAGAGCTACCAATTCCTGGTTGACACGAAATTATCATGGATTAGAGTGGAATGACGGTGACATGTCTTACGATAATCTGCAGACAGCATTGAAGAGAATTGTTGAGCAAGCAAGTTATATATATATATCAAGGAAAATGAGAAGAAACAGTGGCTCGAGAAGATGATCAACGACGATTCAAAGCCAGTGATCGATCTGGAAGAATTGGGGTGTCCGAGTCTTGGATTCTTGCAATACATCAAAGTGGGTGGTTGGCATAAGGACTATCACGGGAAAATCGTCGGATACCGGTGTGCCTGGGAAAACGTTCAGCGATTGAAATCTTGGTTCTTGAAGAACTGTACCGAATCTCTACATAAATCTTTGCAAATATATATTCAAGTGGGAAGTTTGAAACGAATGAGCAAGGAGGATATCGCATTTTTAACGAAACAATTTATCCTCATTTACGCATCGGATATCATTGACGAGGTGTGGGGGAAACTATCAGAGGCTATGAAGAGGGACGAGGACATCATAAACTGTCGGAAGCAAAGAAGCAGACATATCTGTTACGACGAATTCGATGGACCTATAACAAATGAATTTGTAAATTTCCAACAGTTAAATAAATGATGAAATATTTTACAACAGTATTAAGGGGGTATCCCCACCTTTAAATAGGTTAACATTCTGAGAAAGAGATTGATATTTTACAGCGAATTTGAGAGTCTGATCAAATCCGAAAAAATCATGAAGTTTGGGGAGGGTTTGACCCTCATTATCCATATATAACATTGGATATTACTTTGAGTCTGATAGTAGTAACGCTCAATATAGAAAAATACAAAATTGGTCGGTTGTCGTAAAGAATCAGTAGTATCGTTGGACCAATTCTGGAGTTTTTGGTCCTCAATTGTTGAGAAGAGATGCCTCTATCATATGAACATAGAACTTTTTGATATTGCAAAAATTGCCTGACTCGCTTAGTTTTTACTAAGATTTTTCTAATTCTTCAATTTTTTTTCTCTACTTTTTCTATTATCTCAACCAAAAATAGTAATATCAAAAAGTTCTATATTCATATGATAGAGGCTTCGATTCTACAAATTTGAAGACCACAAACTCCAGAATCGGTCCAACGATGCTCCTGATTCTTTACGACAACCGGTCAAAATATTCATTCTCCAGAAATCAACTTTTAAACTTTTTATTTTTTTATTTTTTTTTTATTTCCTACTTTTCCCAGACAAGAAAATGTATCTACAGAAAATCAAGTTCTAAGATTTTGCTTATGATTAATACTGGATCCGCAGCTGCTTTTGTATCGATGTGTTATGAGTCGAGTCTAGACACATGTGCCAGGCGTAGGCTTGTAGTGAGTTTTGACCTGTTCTGTCTAACAACAGTGTCCGGTAGGTGTCCAGTTAGGCTGCTAGAAAAAGAATGAATTGGGTCAGGAAAAATCTGATCAAAATTTTTTAAAACATAAAAATCCTTCATAATTCTTAAGGGGAGACTTCGGTGAAATTTTTGGCAAAAACAGGTTTTTTAATTCTTATAACTTTGAAAAGACGTGTATAAAACAATCCTTGCAGCAGTTTTTGAATAATGTCAGTACAGATAGTGAAAAAAAGTTTCAGCCTCCTGCGATGAAAGTGTAGACGCAAGGAATTTTTGACAGCGCACAGTGGTTCGAAATCCCAAAAACGTGGCCAAAAATCAGAAACCCGATATTTCACCTGGTTCGAGTACCCATATTAGATTTTTTGGGTCGCTGATTTCAAAAATGAAGTCAGAAATCCAAAATTCAAAATGGCAGATCCAAAATGGCGGACATGTTTGTGAAATTTTCTGCGGATTAACTTGAAAACGAGTATAAAGGGGTTTTATGGGTCGCTGATTTCGAAAATGAAGTCAGAAATCCAAAATTAAAAATGGCAGATACAAAATGGCGGACATGTTTGTGAAATTTTCTGCGGATTAACTTGAAAACGAGTATAAAGGGGTTTTTTGGGTCGCTGATTTCGAAAATGAAGTGAGAAAATGAGTTTGCTTTTTTTGGAAAGAAGTTGACTGAGAAACAATTTTTCAATGCAGAGGAATGACTTAGAATGTCACAAATTTATTGTTAAAATCGGTTACAAATCTGTTGGTACATTTTTTTATGTAAAAAAAGAAAAAGAAGTAAGAAGAAGAAGAAAGAGAAGAAAAAAAAAAAAAGAAACCAAAAATCTTCTTCATTACTATTTTTTAATAATAATAGTAATAGTAATAAAATTACTATAATAATTTATTATATTATTCATATATATTTATTGTCATTACTTATTTATTATTATTATTATTAATTATATTTATTTTTATTATTATTATTATTTATTCATTATTTTGTTATGATAATTTATTATATTATAATTTTAATAATATTATAATGGTAATATAATTTTTTCATCATTCTAGCCTCAAAATCGCGACTTCGTCGCGATTTTGTGGTTTTCCTGATGAAAAAATATAATCGTTACTTGTACGTAAAGACTTTTTGACGAAACGAGTTACAGCACTCGCCTTCGGCTCGTGCCGTTAACCTCTCGTTTTGTCAAAAAAGCCTTTCCATACTCATACTGAAATGTACTATTTTATTACTATTGATTTTTTTCTACAAAACATACTCCGTTTTACTGACATATATTTACATGTATGGAACATTTTTAAAATGACCTTCAAATTTCTTTGGAACACCCGATATATTATCCACAATACACTTTTACGAAGGCCACATTCCAAAGCCTTTGATGAATAGAAAAACATCTGGAGGGATTAACGGTTGGAGCCCGAGTGCCATGCGGTGCATGGAGAATCACGATGTGCCCGCCTCCAAATCGTGATTCGGCACGAGAAAAAAAGACTTTTTCCGACCCGGGGCAGCTTGGGGCAGTAAATGAAAACGGTTTCGAAAACTAGACACTTTTCCGCGAATAATGCAACGAATCTCGATACAGAGACTTACAGAGACGGAAAGAATTCTCTACGTGAAGTTGTAAATCGGGTAAAAAAAAAATACATCTTTCCTCTGCAATACATCGCGCACATCGTAAACACGTTTTCGAATTCTACATGTGTCATTACTAATTTTCAATGTACGTACCTTTGCGAACATTTTCCATGTTGCACAAACTATTTGCACCAAAAACTCACTAAATGGGAGACGTTTTTCTCCAACTTTCCAAAAATGATCACGTGGCGTCATGTGAGAACGCGGCGGAGGGTCGACTTTGACGGCTCACCACATAAACAGATTTGGTTGGAATGGCCTATCCTTCTGGATTATAATGCCCCAAAGCCCTCTACACAAGAATATATGAAGCTCAGGGTTGGGCGCGAAAATTGAAATTTTGATTTTTGGCCACGTTTTTAGGATTTTGAACCACTGTGCAGGGGTGAGAAAAATCTTCTTCGCAAGGTTCCTTGCGCTTACATTTTCATCGCAGGAGGCTGAAATTTTTTTTTACAGTCTATACCGACATTCAAAAACTGCTGGAAGGATTTTTTTAATACAATCTCTAATAGCTATTTTCAATATTTTTGAGATTCAGAAGATGATAGCACAATATTTGTCAGTACTCCGAAAATTCTCCCATCTTTCATCAATCATACCTTTTTTCTTATAATATTTATCAAACTTTCGCAATTAATATATTATAGAAATACTCATCTTTTTAGAAATCTGAATGTGTAGTCTTCTGGCATCGATTTCAAATGCACTTTTTTGATGGATCATATCTTCTTTCGATTGCGACGTTTCATCTCATCTCAGATATATACACTGTGTTTGTTCAATATTGAAAATTACTATTGGTTTGAATTCGTAATGAGAGCACGACTATTTACAAACAAGTAGACACCTAACCTCGAAAAAATGTAGATCGCAGCCATGTGTTCTGTCAATTATCACAATTCAAAAGAATATTGAAAATTAAATATGTACAAAAATCATGATTACAAAAAATTGAAAGATCACAAAATAAAATTCAAAAGTAAAATATATAAAAACGTCAAAAAAAGCAAGACAGTGGTGTTGGCGGTACTGTACAATATTTACGGGACCAATATGAGCGTCCGCGCGCCGCGCGGCGGCGCTTTTTCGCAATTTGGGACTGTCATGGCTATAACTTTTCAAATCCTCTAGATTTTCGGACACCAATTTATTTGCAGGTAAAGTAGGTCATTAGCATTCCAAAAAAAATATAAAAACAAAAACGATTTTTTGAAGATTCAAAGGTGTAGATACCACCTTAATACTAACTCTCTCCTTCCTTTCTAAGCTTAATCTAGAGTAATAAGATACCGCTGAGCGGCAGGATGGAAATGATTGAAGCGTCACATATATTTAAAATCTTTATTTCCAGAAATACATATAATTATACCAATTTCTTCACTCCACCGCTTATGGGATTGTATTCAACTACCCGATTGTGTAAAATCAAGCAGTATGCCGACGTATCGGCAGGAAAGTTGTCTTTAGCTTCAAACTCGAGACGAAAATCTACAGGTCCAAACTTGAGCGACTCGTTTTGTTTAGAGCAGTCGATGACGAATAGGGGAGCGTACTGTAGGAATTCACTCTTTTTCAGCAACGGTTCAGTTTCCTTGCCGTAATAGGAGGTTTGGAAATTGGCGTACATTTCATACAACAAAGCATACTGATTATGACTCATATCGAGATTAAGGTTCCCATAGGGATAGCATTGAGAATTCAAGAAGAGTTTAACGTCGGTGATGTTGCAGTGATCGAAATGGCTAGCGTTTCGATTCAGCTTATTCTTCCGACTTGTTTGGAATCCCAGTATAATGTAGCGAGGTTTCTCCAGCTGAGTGGATGTCTTCACCGTCCAAACGTGCTTCGAGGTAGTGGGAAGTACAGGATACTCGTACAATTCCCGATTGCGAAAACTCATGGAGATCGCTGGATCTTTCTCGATGAAATTCAACAGCTGTATTTTCCGTTGATCCGCGAGCTTCACATATGGTAACAACCATTCGACCTTATCGATCAGGATTTTGAATTCCTCATCTTGAGCTTGTAGAACCGCATTCGTATCGGTCTTCGAACAGGTCAAGATCAACTCGTGTTTGGCGTTCACGATTATCTTGCGATAGTCTTCGGCAAACCCTAGCATCATCTTCAGCGGTACGCATACTTCGAAATTACCAGCGGCATCCACATGGGTCGCGTTCACATTAAGCCAACCGGCATTCTCCATCATCCAATTCTGTCCAGGTCTCAGAGAAGGGTAACCTTTCATAAGACTGGTGAGACCGACGTTCTTGCTCCTATCGATCTCAATAGCATTTATCTCGTAACGCATTTCTTCAAACAGATGACAAACACCGTTGTTGACCAGTGTTGCGGTAGTCGACGGAGTTCCATCGGCCTTGACTATCTTTCCATACACATGCAATGAACTCTTGCACGGTAATACGCACAGGTCTTGGTGTTGAACAGCGATACGAATCTCGTCACTGTTATTGAAACTCGATGAGGCATAGGGTTTGTGTGTGTGAACCTCGTGGTGTGCGATAGACTCGTCAAAGACGACGGGTGTTTGAATGTCTAAGATTTCCTCCTCCATGGTATACAGCAGATGACACAGATGTAAACGAATCTTATTTTGCGAAAATTCCTCTTCCAAAAGGTGTGAGCTTGAGACCTAAGCTTTTCAGAAGCAGCACGTTCTGAGGTGTCAGCTCTTTGAGAACCGGTTGACGACTGACGTGTTCGGGGCATCTTACCTCAGTATTATAGCCACTTCTGTTATAAACTATTCCCATTATTGAGTCTTGATATGCAACCTGATAGTTATAACCTCTCCACGTAAATTAACCAAATCACCGTCCTGATCGACTATGCGGAGTTGGATGTGATCTATGATCCTTACGGTGACTGGAAGGTAAATGATGTGAGACGGTACTTCAATGATCTTATATCCAGGTGGAACAACGGGAAAAAACTCATGAATGGTGTGTACTTTACGTTCATTGACGTAGGCACCCGTTGTAATGTTACACTCGACTCGTAGTGCGTTGACTTTGAGAATAGTTACAGGAAGGTCAGACTCATGAACTCGATCAGCTTGCAAAATACGTGGAGTGAAACCCAATAGGCTGCCTATAGAATCGCCGGGCAAAAAATTTACAGGGTGACTGCATTTGATTTCGCTACACAGTGTATTATTATTCGGTTTGATGTTGATGGTGATACCCTTATTCGACAAGACACCCTGTACATAACTCTCTATATCCTCTATTTCATAGCTACCGGTGGGTATAGTGACTATTTCTTCACCTACGTAAATCTTGTTGTGACCAACATCTACATTGGGAATCGAATTAAAAGTCAGTAATTCAACGAGACCGAGGGAGTAATTCTTGAGATGGGAAAGTTCGATAGGGGGAAAGTATTGAGTCGCAAGAACCGAGGAGTTCCTTGATACGGTTAGTGTGAACGAATTATCCATGACTACTGCGACAATCAAACTGACTTCGAGGAATCCCGCTGCATGTTTATATAGAAACTCGAGACACAAGTGACCACAGTTGAACGTATCGTAGTCTTGATATCTTTTATGGTTATATTTGACGCTACCAGCACCAAGGTATCTGACGAGGTCCGACGGTGGACGAAGATTACAGAAACTGTCAAAGTAAACTACTTCGTTACCGATCTTTCGGTACGCGACCCAATGTGTTCCAGGACCATCTTTATCATCTAGATTGACGATCCCCGATTCAAACCTACGCGGTCCATCTTTGGGCAAGTCGTTTCGCATGAAGACGCCGCGGAAATGTGGAATGTCCAGGGTAGTCGCATACTTTAACAGGTCCGCGTCAGTTAGCGCTCGTTGTGGCAGCGTCGCTTTTAGTTTTTTGGCTTCAGGTGGAGACCCAAGCCTTTTCTATACGGTTTCAGATGGAGCCCCTTGCCTAGAGCGATAGCTTCCATGGTCTTGTTGTGCCGTTGACTTTCTTCCAGTTGTCTCTTGGCGGAGCTTGCGTCATTCACCGCTTTTGCAATACCTGCTGCCCCACCAGCCAACGCGCCCGTAGCACTGAGCCCGGCAAAGAGGGGTATAAGGAATGGTAAGAAACCACCAACTTTAGCTGGGACAGGTAGAATCCGTGGAGAACGTACATTGCGTTTACCACCAGCTTTTCTAACAGCGCCTCGTGCACCCTTCAATGCAGATTTGATGGCGACCTGCGCAGTCTTTCCTGGAACCATAGACCGTTTGGCGGCATCGATAACCGTTCTCAATACCACCGGCTTTCGCATACCCATACCGAGCTTAGTTTTCGCTTTCATCGCGTTTGTCACTGCCCAGGCGGCTGCTTTCTCACCGATATTTGCGTCTGAAGCCAAAACCCGTTTCCAGGCTCTCTCAGCCAAAATTTGATCTGCCGCACTTCTAGCTTCCAGATTTTCCCGATTCTTCGAGTAGGCGATATCGTGTTCCTTGCAGGCTGCGTCAAGCGGGTTGATACCTGGATCACCGCGCGCGAGTCTCTTCGCTAATTTGGTACCAGGTCCGCAGTATTGATAACCAGGCAGATGTAACTCTACAGGAAGACTGTTAATGATTCTGTTGACCAGACCTTTCCTACAACGTTTAGTTCGCTTACGACAGGCTTTCTGCACGATCATGGCTGCGCTCTGACTGAGGAATCTTCTTTATAAACATGCTATTTATACCGTTCTCCGTTAGTCAGAGTCGAGATGAGGTTCGAGACGCAGCCTGTCAGGCTACCTGTAATGAATTTCGATAAATTTGTGCAAGAGAATGTTGCAACTGAAAAACGGCACGGTGATTTGCTGCCGAACAGCGTGCGCGCGGTATTTTGCGGTCCGTCCAACTGCGGCAAGACCAACGCGCTGCTGACCCTCATAACACACCCCAACGGATTGAGGTTCGAGAACGTTTATATCTACTCGAAATCATCGAATCAGCCCAAGTACAAGTTGCTGCAACAGTTACTCGAGGAGGTAGATGGCGTTGAATACTTTCCATTCGACGAGCATGAACAAGTAGTCGTGCCAGACGAGGCATTACCCAATTCGATCATCGTTTTTGATGACGTGGCTTGTGAGAAGCAGGATAACATCCGAGCTTTCTTCTGTATGGGAAGACATAAACACGTGGATTGCTTCTATCTCTGTCAGACCTACGCCCGCATCCCCAAGCATCTCGTGCGCGACAACACCAATCTTTTGGTACTGTTCAAGCAAGATGAGATGAACTTGAGGCATGTGTACGATGATCATGTGAATACCGACATGACTTACACGCAGTTCAAAGACTTGTGCTCTGTGTGTTGGAACAGCGGCAAGATTGGATTCGTTGTAATAGACAAGGACAGTGAGTTGAATGACGGTAGATATAGACGGGGGTTTGACTGTTTTGTGAGCATAAATTGAGGATATTCCGGAAAGTAGAATCAGTAGCCTCTCAGATACAGCTGCGTCAACATGCAAGATACGAAAATTCATGAACAAAAAAAGTGTTGCGTCATATCGCTAAAGCCAGCGCGGCGATTCGTCGTAAACACAGAATGATAAAGTCGGGTAGGGAGACCGCTGAGCAGACAATAAGCAATGTTTTCAAACCGGTAGTAACTCCGCTGCGACAACTGGTGAAGGTTTCTCAAGCTAGCGCCAAGTCCATCAAAGAAGAGCCGATCGAAGAAGAGCCGATCAAAGAAGAGCCGATCAAACAAGAACCGATCAAAGAAGAACCTCGAGAAGACGATGATTCCTTTTTAACAGCAGATGAGGATACAACTATACAACCGACGGATGAGTTTCTTGAACAGGGTGGCAACGAGTATCTCGAAATGTTACGAGATGAGAATAGAAAAAAAGATCTGGATAACGTGTACGGTGTACGCATATTTTCTGACGGCAGGTTGATGATGGGTGATGCACCGATAAGTTTTGGGAGTGACTTTTTTCATGCGGGCGGCAAGCGTTATACAAAGACCGAAGGTTTGTTGGAACTACTATTCAAAAAGATACCCGATGAGACCTACGTGACTTCAAATGATATAAAAAATTATAAAGAAATCATAATTGCCACCAACGCACATCGAAAATACTGTAGAAGTGATCAAGCTATTCGAGCAGTGGATAACCCCAAGTTTAAGAAGTTCATCGCCACCGGATCACACACGGGTGGAGGTGTGCTTCCACAGCTCATGGTTGCTCAAGAGGGGAGAGGAACGGATTACGTTCACTGGGACGACCCCAACGAGCTGGTGGACCGTCTTCGTTTACTCCTGGCATCCCAAGCAGCTGGAAACTCGAGTCACACCAACGAAATCGTATCGATAATCGAAGAATTGCGTGAAGCTGACATCATTTATTAATCGACCTCCCATCGTTTCCACAGTCATTTCCAAAATGAGCGTCGATGTGTTTGGACGACAGTTGGACAAGAGCGCCGCCCCAAGCAGTCACGGTCCTCCCGGTATTGGGTTTAAATTCACCAGCGACGGGCATTACGATATAGATAACAAGCGACTGTGCAACGTTGTCAATCCTGTGCAGCAAGGCGACGCTGTTACTATGAACCTCATGCGTCAGGAGATCGACGTTGTGAGAAACGAAATCCATGTCTTGGACTCTCGCATGACGAATGCTCCGCGGAACCTAGGTGTTGATATCGAAGCAGTACAAGACTTATCGACTCGCACCGCCGAAATCATTCTCAAGCTGGACACCAGACTAACGGTGTTGGAAAATGAACGAGAAAAAGCTAACGCTCGTGACGGAGCTGCATAGACCAGCTCGAAAGAACTATCCGCGTCGTCGTGTAGATGTTCGCGGTTTGGATGAAACCTGGCAAGCGGATCTCGTTGACATGACACTGTACGCGGGAGAAAACAAAGGCTACAAATACATGCTCACCGTCATCGATATATTCTCAAAGTATCCCTGGGTCGTGCCAATGAAGAGCAAGACGGGTAAAGACACGACGAGTGCTATGGAATCTGTACTCGTACAGGGACGTACCCCGAAGAAATTACACGTTGACAGAGGCAAAGAATTTTATAATTTAAATTTTGATTCTCTCATCAGACGATATAATATTCAACTATACTCAACCTTTAGTAACTTGAAGGCATCGATCTTTGAACGCTTCAATCGTACGCTGAAAAACAAAATGTGGATGCAGTTCAGTCTGCAAGGAAATTACAAGTGGACGGACATTTTATCTGATTTGGTTTCGGCTTACAACAACTCTAAACATCGGACTATTCGCATGAAGCCAAAGGACGTATCCCCTAGAAACGAGCGGACATTATTGCAGACTGTATACCAAAAAGTTCGAGTCAGATCGGTTAAGCCGGCAAAGTTCAAAGTTGGAGATAAAGTCCGAATCAGCAAATATAAGAATGTTTTTGAGAAAGGATATACACCAAATTGGACGACTGAAATAATCACGAACATCCAAGTAGTAAATACTGATCCAGTAACATACAAGCTTAATGACTATCAGGATCAGCCGATAGCGGGTGGCTTCTACGAACAGGAACTTCTCAAAGTCAAGAATTTCGACATCTACCTGGTGGAGAAGGTGCTCAAGAGACGTGGAAACAAGCTATTTGTAAAATGGTTAGGTTTCAATAATACACACAATAGTTGGATAAATAAGTCTGACTTGTAAGGTTTATTAATAAAGAAAGATAATGTTTGACAAGTATGTTTATTTCATTCTACACAGTCTTATCGTAACCCCACGGAAGCGTGTCCGTCGTATCAGGAAATATGATCCTCTTGTCGTCGTTCCAGCTCAGCGCTATCTTCCTCTGCATCACCGTATGAACCTGATGATTCTTACTTTGAATTAAATTTTGACTTTTTGTCAGATTTCGATGCTGCAGAGCACATTGTATGTAGTCATCGAACGTTATGGTTTTCAGTGTTGCCCCTTTGATTCCCTTGGCACGTTTCTGCTCTCTATTTTCACCTAAAACTTTGAAGGCATATAATTTAGCTCTTAAGCCTATAAACTCAGTCATTATCTTCCCGTTATTTTCGTCTTTCATTAATCCCAACGCTTTTTTGTTGACTAGCGGCATCTTGTAAATATTTTCTAAAGGATAGTCGGAAGTATCAAATCGGTTCGAATCGCGTTTCATGAGCTCATATATGTCGGGTACGGTGAAGTGATATATGAGACCATCCGTGTCGGTATACATAAGCTTTGCTTGGTCACCGAATCTGCTTTTTATGTGATTATAATGAAAATCATAAATGTAGGTTTTAGCGAGATCCATAATAGAAAATCCTGCGTATATAGGTTTATTGAATTTAATTTTCGTTCGACTCAATTCGATTATTGTCATATCTTCCCCGAATACAGTATGGCTATGAAAATTTGGTTTAGCGATAAGCGCTCCTGCGCCATGTCTACCATCCCACTTTGTAATTAGCCGCACATATCTGTGTTTTCTAACATTTTCCATAGTTTTCCCGAAAACAGCGTTATTCATAAGTTTATAAAAATTCTTTTCGAAATCGTTGTTTGACTTTTTTCTCAATTCGGTATTTAAATCTATATATTTCTTGAGCCACGGTGCTTGTTTGAATTTTAATATCCGGTGAATTTTCTCCAACTTCATACCTAAGCTCAAACACTGTTTCAAAACTTGATAGTGAATGACATACCGCTTTTTCGAGAAAAGAGTAGTTGTTAATTTAGAATTTTTAGAAAGAGGTAGGATGTAATGCTCCGGACATAATGGCAGGTCTTTGTGAGAGTCCGGAAGTTCTCGCGGATATTCTAAATGAACTTCAAGTATGTAACCTACGGGAGATTCATTTGAAACGGTTGAAACATCGAAATTTTCAAAATTTGACATCCATTCGAAGGAACCATACGGTAAGGAGTGACTCATAGCTGCACCATATAAATTATTGACATCGAAATACATAAGGTAAGATTCTTCTTGGCGTGAATCGAATGCTGATCCCATATATCTGTTGTTGGCTTTAGCGTATCTATTCGAGCATTGGGCTACTCCGCCGCGAATACCTCTTTCTATAAACAATAACATATCAATGTCGACGAGGAGCTCGAGTTCAACACCCGTGCACTTGAGCATCGCGTCAAACGAGAGGCCCGGCGCTGTATAATAATGTAACGGATCTAATTTATAAGTGGACCAACAATTATTTCTGAAATTTTGAAAAATATCCGCTAAAAGAAGGACATCCGTTTGCAGATACAAGTCCGAATATTGACCCAAAGTTTTTACTTGAAAAGTTTTCCAAACATCACGCGCGTGCGAATAATTATCCTCCGAAATGCCTACATCATTTAATTTTGAATAAAATTTTTTTATGGGAGGCAACTGTGTCTCTTCAAGGCTCTCCCAACTGTCTACGTACTCGTACGGAAATACACCTTTTCTCGTCAATAATTGAAATTCTTCGACGCTTCCGCAATGCTTACGCGTGATTAATTTCTGCTCGTCCTTTAGATAAGACGCTAATTTTTCTAGACTGCCCGGCATGAATCTGAACGAATCAATAAACCTGAAATGTATAGATGTTCCTTCCACACTCTTTGTAAAGGAAATATATCTGTCCTTGTTGATCGGTAAGAGTCTCATCGAGCCTTCGAAAGATGTTGCTAACGTCTTGATCAAGAAATGTGAGTCGTAACCTGATAAGTTATGAAAGACCACCGGAATGACGTGCGAATTTTTGTAATTTAAATTACAACCCTCGTGCGCTGCACCACGATATTTTCCTGTAAAATGGCAATGATCGCGATGTTTCACCTCTTGAGGTCTGAATGGTTCTTCACAAATGTGACAAGTCTTAGCCGTATGAAATGCTTCTTTCTGATCATGACTCAACGATTCCATAGGTACGACACGCTTGAGATAAGGTTCTAAAGCTTGAGCCAATTCTTCCAACTCGTTCACGAACCATTCTATACAATCCTTTCCACGATTGATTCTAAATTTAGACACTGAATCATCGAAGGTGCAATGTAAATAATAGGCAATACTGTATGGGACATGTTTTTCATACACCCTTCTACTCTCAGACTCAGATGTATCGTTAACCGGTTGCAAAAGACATTCCAGATCGGCGTAAATAGAAAACGGAACATCTTCTTTATATTTGAAGTTTTTGAAATTCAAGATCTTATCCCTTTCGTTCGGTAATATCGCTCTGCATTTATTTAAATTCGCACAATCAATCCTGTGTTTTGTTAAACAATTTTCAGTCTGAAAATGACTTAAACACCTGTCGCAAAACCAGCTACGATGATCGTGCTTTGAAATTTGTGAACTCAACAATCGAGACAAATTTTTGATCCATGCAAAATGATATATTGTATCGTTAACGTCATCTATTTCGTTTGGCTCGATATTTGTTTCGAACATAAGAAGATGTATGGTAGACTTGTCTGATTTTACTTTACTCAAATAAAGAGGTACTATTTCATGTTCATCTATACCGTAAACATTGATCGTTAGATCATTTAATTTTTCAAATTTTGAAATTTTATCGAGACTCATGGGAAAATTCAAACCTTCATATCTTAACGCTGTGCTGAAATGTGGATAAGAAGTCGTTCTGTTTGCGTTATTACCTGCTGGGAAAAGGGCTGCTGTGACTGACCAGAGTAAACAGTACGGATCGTCGTTCATAATATTCACCACCGCCTTTTTATCTTGTATATACTTCGGTAACTGTGTGTAAGTAGATATACCTCCTCGCAGTGGTACATATTTGTTGATATTCACAGCCATATTTATAATTTCAGTCAACGACCATCCCGAATCCTTTTCCTGGAAGTCTTCGATCTTGACTAACAATTTCTCATTCACGTTCTCGTCAAACCATTCCTCAATATTCGTCGCTGGGAGAATAACTTCATTTTTGGTATTGAAAAACTTCATTTCTTCGATAATTTCACCGCCTTTTACAGTTTCGAATTTGCAGGATAACACTACATTCACTTTTAAGTTTCCTTCTTTTCGAAGAACATTCTTCAATCTGGAGACTATTAGCTTTTTCGAATCATCCAGAAAATCTTTCACATCTTTGTGCTGTAGATTCGCTATGATACCAGTTCTTAATCTTCCTTTGAAAGCTGATTCTAAGTCCTCCCACCTTACTCTGTCACTTCTCCTCGGTCTCCTCACACCTTCCCCTGTTTTAAGACACTGCTCAAACCGCGCTTTCAATGATTTTAAGATTCCTATTGTTGTCAAAATTCTCGTTTTTTCTCCGACCGTTGAAGCAGATTTTCGTAGAATTTTGTTTAAAAGCCTAATATTTTGAGTTCCAAATCTAATCCACTTCTGTGTTTCCGTAGTCGATGATTTCTCTTTCAGAATTCCATAAGCATTTTGCATAATGCTGATAAGTTGACGACATTTAGCTGCGTCCATTTTCGTGATCACTAACAATTACTGCAAAAGTTTAGGTGTGAATGGTTCGTACGTACTGACGGGGGATCATTTTATAGACCAACCCCGCTGTCAAATTCTGAGAACTGTGTAATTTGATACCTATATTCCGTTTGCGTGAGAAACCTTTCTACCTAATTTAACGAAAGCAAACGATACAATTTATTCCTCTGATTAACTCTCATTTCGAAAACCATAAATGTGTCGTTATACTCAAAATTTTCACAAAAGGTATTCCAGAATATTCGACACTAGGCTCAACTATCATGGAAGTTTTTTCAACGTCTTTTCACTAGCGTATTAGTTACATCGATAAGTATGAGAGAACGTTCGAGAGTTTTCCGCTACGATATTCAGTTACAAGTCTTGTGACCAGGACCTGCAGAGTCGTTCGCGAAATTGTACGTCTCTCTCATGTTATCTTATTTATGATTCTAACCCTAAACATAAGTGGTATATAGAGGGTCTGATCCATGTACGAGCACGTCAGTCTTCAATTTTCTGCCGAAGTGCGAGTAGTGTGTGGTGCAAGTAAGTGGAACATACAGTGAACAGGATTTACTCTAATATTCTAAAGCATTGAATACTTCTTACAAATTTATATATTTTTTCATTGTCTAACTTGAACAAAATGACGATCGTAGTATATTTACCTGCAGTAGAGTTTTTCGTATCATTCGCATCCATAACAAAATTTCTGTAACTTTCCATGTCAAAATCAGAATGATTTTTTCGGTGAACTTTGTCACACGTTTTTCTTTTGATTACACACGAGAATAACTCTATCCAAATTATATTTTAATTGCATTCCCTTACTCTGTTTAGCCTTCAACTGACAGCTTTTGAACCATACCAACATAAACCTGTACAACAAGAACATAACTCTTACGAACATCGCATTAAAATGGGTAAGTGGGTGATGTATTCACAAATTTCTCATACTACTATAACAAACTTGACGATTATAACAACTAGATATGACTTGCTGAAAGCAGAGTCACATGTTATCACTAATAATTGAGTAAAATTTTGAATCAAAATAATAGTTTGTTGTACATCGTAATGTATATCTATTCGAACTCTTTTTTCCAGACACGCCGCCAACATTGTGTATCCGGGTGCCCAACGAATGGGTAGATTTACCCCAATCTTCAATTGAAGAAATCATGGAGACCGCGCAGGCGGCAATAGTGATATTGGAATCGTCACCAAACTCGACCGAAGTCTACGTGGCATATCGGGGGATCCTAGCGTGCTTGGAAAAGGACTCGCAAGGCTATTTTTTTAAGAAGTGTTAAACCTACAATTTCCATATTACGATATTATACAAGAAGAAATCATCGAATTATTTCAAAGTCTACACTGTAGAAAATATGCCTCCTGTGAAATGTGAATATTATATGTAATTTTCAATGTAAAAATAAGTGTATGCAAGAAATTATACACTTTTTACAAACATTGAGAACCTCATAAAATTTATAATTTCTTTTGTGTAATTATGATAAATAAGTCCGTATTACTCAAATATAGAATCTATACATAAAATATAAAATCAAAATACCTGTACGAAGCGGTACGAAGAAATGGTTATTTAATTCAAATTCCAAATGGTAAGGAAAAGTACTACTTCTTTATACGATAAGTGTTGCAAAAGTATAAGATTCGTTTATAATAACGTTATAACGAATATTGGTAATGTATATTATTCGATATATAATTGTTGGAAATAAAATATGGAAAATGTTGTCTGGGAAATATAATTATATTATATTATATAAATACAAGTTTTATTGAAAATTAAAACCTCAATTTTATCCAAACTTATTATATATCTCTAAGCTCCAACCGAAATCCTATACCTTAGCATATCTTTAAATAATTCGATACCTTTGAATAAGTCTTCATATAAATATATGATTATTATGTCTATTGAACCGGTGCTTGACTTACTCTTCAAATAATGGTCATATAGTGTCCTATCCAACAATTTAGACTGAAATACAATATTATTGTTTCCTACTCTTTATTTCAAATAACGTAATGTTACTGTCGTCACCTGATATTGCTATATGGTTTTGAATAGGTATTTCTGTTGGAATCCTAAATTTATTTTTAAGTATAAGATAAGATAAGGTGAAGGTTTGTATTGAAATGATAGTAGACAGGTTTTGTGATGATATTATTTATATAATACGTTTATTAGTCATATTTTTTCATTAAAGTGAGATTTACATAGATGGTCAACGTTTGATAATATAATAATTTGATATCATTGCATGAATTTATTATCTTCGTGATTATTACACCTACACACACACAGATACATCGAAGTATTATATTTGTGCATAGAAATAGGTTGAAAATCATTCGTTTTTCATGAAAGGTTTATGACAGGAATATATGAGAGTTAAAAAGTAAATTCAGTAAACAAAGTGAATTACACATGGTTGAATTCGATTTGATTGTATCGTCCGCCGAGGTAACGCATTAGAAGTTTATCCTCTTCACATGCTACCGTCATCTTCTGGAGAAGATCCGCATCGTCGGTCAGCACTTTCGTCATCCGAGCTGGTAGAAATACCGAGAAGCTGTCATCCACATCAACCATGAATCGGGCACCAAATTTGGTCTGAACTTTGCGGATGTTGTTGATTTGGTAATCTCTGAACACTTCCAAATCCATCACTTTCTTCGTCGGTAGAAATTCCTCCAACCGACCGACTTTGTTGAGCTTTGTGAAGTCCATGTTGTAGCTTGATATTCCTCAGTTTTCTTGTGATGTTATCGAGTTGAGACTTAGATTCAATCAGACTCTTCACTTCTTGGATATTTTTCAACAGTATATATAATCGTTTTCTCAATTCTATTCGCTGTAAGTTGTTCTGCATTCCTCTGAGATCAGTTGAAGACTAATTTTCATCCCCGTATTCTTCGCTCTTTTATAGCTGACAATCCCTTCATCAATTTTCTAGAACGTTCCAAAAGATCTTTCCGGAGTCAAAATGTTTCCCTCCACCAAATTTCTAGAACGTTCCAAAAGATCTTTCCAGAGTCGATTCCGAGAACTATTCTTCTGAGAATCATTAGGCTAAGTAACTCGATCCGATAATCATATTTTTGCAAGTAACTCGATCTGAAGAAAAACTTCTCACAGGGTGCCGAATAATTCCAGGAACTGTTTGTCTGCCCTCCAAAATGTCCTTGGGGAAGCTTCTGGAAGGTTCTGACGCAGGGGTTCGAATTTTATATCGGAATGTTAATTCAAGGGTGTGTGACGTCAATGTAAGGGAGTGTGACGTCAATTCAAGGGTGTGTGACGTCAATTCAAGGGAGTGTGACGTCAATTCGAGGTGTATGACGCCATTTTGAGGGTGGGTGACGCCATTTTGAGGGTGAGGTCAGGAGTCCGCGAGCGTGACTCCCCCTCTACCACCCTCACACGGACACGGGAGGGTGCGTGTGTGTGCGTGCGTGTACGTGTGCACTAACACGCGTTGATCCAGAACCGGCCTAGCCTACCTACTTGTTTGAATTGATGCGGACAAACAGCCAGACAGAATGCCCAGAAATCACATACATTCACGTGTGTTCATCCCACCTTTTGCGTACGGCAAACAGTCAAGTGCGGTCGTTAATATCTGGAAAGGATCAAAGAATTCTCGCAGGTTACTTGGTAACACAATTCATTCATTGTGAAGATTTGGGTGCTGCAACAGTAATTATGCAAGCCGCAATTGTTGTTGTAGGTTTCAAATATGTTACCAACAATTTCTATGAGTGCCTGAATAAGTTGAAGGGGGACACGATGATTTCGCCTGATATAATCGATTCTGCGGATGGTTTGGATTCAACTGGCATTCCGATAATTTTAAGAGTTGAAAAAAAAAATTAAAGAATTTTTTTGAAGCACCCTAATGTACCCGCACTTCTCGAATATTGATATTTGCATCCGCAGTGTACCTAACTCAATGCTGATCTAATGTACGTATGTATATGTATTTCGCGAATAAAATACGAATTCTTTCTGCATTACTGACAAGATTTGGAGTGACTTCATTTTATCCTCGAATATTTGATTATAATACCCTGAGAAACCATTCTGTTATATTCTTCAGTAAAAAAACAGCGTTTCTGATTTTTAAAGACTTCAAAAACCGCGTCCCCGTGAAAAATCGAACGGTTTCGTATTTCAGACGGACTGACGGAGTTTCTGTAAAATTTTCAACCCCTTAGTGCCATGCCTGCGTCTATGACAGTGATTTTATTTCCTCACTTTTCCGGAACGAGACTCCATTCTAGTCGTATTTCATGTGCCCATGGCCGAAATTATAATAATAATAATTATAACCCCTTTTAAAAGTAATATAATATTATTTAATCTTATTGTTTCCGAAAAAGTCAGAAAAAAACAGTGAGCTACTAGAAAAGCATTAATGAACATTACTGTACACTTGGGGACACGGATTATGAGACGGTCAGTTTTCTGAACAAGTCAGTTATATTGAATAATTATTGAATAACCAGCTGGAACATAAGATTTTCATGCATGCATTTTTATTTATTCAGCTTAAAGTTAAGAATTTTACATTATAAGAAGCAAGCAGTCGTCTCCGATAGTATATTAAGTCTCAGTCTAAGAAGTGTCAAAGTTTAGAATGTGAAAGACGAGTGATGTAGTCGCCGGAGTAGGCATTCAAAGTCCCGGCTACGATTCTACCAAAACGAGTTCCTTTTATCTCTGGATTAGTACGAGTTGACTCCTTCCGTTTCTCTGAAGCTGAATGTTTCCTTTCTTTGCCTGTTTCGACGGGTGGTTCTTGCGGAGTTCAGTCTGTGTTTGATAAATGTCTTGTATCAGTCAAGAAGTAATAATGAGTTACACGATAATCTCAATGATCTAGAATCTAGTCCTGCACATGCTTTCACACGCAAAATTCACAAAGAATCTTGTTTTTCAGGCATAGCGTAACTTGCATTACCTAATTTAATTGTATTTTTATAAAATCATCTTACCGTAAACTTTCAGGTTACAATTTCTTTTTTCATCACTTAAAAAGATTCAAAAAAAAATAAACTTTCGCCCGTTTGTATTCTTCGAGGGGGAAGTTATGAATTACAATTATTTCCAAACTGATTTACACGTCAATCCAACGGTTTATTATTAATAATAATATTACTTATAATAATTATTATTCTTAGGTTAGTCCTCCGCGGTATTCTCAGGTTAGATTCGACTGTCATGAGCAAACAGCCTTAGGTCATGAGTTACGTGATATTTGGTGAGATTGAGTTAGCTTCGCGCTCGGCCGACTATGCGGCGCTGTGTGTTCATTTTGTGTTGCCAACATAACTGACTTGTCCAGAAAACTGACCGTCTCATAATCCGTGTCCCCAAGTGTACGTCTTGGATTTAGTCTGAGTCGCGTCATGGCGTCGTCCGCTCTGGGCACTGTGTGAGTACACTCGGAGTAGAAAGTTTGACTCCGCGCGCTTGTAGCACGCGTGCTAACTTTAGCTTCATGTGATAGGGGAGACCGGGGCTAGGTGTAACATGGGGCAGGTTGTTACAACGGTCATTTTTATCAAACTATGAAGGATAAAAAAACGGGATAAGCGCGAAAAGATAAGTTTCAATTTAAAGATTGTTTTTCACGTTCAACCAGTTTTTTTATCCTTCATAGTTTAATAATAAAAACCGTTGTTTCAACCTACCCCTGTTACTTCTAGCCCCGGTCTCCCCTATTGGGTGTTTTGTAAGTGACCACGCCAAGGTGATATAAAGGTCAACTTTGGTTTTTTGAATAGAAATCTCTATTTTTTAGTGCAGATCCGGAATATACAGAAAAAAATACAATACTATTGTGGGAAACTTTTTTTTCTAAAAGTTCAATTTCTCATCTTTTTTTGTTGCAAGAATTTTTTTTTTTTTTTTTTTTTCAGTGATAAAAAATTATCCATTAAAAATATGAGGTAAGTGAAAAAAATATCAGGGGTAAAAAGTCTTTTATTTTTATGATGAAGTCATGGCTTAGTCACTTTCAAAATTCATTAATTACTTTAAGAATGTTATTCATAATATTGTTTGTATAATAATATTTTCAAAGTGATTGATGAATTTGAAAAATGACTTGCCATGATTAATCAATAAAAATTAAAAAAAAATTTAATCCTTATATTTTTTTCTCTTACCTCATATTTTGGATGAAAATTTTTCTTCTGTCGTAAAAAAAAAATCTTTTAACCAAAAAACAGGTAAGACAGAACTTTTAGAAAAAAAAGTTTTGTATTTCTCGATTCTGAATCTGCACTAAAAAATAGAGGTTTCTATTGAAAAGACCGAAGTTGACCTTCATAGTTCATATTACCTTTGCGCCTCCACTCACAAAATAGCCAATATCACCAGTATCTGTCTCCCTCGGAAGCCAACAAATTACATCTGATACATTTTACTCTACAACCATTACTTTTCGTGATATTCAGCTGGATTGTTTAAAATGGGATACCCTGTATACATTGTAGCTCATCACATGAAAAAATTGTTATCCATGTGATGAAAAAATATTGGTGTTTACATTTATTCTTCAACCGTGGATGCGAATCATCCCATTTGTAATAATGATACGTAATAAATATCTTCAGATTCCCGGAAATTATAACCAAAGAAATGTGTTATTTAGATGAGAAATATTTGAGCGGATCCACGTCACTTCACTCAAAAAATAACCGTCAAGTCACGGATCTCTGCGCCATTCAACACATCTTTAGTACTATGGAAAAAAAAAAAATACAACTTCAAGGATTTTGAAAAATTTTCAAAAATGGCGAAGTTAGAGCTATGTGAATTTTTGTGAACCGCTGTTGCACCGCTATGTTTGAAAATTCATATCTCCGAAAGTATTTATCGGAGCAGACTGATCTTGGAATCATTTTGTTCGTAAGGGAATGCGCTTTCATACAAAAAATTTCATTTTCGAAAAAAAAAATTTTTTTCAATTTTTTTCGTCAATTTTTTTTTTTTTAATTTCGCTGCCATTTCCGCGGGACTAACAGAAATTCATGGAGACAATTTTTTTCGGATACCTGAATCCTTCCCCTTCAACCCTAAAAAAAAAATTTATGGAGAACCTACCTGGGCCGGAGAAAAAAAATAGAACGTCTTCTCGCGCGTCGCCGCGCGCGTCAGTCCACGTCCACGCGGCGAGCGCGCGGCGAGCTCCTTGTGTTGCGTAGTGGAATTAAATTACATTTGATGCTTCTCTACTTACCCAGGCTATTCATTCTCCAAAAATAGTTGTTTTTATAACACAGGCATGAATATGGCTGTTTTTCAAGCCTGTAGAGCAGGGCTAAAGTAACTGTTTTCGAGTCGGTCACGTATGCGGGAGAAAGACCTCACTTCTACTCCCTAGGGAGCAAAAGTATGACGTCAGAGATACATAATGAACCGAAAATGGTATAGAGCTAGAATAAAGCGTGGGTGGCAATCTTCACACTCATCGCGATTCTCAATTTCCGTCCCCATGGTAACACAATTAACAATACTATTGTGTTTATACCTGGTTTATAGCTTATACATGCGTCTCTACTATTATATGAATTAACCTCCCGTGGTTTTATTTTGTTAATAATTATAATCGCAATGTCAAGTTCAGAATCCGATATCGAATGTACACCGCCAGATATACGGCAAGCGGCTGTATGTGAATCGCCACCATCAAAACACGCGAAGTTTGAAGAAGCGTCGACTTCAAAAAAAGAGAAAAATTCTCCCGCAAAAGTATTTAACTTAACAGATTGCACTGTGACAATAAATTACCATCAATGAAAAAACTATACAAAAAATAAGATTATTGTGCAATATAGGTAGCATGAGTTATATTTTATAAGATGAGTTCAAATATTAAGGTATATAGATTAGGATAAATTTTGCAATCGATAGATATAACTTAATATTCATAGTAAAGCAATCAGTTAATTGGATGTTTTTTCTTTTCATTTTGAGAGTATTTGTTTTTAAGTCGGGGGGCCTCCGGCCCCCCGAACCCCCCAGGCGGGGGCTTTGCCCCCTGCACCCCCACCAGAGCTCCGCTCTGGACTCGCCGGGGGGCCTTCGGCCCCCCGGACCCCCCAGCCGAGGTGTCCGGTTGCCGTAGAATTACCAAGGCTCTACTCTGGACCTCCCATCTCCCACTGCACTCGATTCTTATAATTACTCTTTGCTAATTTCCAATTGTGGTGTGCGTACGCCATATTCATAACTGTGTTAAAAAAAATATCGTATGTACTACGGGGGAGAGACTTTTTACGACGCGTGCAATATTTTCAGTACGAGCCGAAGACGAGTGCACGCGCTCACCTACGACTCGTACTGAAAATATTGCACGCGTCGTAAAAAGTCCTATTTCTCCCCCTTAGTGCATAATATACTATTAACCACCTTATCCCTCGCTTATTAGACGGTGCAACCCATCATCATCAGCTTTATCTTCTGGTGATAGGTACAAACACACACACTGAGAGAACAGTTTATTTATAATAATCAAAGGTATTTACTCGGCCATTTTCCAAAAATATTCATCAACTGTTAGTATATTTGATAACCATAAATGAATATTCTGCTCCCTGAAGACACAAAAAAATTCAGTGGTATTTCCATCAAATACATCCTTTGTTAGATGCATTTATTTATAAAATAAATAAAATTCATTTATATATGGGGCATTCCATGGTAAATCACACAGAATAAAACCCGACCGATTCCGATTTGCTTCATATTTTTTCGTGTTGTTGTTATCACTGAAAAAGACGTCTGTGATTTTTTTCAGATTTTTATTGCCAGTCGTTTGGATTTTTTTTTTTTTTTTTTTTTTTTTTCAGTAATCGTAAATCCAATCAAACAAATGATTTGAAAAAATGATTCGGGCCAACTTTTTCGTAATTTCACGCAGTTTAACATTAAAATAATAGACAAATTTTTAAGCATCATGTCGAGCATTTTTATCTGGTTTAACGTAAAAAATATCGACTTTCGCTAAGTATGCCCCCTGCGATCCTGTTCAAAAAAATCACGAAAATTCCGCATTGAAAATCAAAAATTTTAAGCCCAAGGCCATGATGGAGAAATGATTCCTTCAGTTTTGTTAAATTTTTTTTGTAAATATTTTCCGTTGTTTTTCACTGCTTACTCCAATACGATAAAAAAAAAGGTGATGCCCATCTACCAACTCAATTTTTCTTACCAATAGCCATCATAAATAATCAATAGTTATCTTTTAAGCAGAAAATCATGATTTCAAATAATTCACATCCTATTTATATTATTCGATATTATTATTTATTATTTTGCTTCGGCCCCTCTGCTACACAGCATAAGCCAGCTTCGTATTGCGAATCATTGCGAATTCATTGAGGATTGGTTTAAATTCACGCATCAATTCATTCATCAAATTTATTTACGTTAACCCTTTGTGTCACACATTTTTTTTTTTTTTTAAACACAAAAAAAAAGTTTGAAAATTCGATCGAAATTGCTCAGAAAATGGTTATAAAACAGGTGGCACTCTCAGAGTGCCACCATGGCACAAAGGGTTAAATAAAATATTAAACGACATTCATATGGTCAAACTAAATTTCAAACTCCTTAATTTATACAGCTTTATAGTAGGCCCGTTGAGTTTTCTAAGCCCCCTGAAGTAGAGGCACGTCTCAAAAATTATAATTCATCGTAGTAAAATAAGTAAATTCCTTACAAATTACATCGCGAAAATAATAAATAATAATATCGAATAATATAAATAGGATGTGAATTATTTGAAATCATGATTTTCTGCTTAAAAGATAACTATTGATTGTTTATGATGGCTATTGGTAAGAAAAATTGAGTTGGTAGATGGGCATCACCTTTTTTTTTATCGTATTGGAGTAAGCAGTGAAAAACAACGGAAAATATTTACAAAAAAAATTTAACAAAACCGAAGGAATCATTTCTCCATCATGGCCTTGGGCTTAAAATTTTTGATTTTCAATGCGGAATTTTCGTGATTTTTTTGAACAGGATCGCAGGGGGCATACTTAGCGAAAGTCGATATTTTTTACGTTAAACCAGATAAAAATGCTCGACATGATGCTTAAAAATTTGTCTATTATTTTAATGTTAAACTGCGTGAAATTACGAAAAAGTTGGCCCGAATCATTTTTTCAAATCATTTGTTTGATTGGATTTACGATTACTGAAAAAAAAAAAAAAAAAAAAATCCAAACGACTGGCAATAAAAATCTGAAAAAAATCACAGACGTCTTTTTCAGTGATAACAACAACACGAAAAAATATGAAGCAAATCGGAATCGGTCGGGTTTTATTCTGTGTGATTTACCATGGAATGCCCCATATAAATCAGTTGAAACATCGTGGTAAAATATCTATTTGTTCGCAACGAACATCTGTTTATAATTAAAATACCTCATTTAACCCTAGAACGACAAACCGGGGTATATATCTACCCCAGGCAAACTCTGAAAAATGACGTTTTTGCCGTTTTCTTAGCAGTTTCAGGTATTTAAATCGATTTTTCACCGACCAAACTTCAATGAAATTGAATTTGCTTTTCACCATTCTCTTCTGCATGAAATAACGAAGAGATTCATGTACTTACGAGTCTCATTACTGCTTTTAGAACGGTTTTACAAACAAGAAACGCGTGGGGTAAATATTGACCCCGGTTTGTTGTTTGAAGGTAGAAAAAGTGGGTTTGTCGTTCTAGGGTTAAGTATAGTAGAATATCGTATCAATTCAATAATTGAAACATTCGGTTGAGGTATATCAGATATTCTAGCGAATCGAAATTTGTTAACAGTTAATAAACGCATCTTTGGGTCACGTACGATTCCGCTTGCCTCATATCTGACTGTGGTTGTAGTCAACAAATAACGTATTTGTTACAATCTAACATAAATATTGACTGGTGCTACAACACAGCGCCATCAGAGTTTAGGCGTCCCATCGCGTGGTATACCGCGGCAAATGCGCGCCAGAACAAGACGTGGAGTCGACACCACCACTGCAATTTAATTAAATTGAAATTGAAGTTATATTAAAGTGACAGTATTAAGTAAAGTGATAATAAAAATATGGAGGAGCTTCTGTCTTCGTGGGAGCTGCCGGGGATTGGCCAACAGTTCAAAGGTAGGCGGAAAACAAAAACATGTTGCAACCTGCCGTATTATCGAGGCCTCTTTAACGAGGGTGAGACCTCAATAACCGGGTGCACCGATGGCCTTGCGCGTAATGGGTGCCACCTAATTTAATAAATTAGGAAAATGTTTCTATTCTGAATAATAAGATATCCGTTTGTTCTGCCAGGGAAGCTGGTTTGAGACACTCAGGGTGAGGTTCGGGCACGTAGGCCCTCGTACCTATTTAGTTCTGACGCTGAGGCGTTCTTGTTTCTGTTATATAAATCTTTAACAATCTGATCTAATTATCTACGTCACCGGACGATGTTCTCGATGTTCTCGATGTTCTGGATATTCTCGAGGAAGAATTTGGAGATCCAAGGGTTGAAAGATTCTGATTCAGTGGTTTGAATTTAGTAACTGATTTATATATTTTAACTTGTCTTGCTTTGCACAGGTAATTTATGCACACACTCTATATGTTGATTCTCAACATATTTCACATTCTCACACACTCGCGTGGTATTGGTATAAATAATGTGTCTCAATTCCTAAGGAATTGGTTAAATAATAACTATTTAAGGGGACCAGTACAACGACTTTTCGAGAAATGATCATAGTCCGAAATCAATTTATTTCATAACCAAAGTTCATTTCACATCAAAATATTTTTCTTTTTCAAAATCATGTGTCGTAAGGATTTCAGAGCACCGTTGGACCGATTCAGGTCATCTTGGATTCATTTTCTTCAGAAAACAAATCCTCATCATGTGAATGTAGGAATTTTGAAAATTTTTCGTTTTGTCCAAGTTATTGAGAAATGAGTGATAATAATTTTTGCAAATTTGGTAAATTGATCATAACTTATGACATAATTTTTTATTTCAATATTCCTACATTCACATGATGAGGATTTATTTTCTGAAGAAAATGAATCCAAGATTACCTGAATCGGTCCAACGGTGCTCTAAAATCCTTACGACACATGATTTTGAAAATGAAAAATATTTTGATGTGAAATGAACTTTGGTTATGAAATAAATTGATCTCGGACTATGATAATTTCTCGAAAAGTCGCTGTACTGGTCCCCTTAACTAAGGGTGACTCTGAGATCATGAAGATCACTTATGCTGTACTTTACGTAACTGTTATATTCAAAGAATTACTTTACTCTGAACAGAACGATTGTTAATCGCGGTAAATACCCATCCGTCTTATTAGAAGATCGGAGCCATACTACCCATCCGTCTTACTAGAAGACCGGAGTCATACTAACGAATTCTATGGAATTCGTTTGGAATGTGGAAATGAGTGAAGCTAATAGTATTGATTACGATCTGAGGGATGGCGTTACGGGTATGATTTGAGAAAATAGGTAATAAGTGTGGACTAAGGAGCCTAAACTCATGTAGCCGCACGGCGGTAAATTGAAATTGTAGGCAATGTGCGAACACATTGTCACAGACCCCCCACTAGACGTAGGCTATATGGTTGAGGGTGCGTTTCTCATTCAGCAATACATTCTTTCTCATACGTAATCTAGGAACATAATTGATAATCCAGAACATGGTAGTATGGAATAATATAGTTTTATTATATGGGCGAGCAGAGAGCGAGTATTTCTTACTAGAGTTATCTTAGTGCTTTATGGCATAATGAGGTGATTAAAGAAGTAGTATAACAAAAGAAACATCTTTGGAAATTCACATCAGTGAGAGTACGTTACTCAAAACAAAAAAAAATATATGTCTTTCTCTCTTTTCCTTTTGGAATTTTATTAGATTATGTGGTTATGCTACGGAAAGAATATCGTGGCTCTTACATTGAAATATAAGGCTTTATTTCACTTAACTTCTACGTATGTTGAGAGTGTATACAGCTTAGATAACTAGAACGGTTAAGTACTTTTTGGGTTTTCTTTGGTTGCTTAAGCCTAGGGTAAATAACAAAATCAAATGTAATAATCATGACTAATCAACGTATGCAACTATGTGCTTTGGGAAAGGTACTGTAGGTTTACTTCAAGTTTTATCAGGTTGTTAGTGGAGGTAAGGAGGTTAACTCCACGACTGGTGATTGTCGCGTTTCGCAAACTTGCCTCTTGGACGGCGGCGAGGTTCGCGATGATAAGTCTGAGTCGATGTGGATGGTCGAAGGTTTACTTCGTCGTCGCTATCCGGGTATAGGTCCTCCAGCGGGGTCTTAGTCATTGTAAAGGGGCTTTCGGTTTTGGTTTGAGTCAAGATAGAGGTTTGAAAGGTGGGAACAGGACCCTTATAGTGGTTTTTCCACGCTTCGTGCTCGGGAAAGCGGTTCTGGCACTCCACGCAGTTGGAGTTGAGGAGATTCAGGTCTGTTCCGCACTTGTGGCATCGTCCTCTAAGGATTTCGGTTTCCCTATCATGAGCAAAAGGGCAGTTGCTTTTGTTGTGATGTGGGGCACCGCACCCATGGCACAATCCACTTCTGTACGGGTGTGGGCACTGTTTAAATTTGTGCGTGATGGATCGACAGTTTAGACATCCCTTTTCCAGAGTTTTTGGACGGTGTGTCAAGAAGGTATTGGTGTTACTATTTCTGAGGTTGGTCTTTGCCGTTGGAAGGTTTTGGTCTTGTACGTATTCGTTAACAGTTTTCGACCAATCACTTCCAGAGATCCGCTTGGTGGTCGAGTCCTTGGTTTGGATTCTGATTATGTTGGCTTCATTCCTTGGGGCGTTCGGTATGTTTAGGAGTCGTTCCAGTAGAGATGGGTTGGCGCGTTTGACCGGTGGTAGTAGAGCGGCTGCGTAAGCATCGAAAGAACAGGGTAAGGAGATCTTCCTAGGTTCTTGGCTCTTGATCTCGTTTGGTTTAGCATCCCATTCACGGATAATCGTGCTTCGGTCAATCTGTACGGGTCCAGGGTTAGGTGGAGTTCGACCGGTGTGCTCCTGTAGTGGTGGAAAGAAAGGTTTTCGTAATTCGTCGTTGGTGGAGTCGGACTCGGGTTCTAGTTTTGTCGGTGTTACTTTCTCGTCCAGGCTTCCTTCTGAGCTGTCCGAATCTGGACTTTCGGTTGAAGGCGAGTGTGGCCGTTTGCGTGATGTCTTCTTTTCCAAGGTAACGTTGGTTACAGGTGTCGAGTCCGGTTGGATCTTTGTCAGGTCTAGGGGTTGGTCTTGCACGAGGCATAGTGGTGCGTTAGTATTAGGTGGTTCACCACTTAGCGTTAAGTCCAGAGGATGAGTTGGTGTTGCGTCGTGTATTGAGGTTTGAGGTCTTAGGTTTGAGATGCGAGCCAATACGCGCGCGTTGGCGATGTCTGAGTCGTGGAGCCGAATGAGTTGAACTATCGGTAAGCTCTCTCTGGAGCCGGGTAGTCGCGAGATTCCTCGTCGGGCGACCTGTCGTGTGCTTCTCATCTTCATGGGTTGGTGACTAGATCCTTCAGTGGGATGATATCGGTGTAGCTGACACAGTGTGGTATTCTAGGTAAAACAGGATTAGGATTTCAGTTTAGGCGTCGGGGATTGCGACGGGGGAATTTTAAATCTTTTATGTCGTATTTTCCTACCATTTTCTTATTCTTATCTACTATTTCCACGGTGGTGGGTGAGAAATACCTTGATATATAGGCTGGTCCGTCGTATTTGGGGGCCAGCTTAGCGCTGTAATTTTCTCCCTTTTTACTTAGCCGTTTCCGGGGGAAGTACACCTCGTCGCCCTCCCGGATATCGGGAACATTCGACGGGATGTTCGCGTTATGGCGATTTATTTGCCGGGATTGTGTTTTAAGCAAGTGTTTTTCAGCTAAGTGCCGTATAGTATCGAGAGTGATCATTCTGCGAGCCCACGGGTCTTGTGAATCTAACTCGGATAGGTTTAGATCCTTATCGGGTGAGCTATGGCAGCGTGTCTCTCGACCAAACTTTAAGAAATGAGGAGAATACTGAGTAGCAGCACTCTTAGTTGAGTTGCAAGCAAATTGCAGATCGGAGATGAACACAGGCCAGTCAGTTTGCCTAGGTGAGGTGAACGCAGCTAACATTGGTTTTATGGTTCGGTTAAGTCGTTCTACGGGGTTTGCGCAGGGATGTGCCAACGCGGTGGTCTTGTGTTCTACTCGAAATTCAGAATTTAGATGATTTACCTGTTTATTGATAAACTCGGTTCCGTTGTCGGTGATTAAAGTGATGGGGTTTCCCCAACGATTATAGATTCGTCGTAATTCTCGAGCTACTAGTTTTCCGGATTGTTCGCGTAGGGGAATAAGTTCAATATATTTTGAATATAGATCCTGTACAACTAGGATGTATTGCATTCCATCCGTGGATCGCGTGAGTGGTCCAACAGTATCTGCTGATACAACAGCCCAAGGAGCGATTGGTGGTCTGATATACATCTGGTGTTGTACCTTGTGTTGATTAAATTTAACTAATCTACACGTTTTGCAATCGGAAATGAATTGTCGAATTTCTTCATGCATACCGGGCCAATAATGTTTTTGACGAATACGGTCGCATGTTTTATCAGTACCGAGATGACCGGCTTGTGGAGTGCAATGGTAGTTTTTCAAGATATCGATGATTTGATCGCGGGTAGGAACAAGTTTCCAAGCGTCGGAATCACCTATATCAATTTTTCCGGGGTCTGGTCGGTAGTGATACAATTGGTCGTTTTCTAACTTCCCATCGGTTAAGGGGTTACACCACCCTGAGATTTTCAAAAAATCGATTTTCGGTTTTATTTTTTTTCTTATAGTGTGGACCTTGACGAAAATTTTGAGCCCAAAACGAAGTCTGTACCTACAATATTGACGAAGATATGATTTTTTTTATACCACAATGTATTTGTATTGCTGATACCGCGTCAAAACTTTAAACGCGTTTTTCTCGAAACTACATTTTTCGAGTTTGCGGGAATGATAACTCAACAACGGTTATTCCGATCGACTTTAAATTTATACCACACATTTATAACACTATTATCTATGGAAGTACGTAGGATTTTTTCGATATTGTTAACCGTTTTTTTTTTATTAATGTTTTTAGGTCGGAATTTTTCGCGAAAAACGAAAAAAAAATTCCGCGTGCTGCCAAAAATCCATTTTTGATTTTTTCGGAAAAATCCTACGTAGTTCTATACATTTGATCATACTAAGGAACATATTTTCGGCGAATGTGTTTCAGATGAACCGTCAGGCAGATATGATTCCCGCAAAGTAGTAGTGAAAAAAAAATATTGATGCGCGCGGAGGCGTATATCTCCGCCAATTATAGATATTCTGACATGAAAAAAATACGATCGGAAAGCTGAAATGTTATACTAAAAGTGTGTAAAAAGAGAAATAATAAACATGCATTATTTTAGCTACAAAAAAATCATGAAAATTCAGTCTTATTTCAGCCTCTCAGGGTGGTGTAACCCCTTAAGACATCGGCATGTTTCTTAGTCATAGAGATTTTCTTTTTATACCATAGGGTATGTGAATCAGGAGGTGTAGTTGGGATTTCAATGTTCAGGACTTGACTTGGTTCTTCGGTGGTTTCGTATTGACGTGACAAAGCGTCGGGAGCTTCGTTTTCCGTACCTTTGCGGTGAATTACCGTAATGTCGTGGGACAATAGTTTCATAGACCATCTTGCCAGTCTGCTAGTTGGATCCTTATGTGTGTACAGCCAGGTCAACGCGGCGTGACCGGTCACGACAGTGAAGGGCGCACCTTCTAGGTAGCATCGCAGTTTGTCGACGGCCCACACGATTGCAAGACACTCTTTTTCAGAAGTAGTGTAGTTTTTCTCCGCGGGGAGTAGTGGTCGACTAAGGCACTGAATGAAATATTCGCGATTGTTATCAAGTCTATCGATTTGCGTAAGTACCGCACCTAATCCAGTATCGCATGCATCGGTATACAGGACATAGGGTAAGTTCGGATTTGGCGTATGCAGAACCGGTGCATCTAAGACGCGTTGCTTAGTTTCTTGAAAAGCCTTTTCTTCGACTTCAGTCCATCGCCAGGGGACGTTAGGACTGGAAAGTTTATTAAGTGGACCTTGAACTCGAGCAATGTTTTTCATGTGCCTATGGTACCAATTAACTAAACCATTGAAGCGGCGTAGTTCTTTTCGGTTAACGGGTCTCTTGAGTTCGTGTATGGCTTTTAATTTTTCAGGATCGGGTCTTAATCCGTTTTTATCAATAATGTGACCGAGGAATTTTACTTCGGAGCGCGCAAATTTACTTTTGTCGCGATTAATTGTTAGTCCCGCTTCGCGGATTACTTCAAAGACTAATCCGAGCATTGCGAGGTGTTCATCCAGATTTTTGGAGACAATGACCCAATCGTCGAGATATGCAAAAATACAATTCTCCCAATGACGAGGAAGTTTTCGGTCTCGGAGTTTTTGAACTAAGTTACGTTTAAGTGCATCCATGAGCATTTGAAAAGTACTGGGAGCTCCAGTGAGTCCGTAAGGCATACGTTCCCATTGATATAAACCGCCATCTTCGAGAACGAAGGTGGTGTATTGTTTACTATTTTCCTCCATCGGAATCTGGTGGAACGCCTCACTGAGATCGATTGTCGAAATTAAGCAAGCTTCATGTAACGCGGAAAGAATTCGGTTCATGTTCGGTAACGGGTATGCCGGTTTTGCGGTTTGTTTATTGACACGGCGGAAATCTATACAGAACCGATATTTTCCGTTAGGTTTAAGAACCATGACAGGGGGACTCGCCCAGATACTATCTTCGCTGATGGTAACGTATCCTTTATCTAAGAGTCTTATTACTTCTTCTTTCATTAATTTGTTTACTACCGGACTTCGTCGATAAGGTTTAAGTCTAACGGGTGTCTCGTCGATGAGGTCGATTTTATGTGTAATAAGTTGGGTACATCCTTGAGGATGTTCAGATTCTTTTGCAAACTCATTGTTTAGAAATTCGGTTAGCCGTTGCTGATCAGTCGGAGTTGCCTCGTGGAGTGATAGCACAGCTGAGACGGTGTCGCGAGGTTCGCATCGTTTATATCGGATGGGGTAGGTCATATCACTACCACTCATCTTCCATACTCGATTTCCCATATCAACGCTAACCATGAAATTTATCCAAAAGTCCATGCCTAATAGTGCATCGGTAGCTAATCCGTAAAGGACAGTGAACCATTGTTCGCCATATTTATCTCCAACGTCGATCAAGAAAGGAGCACCGTATTTAGTTTTTAATACCGTACCGTTTGCGAGTCGAACGCCGGTGGTCGAAGTGTTGTCAGGTCGGGCAGATCCGAGACTTAGTTCGCGGACGCGTTCGAAAGCGGCGGGGCTAAGGTACGAACGTTCGCTTCCACTGTCAATAATTCCCGTTAACTCTTCTCCGTAAATCCAAATTTTTATAGGTAATTTCGCTGTGACTTCCGGAGGGGAATCGCCAGTTCCTCGCTTGTAGACGCGACGGTTTTCGATTCGGTCGATTATGTCCGGGTTATCTAAATGAGTTTATATAACGCAAGCATGTTTTCCTCGCTTTTTGATGCCTTTGTATAGGACCTAAAGTGGTACTTTTAAGTCCTAGGACTTAAAAGTACCACTTTAAGTCCTCGGACTTTGAAAGTACCACTTTTAGGTCCTATACAGAGGCATCAAATAGCGAGAAAAATATGCTTGCGTTATATAAAGTATCGTGTGCACCATGGAGGTGGGCCTTTTAACGCCTCGCACGATGTTTTCAGTACTCGTTTTCGCCTCGCACGCTTCGCGCGCTCGTCTACGACTCATACTTAAAACATCGCACTCGGCCTTAAAAGTTCCACTTTACGACCTTGGTGCACAATGTACTATTTTAATTTAGTCGGTAAGTGATATTTACGTTGTAAAGCTCTAGGCGTTTCGGAGTTTTCAGTGGAATTATTGGAGACGGTATTGGTGGGTGTGAGGACGTATAGGTTGGCTAAGTCGTCTTCAGGATCAGGCTCGTCAGACAAGCTTGGTTGACTGTTATCCATAGGATTAGACTTGGAAATGCTCGTTGAACGTTCAGTTGGATCGACTTCCGTGACATGGTATGAATCACAGATGAAATCAGAGATATTGTCGTAGTCGTCATCAGAATCATCATGTAAGTCAATGTCAGCATCTGGTTGGGAAGTGAATTCGGGTTCAGGAATCGGATCAGTTAGTTCATTGAGTTTGGAAACATTTTCGCTTCTTATTTTACTAGAATCGCGAGCAAGCGTTTGTATTTTTACGGGTTGTACTGTAGGGGTTGTTTTGTTTGAGAGATTTGGATCGGTATCCTTGGCTCTTGGGTTGTTACGGGGACACTCGGCATTGCGATGGCCAAGGCCGCGGCATATATGGGGAAATCCACGGGACCTTTAAATTTGTTGATACTCGGTTGTCTACCTATGAAAACAGAATTTAAAGTGGGTATCAAGTACGTGGGCCTTCATTTCAGTTATATTACTAGCCAACTCAATGATATTCAATGGTTGAAAAGTGATCCACATATTTCTGGGAGACTTTGAAAAATAAAAATGCTGAAAAATTGCACATTTTCAAGCGATACTCTGAATTCTTTTTTTCATTTTTTGCCTCTAACTTAATAAGGGGTTTATGAATCGATTTGAAAATTTGGTGAAATCTTCGTCTATCTATGACTTTTGAAGTTATTGATGTCATATGAGTGTGCCATTTGACCATTCCCCATGATTCGCACTCAAAGTAGCGATACTCCATTTTTGGTCGTCGACATTTTTTTTACCTTTTCGTTTATAACTTTTTGAGGAATCTGAAAGTTGAAATTTTTATTTCACGTCCAGATAGCTTCACAAGAAACAAAAAAAAGTGTGGTTCCAAAATTAATGTGCCATCAAAACTAATGAAGCTAGAGGTCGAAGTATCTGAACGTGTACCCGCGTAACTATTTTTTGAAATCATGTTTTTTCGTTGGCACAGCTCTAATTTTATTTCTTACTCGTTCAAACGTCCTGTAATTCGTAAACCTTTATTGTAGGAATCTACTACGAAAATCCTCACACTGAACTTTCGGTACTTCTAATATTATGAAGTTTTATTTGATCAATAAATATTCGAATATTCGTGTGAAATGTTAAAAATAGCGTTGACATGTGTAATTTTTCGGATTTCATCAATACAAATGCGTATTCGTATCATAAGTAAGTGAAAAAAAAAAAAAAAAAAAAAAATTAAAAACAAATCAAATTTTTTTTTTTTTTCAAATTCAAATTTTTTTTTCAATCAAAAAATCAATAAATAATCGAAAAACAATGTTATAAGTTATAACGATGAAATTGAGATGAATGAAAAACCATGTTATAACGATGAAATTAAGATAAATGAATCGTTTTCGTAAAAAAAAAAACGATTTTTCGATTTTTTTACCGTAACTTCTTGAGGGATTGATAAAAATGAGTAACGCGAGTATATTCTTCACTTATAGTCTACAAGAGACATGCCAAAAAAGGTTTGAGAAGTGTGCTTCAAAATAAAAAATGAAATTACACTTTTTAAAAAAATCAAAGGTTCCGTGGATTTCCCCATATAGCAGACAACTCGATTAGGTTTCGTACAAGTACGTGAAAGATGTCCGTATCTTCCGCAGTTAGCGCAGAAGGTGGTGCTTAAGTCTCTACTCGCATTCGCGGTAAAATTAGGGTTAGGTCGACCGTTATCGGAGGAAGTTTTCTTCGAGGGGTAGTTATTAAAACGTTTTGGAGAATTTAAGTTATTGGTAACGGTATTGACTTTAGTATTCTTGTTTAGTCGTTCGAGTACGCGTTCCACGAGAATGTCGACATGATCTTTCTTATCATTAGTACCTAGACTCTGACAATCGGTAGGGTTAGAGGTCGAGACATCTTCGATATCGGAATCTTCAGCATATTCGTCTTCAATGGTAATTGAGCTCGCGGCGTTTAAACGTGATGTACGCTGCGGCAAGTGACGTTTGTCGGTGCTGTTTCCTGTGCCTCTAGCTTGTCGTCGATACAGAATGAGTTCGTCGTACTCGCGTGTAGCTTTTAAGAGATCAAGGAAGGTTTTGAACTTTCCTCTATGTGATAGGAATTCCTTATAACGTGTGATAAATTGCTTTTGAATAGTACGAATTTGCTCTTCCTCAGAAGGAGGTTTATTCATTGTTGAGAATGACTCAGTTATCTTTGCTATGTAATCAAATCCGGTTTCGGAAGGTCCTTGATCGCAGAGGGCGATTTGTCGGAGAATTTCAGCATCGGTTCCTTCGATACCAAATGCAGCTGAGAATTCTTCAATGAATTGACTCCAAGTATGCCACTTATGAAGTCTGGATTCTAACCAGATCAAAGCGGTGCCTGTAAAGCATTCGGTTAGAACTAATAATCTATCGTTGCCGACAATACCTTCCTGTTGACACCTTTGTTCGAGGGTTTTTAGGAAAGCGCGTGGTTTCTTTTCAGCAGGGAATTTTAATTTCCAAAGTTGAACGCGTTTAGTTAATCCATGTAAAGAAGGAGATCTTTGTGTTGGAGTTGGACGAGGAAGATCGTCAGGAGTTGTGAATGGATTGTATGATCTATTGGGTATATCTTGTCCGAATGAGTGTTGAGGAGGGACTTCACGTTGCTCGTTCTGAGAAGTATTAAATTCTAATGAAGTTAGAGGGTTGCTCATGAACGGTGGAAAAGAATTCGCTTGGGGTATATGATTTGGTGAATCGCTCCTATTGACACTGGGTCTGTGGTTGTGAAGTGGTATAGCGGTGCTAGCAGTAAAAAGAGACCTAGGGGGTCCTCGCTGAGTTGCGGTTTGCTGCATTGGTGCAGGGACAGAAACCGATTCGAAAGTATAGCCTTTCGCTTGGGCTTCTAATATAATTTTTGTAAGGTATTCGTTCATGTTAGCGGAGTGTTCGCTGACATTAATGAGATCAGCCAGTTGGTTTGACCAAGATTGCGATTGTGAACTACCGGTCGGTTGATTTAATGTTCGAAGAAACGTGGTACGCGGTATCGTTCCGGTAGGTGGACGATGTGAGTTGGGCATGCGCGACGGCGGAGAGGAACTTTCGGCTATAATTCGTGCAGCGTTCAAGGCAGCTTGTCTAGCTACGCGATTACTTTGTCTCCGGTCAGCGGTAAGAAATGGTGTATCCTGGGGAAATCCCAAGAGTTCTAATAGACGGGCTCTATCAGTTTGATAGGCTGGAAGAATATCATTAGTAGCCTGATCGGTACTATTAGTATTTATATTTACTGGGTAATTCGCAGAATGATCCATCTCGTTTTCCTCGATAAGAGTTTGTAAAGGCGGAGGGGTTGAATGTCTTTCTGAATTTTCCCTCGCCCTCGGGTGAGATAATCCTCCAGGGAATTCAGGATTCGATGGTAATGAGAATTGGTAATTATTCGCTGTATCACGGTAGGGGTGAGGTGTACCTCCTTGGGAGTTTAGTTGGTCTTCCATTTGGGAGTTTTCCAAACGACAGTTGGACCAGCTCGTACCAAGGTACTCCTCGAATCGCCTGATAATATTTTAGCTTATCAGTGGTTGGTATTATTGAATTTTGATTTTAATAATCAAGCAGTTAAATAGACTGGGTGAAAGTTGAAAGGTTGTACTAGTATTAATATTTCCTAGTAACAGATTCAAGATTTTGACGTTTAGCATTATGTTCTACATAACAGGTTGAAATTTCAGAATAATAATCTCAAATAACTTGATTAAAGTAATAATATTTGTTTAATGAATTGGTAATTGTCATTGATTTGATTATTTATTGTTAAGCTCAAGAAAAGATATAGGTCCGTAGGTATACTGACCTGATTATATCGAAATTCGAATCAGCTGTTAGGTAGAATATATAGGTCACAGCTATACTGTATGGTTGTCTATAAGAGACTAAGATAAGGTCCTACGCCTTTGTTGACATTATTTCAATAGCTTGGCAGTCTATGGCTGCTGCTAGACTTTGTACTTCTACCATGTATGGCTATAACGAATGTGTGTGTCGTGCGTGAGCGTATAGTGTTGCACGACTAATATAATGACACTATAGTATCCATGTGTTTCTTTGTTCGAGATGATAAATTTTTATTCGTTATAGGGATACTTGATATAAGCGGTTCTTTATGAACGTTTCCAAATTATAACTAACTTTGGGTTTTACGAAACGAAATATTTACTTATTATAACAGGATAATATCGGCAATTTGGCCGGTTGGGTAAGGCCTTGTATATTGTGAACCACGTGTTGAATTGCAAGCACGGGTATATGGAACTAAACTTTTAATCTAGTTGCGATCAATTTAGAAGACTTTATCCAGGAAATATGATAAGTTAATAATATTAGTTGAGCAATAATTTATGCAATTTCTTATGTGTTATTGTTCTTTAGTAATTATACAGTAGATACGAGAAGTGATAATACCTTTGTTTAGTAAGCGGCGTGGTGTCGTTTATATCCAAGATGGACGTTGGCTTTGAGAAATCGATTCGCGGATCGATAGTTAGATCAAGAGTGACGATGGCGCGCCTCGTGGCAGCGTCCGTTACTAGCGTCGAGTTTCCGCGGTAGGTTTGAATGTGATTTTGAAGTTTAGTATCTCGTATCTTCTGTCTCGCTCTCGCTCTCTGTTTATCGCGCTATAGTTATGGCTAGGTGCAGCGCCGGCGACTTGCAAAATTTTCGGGTATGGAGTGACTCAACTGAGCAGGGAGGGGGGGGGGGGGGGGGGGAACACATTTTTCAATTTTTATTCCATTTATTGAGACCACGGAGTATAATAAGGAGTGCAAACTGCAGACTCAAGCTATAAAAGCCCGAAAAAGTGGCCCCAGTTTTCGACGCGCTAAGCGGTAAACAGCGCTAGCTGAATGCGATACTAGCGATACTGGCGGAAAACACGCGAAATACCTGCAGCAACGCGCGCGGGCGGTAGGCGGGGAAGAAGAAGGAAGTTTGAATGGTTTGAAAACTCCGTAGTTTGCAAAATATATCATCTGTGGTTTGAAACACGGAGGTTTGAAAGAATACGTCAAATTACATTTGGTAAAGATCAAATGAAAATCAGTTGAAATGCCGTCCTTTATTGCTCACGGTTGTAAATCAGGCACAAAAAAAATGAAAAAAAAGGGTTGTTTTTTTATACCGCGGACTGTCAGTGAACATTTTTCTCTTTTGCGCAATAAACTCGACATTGCAGGTTAAATATGGGGTATTCCATCTCAAATCAACCTGGGTCTGACCCTTGACCTCTCGGATTGGGCCCGCGAGTTTTCATATGACTCTTTCCACTTTAAAAAGCACTTAATTTTTATTTTAGATTTTTCCGACATAATTTGAATTTTCTGCAATTTTTGAAAACGAGTATATTTATCGATACAGTTTAAAAATCTGAAAAAATTCTGAAAAATCGTGGGTCAGATCTAAAAAATTTTTAAGCTTGAAGCCGGAATAGGGAGATTTTTCCTTCTTACTGTTTTCAAGCGTTTTCTGAAAGAGAACGTTAAAAAAAGTGAGATGGTTGCTGAAACACTTTCATATGTCACACCGAATTTCAGAAATTTGTATGCGCTGTTCATAGCTTTTGTTTCGGCAACTTTCGGAATTCTCTGGCCGTAGCGCTCAAATCGCGTTCCGAATCAAATTAGTGTTCCGAAAAGCGGGGTCATTTTTAGTTCCCAAGTCTGCACTCCTTATTCTACTCCGTGATTGAGACAAAACGAATGCGGTACGGCGTACCTTATTTCTCCCAATGAACTTGTCTATAAGTGTTGACCGGTCGTATTCCGCAGTTAAGTCCGCATGGACATAGAGTGTCGCTAAGTTATTCAGCCGCAATATTGTAACATACAGATACGAAATCACTATCAAGGTTGAGCTTAAAAGGGACCGCAGTATGGCAGGTATCGGGCAAGAGGGGAGTACGCAGCGGCGAACGGTAAGAAATGCAACTATGGTATGCACAAAATTTGCTTGAAGGGTCTGTTACGTGCGTAACTAAGGTTATCCCTAAAAACCTTATTCCTGCTTTTATTCATATATCCATCTAAACTTTCATTCAAATAATTAATCTTATAACATATAATTATTAACCATACGTTATTTAGTTACATAGGGAATATAATCTAGAGCTAGCGACGAGTGAAATAAACATCCCTCGCACTCAGGAATATTATATTTCTCTCTTAAACACTTGGACCTCCCAAATTTAATATCCGTTGCGCAGTTGCCGATAGCGAGGCCTGCTCAGTATCGTCAATAGGGCGAAGCGGCGTGAGGAAAGACGATTCGGGGAACCCCCAACTCTCGTTGCCCCCTCACTGACAATACCATTATACTAGTACTTATAGGTGTAAGATCCCTCTCTCTCTTTTATTCATAAAAACTGTGAAAATTATATTAACTATATTATTAATTATCTTAAAATCAACATAACGATATTCAGTAATTAATGAGCAAGCGAACGCATGTTAATTTTATATTAAAACTAGGATTTTAGCAAGTTTCAGAATTATTATGAATATTGGTATGGGTCACCTATAGGTGAGGCATGGGATAGGCTGAGGACTGTGCTACGTCACAGGGCCCAGGCGCCCAAACCAATCGAGTGACAATTCCCGTGCAGAAATTGAATTCTGGCGCGACCCAGCGCCTGCCCAGTTTGCCATGAATCTGGACCGGCTATGGCCAGACTAGCTGGCCTGAGCCATGCCTGGCCTGTAACAAAAGTCTCTGCAATGCCTAGCCAGCGGATCTGGCTAGGCGTTAGCCAGAGGATCTGACTGGGGTCTGGCCAAAATTCTTGAAATTAGCTATTCCCATAATTATGAAAAAGAAAATGCAGTACAAGTATTTGGCAATGAATGCATGTTTTTATTATTATTAAATAATTTGTACAAATCCTCATCATTTATAATAAATATTATAATCAATTTCTAGTCATTATTTTCTTCATTTTATTAAAATGATTTATCATTTATCATCTGACATATTAATAACCTTGGTGCTTTGACGAATTGCAGAGTCCTATATCGATGTGACGAAGCGGTGTCTAACACTGCGCTTCGTACTTTTGTACCCACGTACAATACAAGCTTGGCCTTTCTTCATTTGCGTCAATGTATATTCTATAAATGTATTAAACCTACCTTACACAACTATCCTATAAGACTCTATAAGAACAAAATTTTGCCTAACCCTAAGTAATATGTTATCTAATACTAGATCTCTAATTTAAAATGTCTAATACTGTATTCAATATCCGAAGTGTAGAGCTAGGCTCACGTTAACTGACCTATCAATCTCATGCTGAATATCCACCTTGAGATTTTAATGCTATATTCAATAAGTGAATTATAAAGCTACAATTACGTGTACTAACCTCCTTATTTGATACCAAGTCTCTTATTTGACATGGTCAATAATATATCTAATATCGAAAGTGTCAAGCCAGAATTACGTGACCAATCTACAAGCTTTATACCGATACGATTTCTGAATTTAACTTAAATATTATTGTACTTTTATTATCAAGATTAGAATAAAATTCACTTCAAAGCCTAAATATATAAAGTTGATGAATATTTCACTCGAAGCACAAGTGGAATTTTGGAGATTCAATGCTTCAGATATTATTTCACAAGTCCTTCTTCTTCTTCTTCATGTATGGTTATATACTCTTGAGCCAGAGCTCGAGGCAAGTACCAAATTTCACAAGTCCACGTCAACAATTCTATACGAAAAAAGTATGGCGACTAGAATCGACGTCGTCTCGCGTCGTCCCCCACCCGTTGTCGGTCAACCATCAGCGACCCCAGCCCTATAACCCAGTTTCAGTAGGAACTAAAACACAGGACCGACCGCCCCATATCAGGACGTTTCACCCCCTGGCCAGACCTGGCACTGGCCAGGGAACGCGGAATTGGCAAAACTAGCCAGCGCCGAGGCAGAGCCTGTAGAGATCACGCTAGGCAGTGAATCTCTTCAGGCGCTGGACAGTAGCCTGGCATTCCAGTTCAAATTTCTGCACGGGTTAGGCAGTAAGTCGGCTCCTAATTGGCTAAGCCAGGCGTGCACTAATACATGCAAGCATTGCAACCGAGGGAACCTCGACGCCTTTGAATCTAACTCGATCTTCTTCTTCTGACAAATCGCGAAGTGCGTGGACGTAGGGAGCCGTGTGCTAACTAGAGCCAAGAGTTATATTCAATCTTTTCTTTGTTCCAAATTAGAGTAATAATATAATGGACTCAGTACCCGTTAATAAAACTTACAAACGTGATATAATCTAAAGGTTTAGTGATCCGTTTAATTCATCTTAAATTATAAGTGCAAAGACATAAATTGATTATTTCTATCAATCAATAGTTATTATAATAAACTCTATTTTTCAAGCCTTTTATCCCATCTGGATAATCATGATATTAAAATCAACCAATTACTACAGTGTAAATTCTAGACTCAGTATCGGGCTGACATTCAATTCAATGCAATAACTTTCAGAACTATATACATTTCATTTATTCATTAACTTCAGTTCGGAAACATCTATCTAAATTATAACCCGTTGAAATTAACCTAATTAAACTACGTCTCATCAACTCTTTCGATCCTTATAAAATCTGACTACGAGAACAGAAAGGCTTCGACGTTTCATCGCAGGTGAGGGCGCCAAATATTTAAAACCACTCAAGCGTCCCATGCAACGCCAGGTAAACCAAGCTAAGTCTCAACGTTCGCTCACTCAATTCGTTCACTTTTAGATATCATAAATTTATATACCATCAAGGTAGTATCGTTTTCCAGAATTCTTTAGTTTAGTTATTTCTCTGACCAACTGCGTTGTTTACTATATGTGTAGTTTAATAGGAAGAAACCGGTAGGCTGATACGAGTAGTATTTCGGGTAAATCCCTTGCCGAAGACCGGCTCTCGATTTGAACAGTATTATTGTTAATAGTCGTAGTTGGCCGACATTTATTATTATATTCATTTCGCATGTATATTCAATTTTCACTTTAGTTCTATGACTACTATAAAATAAACCAAGATCGGTATGACTTCGGAGCGAATACTCCTACTGGGATAATTCATAGAATTCCGATAAACATCCCTAATCCCGGTTTGGCATTTCTTTCCAACCTATATAAAAGCTTACCTGACCGAACACTGGTCTCCTAATCAAGTTTCTTGGGACTCCTTAAGTACCGATCTTGATTTACCGCTACTTTATTAATATATATATGATGAATTCCACGCGGAGCGGACCAAAAAAGACCTAGATGTCACGGATTTTTCTCATTTTTGGATGACCTTTGGTACCCTCAGAATTAGCATTTTTTATGTATGTACGACATATGTAGCTTTTGTTACCTATGGTGTACGAGCTGTTTCAGTTTTTCATTTCTTACGCTCTTGATGTCTTTGGAGGCAAATATCTTAGAAACGGTATGACATATGAAAAAAGTAATGGGGTGGTGATTTGTAGTATTCTTCACTCTTTTTCACCTCAGCCCATGATCTTGCCCGTGACTATCGGAAAACATGTCGAAAAATCATTTTCCAATCCAAAACTCCATTTTTATCCACTTATGTCATTTTTAGGATTTTTCTCGTATTTTTTTTCGAAAAGCACGGAAAATTTCCCATCGAATCACGTTTGTTTCGGAATGGGACACGGCTGCATTGATGCTGCGTTGATTTTTCGAAATGTCGAAAAAACGTTTTCCCACACAAAACTCTATTTTTATCCACTTATGTCATTTTTAAGATCTTTCTCGTATTTTTTTTCGAAAAGCTCGGAAAATTTCCTATCGAATCACGTTTGTTTTGGAATGGGACATTGAGGTCTTTTTGTGGTCCGCTCCGCGTGGAATCCATCATATATGTATATTAGGGTGGCGCAAAAAAACCGACTATTTTTTTTTTTTTTGAGTCTCGAGTGAAAAAATGTTAGTTTTTGATGTTTTAAGAGCCGTCTCCAAAGGACAGCTCAAAAAAAAAATTTTAAGAGGTCGCTCCAAATTTTTTTAAATTTCAAAAATCGTCAAAAATCGTCAAAAATCGAATTTTTTTTTTCTAATTCGAATTTTAATTTTTTTTTCTCGTTACGGTATAATTTTACAGACCAAAAAAAAATAAGTTTCTGAAAGTTTCAGTTCAAAATTTAAATTTTGAAAGGTCGCTCATAATTTTTTTTAATTTATCAGTGCATACTTTAGATTTTTTAATTATTTAATTATTAAAAAATTATGAGCGACCTTTCAAAATTCAAATTTTGAACTGAAACTTTCAGAAACTTATTTTTTTTTGGACTGTAAAATTATACCGTAACGAGAAAAAAAATTAAAAAAAAAAAAAAATCGATTTTTGACGATTTTTGAAATTTAAAAAAATTTGGAGCGACCTCTTAAAAATTTTTTTTTTAGCTGTCCTTTGGAGAGGGCTCTTAAAACATCAAAAACTAACATTTTTTCACCCGAGACTCAAAAAAAAAAAATAGTCGGTTTTTTTGCGCCACCCTAATATATATATACAGGGTGATTCAGAATGCGGTACTTTCCTTACACCGGTGGATTCCTTGGCGAAATCTAAGACCAAAATTGCTCATCCTAAAATGTCGAAAGCTAAGCCGTTTTCAGGTAGGAGTAGTTTAAAGTAAGCCAAAGTAAGCCAATACGAGGGCAGATACGAGAATGGCTCAGCCGCCGCTACGCCGTTATTGTTGGCCCGCCACCGCGATCTTGCAAAGAAACGACGATCAGACGTTACATTCATAGTTCGGTAACATTCGCACGCTTCTGTTTCCATTGCATCGCCTGTATAGCTTAGCTACATACAGCAGACCAGCCACGTCTGATCAACAATAACGGCGTAGCGGCGGCTGAGCCATTCTCGTATCTGCCCTCGTATTGGCTTACTTTGGCTTACTTTAAACTACTACTACCTGAAAACGGCTTAGCTTTCGACATTTTAGGATGAATAATTTTGGTCTTAGATTTTTACAAGGAATCCACCGGTGTAAGGAAAGTACCGCATTCTGAATCACCCTGTATATATACATTAGGGTGTGTCAAAAAAAAAAACGAAATTCGAATTTATTTTTTTGACCGCTGAATGTGTGTATCCTAATCTCGAAATACACCTCGCAAACGGAATCCGCCGAAAAAAATTCTCACGATGTGCTAATCGATATTTATCGATAAAACTAGACATCGATTGAGTGACCTCTTAGGATGGTTTTTCCGCGCATTCCTTTTGCGTGGTGCATTGTGAGGAGTAAATCTAAGGTTTAAGCCTTGGGGAGGCGAAAAAACATGAAATTTGAGAAAATTTTTAAAAATTTTTTTGTAATTATTTTCGCAATTTTTTTTTTTTTTCCTCAAATTTCATGTTTTTTCGCCTCCCCAAGGCTTAAACCTTAGATTTAACCCTCACAATGCACCACGCAAAAGGAATGCGCGGAAAAACTACCCTAAGAGGTCGCTCAATCGATATCTAGTTTTATCGATAAATATCGATTAGCACATCGTGAGAATTTTTCTCGGCGGATTCCGTTTGTGAGGTGTATTTCGAGATTAGGATACACACATTCAGCGGTCAAAAAAATAAATTCAAATTTCGTTTTTTTTTTTGACACACCCTAATATACATACATAACATGTTAAACATTATTTCTAAACATAATAACTAGCAAATGCGATTTCGGATAAATATCCTAAAAGAGAGTGTTACGTATCCCACTCTATTCAATACCTCTCTCACTCTCAACACCCAAGACATAATATCCTGCATGCATCCAGTCTCACCACCTCTAATCAGAGGAAGTCTCACCCTTACATTCCAAGAAGTCCATCCCTACCTATGCTCCCATAAAACTGCACCTGCACGAACGCGCCCATGCCCGGGACAATGGAAATGATGACCTAACGATTCAGCTCATCATCAGCTCATCAGTAGCGAAGATTGACAAAGCACTTGCAAGTAAATCGTCAATCAGAGCAGTCGCATATAATCTAGCTCGCATTATAAATTCACTCACCCATCATTTAATCTTACAATTATAACTCATATATATATACAATCTTACTACAAATCAAACGCTATCAATAAAAATATACTAATTCACTGTGACTACCTGTCTCCTAAAACCCCGGTTACCCCACGGTGTAAAAACGAGGAACGAACTCATCTAAATACATAACAATGGTGGCAGCTCTCTCTCTATCTTCCCCTTATTCATAACAATGGTGGCAGCGGAACTACCTCGTTTACCGGAAAATACAGTGACAAAATAAGTGAATTCTACAAAGCGACATATATGTGACACGAGTGATTACTGATTACCAATTTTCAAACGCACGATTTCTAGTGGAAAATCTTCCATACCTTAAATCATTGCAACAAGTCATACTAAATCTACAAAATCACGAAATCTACGAAATCTACCAAATCACTAAATCACAAAATCTACTAAATCTACCAAATCACTAATTCTACAAAATCTACCAAATCCACAAAATCTACGAAATCTACTAAATCACTAAATCAACAAAATCTACCAAATCCACATAATATAAAGTGCATATATTATATACGTAGATATCAAAGTGAGAACGTAATACAGTGTTCTTCAAAATCAAAGAAAATAACTCAGCAATAAAATCAAAGTTGCTAAAAGAAAAGAAGTCCGACATCATCCTCAAAGGCACCTAGCCCCACAAAGATTCATCTGAATCCAACAATTAGCGATCTCGCTACAACGAAGTGCAGATTCCTGAGCCGTGACATCTATACTCTCATCGACGACTTCTCGACATCCGACATCCGACGCAGTCCAACACAACAGCTTCATCTCCAATATCAACTCAGATCCGTATTAAACATGAAATTTTTCCTAACCCTGATCATCAGCTTGTAAGTTATCTTTAATTATAATAAGTACACACATACCTCAAACGAAATAATCTAATTCACAAATCGCAAAATGCCTGACGAAAACGCAGAAACCTCATACTGGTCTCTTAAAGACTTATTAGATACAATCCCCTACTTTAATGGGAAAAACTTGAATATTAATAACTTCATAAGAAGCTGTGAAAATGCCAAAACTCTTGTGAAACCAACTCAACGCCCTATTTTGACGCGAATGATCAGAACTAAAATCTATGGAACAGCTGAATCATATTTAGGAAGTAAAGAATACGACACTATTGACGAAATCCTAACGGTCTTAAAACAAGCCTTCTTACCAAAGAAAACAATTTTCGAATGGCAAGCAGAGTTGAACAATATCAAACAAAAAAGCGGCCAACGTGTTTTAGATTATAGCGCTAAGGTCGAAGACTTACACCACAACACAACACAAGCGATCAATAATTCAGGCGCACGTGATACTGCTGGAATGATTGCAGCAGTTGAAACAAATGTACTTAAATGCTTCGTTAGAGGCTTGATCCCGGAAATTGAAATTCGAGTAGCCGGCTCAAACCCGAACACTCTGGCTAAAGCCATCGAAACGGCACTAACAGAAGAACAAGAACTCCTAAATCGAACAGCTCATAACACAGACTATAACAGACGCCCTCCTAATCGACCAAATTCACAACACCCCCCTAGATTTTGCAATCATTGTAATCGACAGGGACATTCAATAGACGATTGTAGACAACGCGCCCGCGAAAACCAACCACAACCTCCAGACAGACGCCCTCCCAACCGACCAAACTCACAATACCCCCCTAGATTTTGCAATCATTGTAACCAACAAGGACATTCGATAGAAAATTGCAGGCGACGCGCCTACAATAACCAACAACCTCCTAACCAACAGCGACAGTCTAGCCAACAAAATACACAACATTATTCTTTATCCTGCAACTATTGCAAGCGCCAAGGACACTCAATAGAGAATTGCCGAAAACGCGCCTATAATAACGCACAGAGACAACAAAATCAGAGTCCTTTAAACTCGAACTCAGTCCGCCGGGAGAACGTGCCGACGGACCCAACACAAACTCAGCCGCGTTCAACGATACAATAAATCACGTCCTCGAAATAGAATCAGAAGCAACACATGGATTATTGCCGGTCGTCGAAATCGATATAAAAGAATTAGAAACAAAATCAAAATTCATAATAGACACCGGTGCGGACTTAAATATCGTTAAAATCAATTCCCTAAAAGGAGATACCGAACGTGACAGAACTAAAATACGGAAAATGACAGGAATAACAGACGGATTTACTAATACTTTAGCGGAAACAAAATTAAAAATCAACAATAAAGAACACGAATTTCACGTCGTCCGCGAAGATTTCCCGATAGCTCAAGACGGTATTATCGGACAACCCTTGTTACATAAAGAAAAAGCTACCATTTCCTATAAAAATAATACATTAACTTTGACAGATACTGTAATTCCCTTCAAACTCCAAAAACACAAGCCACAAATCGCAACTCTCATTACAATACCAGGTCGTACCGCTCAAGTAATTCCTCTTAAAATCTCAAATTCAGAAATTAACGAAGGCTATGTAGATACGATTAACTTAGGTCCCAATATTCACTGCGGTAAAGCATTAGTTACAAACAGTAACGGTCAAGCATGTATACTCGCGATAAACTCAAACGAATCAGCTGTTGAAATAAGTGTGCCAATCGTAACCCTAGAACCTGTCAACGAATCTCTGAGTACACTCGATCCAAAAAGTTCCATAAACCAATCTGGTGCCGTACAAATTTCAAAAATTAACGGTGATATACGAAAATCTTCAGATACAATCCTTCATTTCATACCACAAAAAATTCAAATATTACGAGGAATCTCAGTTGAATTACTAAAAGCTTTTAATCTAAACGAGTACGAGCTAATTACCTACGCAAAAAATGATATAATCGGAGATACCATAAAAGACACAATCCCTAACAGCTCACAAGTAATATACCACTCAATTATCATGGAAACATATTCCAGTGATATAGACGATACGATCATTACTAATACGCTAAATTCTCTAAAAAATCATCTAAAATCAAATAACACAAAATCAATCTCAATTCCTGACCTATCCGACGAACTAGGCAGACAGAAATGGGATAAAATCTTACAATCAATAACCTCAACTTTCAACAACTCAGATATCTCAGTACAAATCTATGATACTAAATCTAACAATCAAACTCAAAACACAAAAACTAACCCAAACGTGCTGACAATAAACGACACGATCGAAACTAATAAACCTCATATACCCGTCGATGATAATAATAATAATCGTTCTGAAAGATTAACAGTCCTTAAAAACTCAATGCATCTGGACCATCTTAATGACGAAGAAAAAGAATCTATACTCGCTCTGACAACGGAATTCAACCACCTATTTTTTCTACCAGGTGACAAGCTATCAAACACATCCTTAACTAAACATTCAATCCTAACGACAGACGATAACCCAATCAACGTAAAACAATACCGATACCCTACGGTCCACAAAGACGAGATACAGAAACAAGTTTCCGAATTATTAGACCAAAATATCATCAAACCATCATCCTCACCCTACAATTCCCCCCTTTGGGTTGTACCCAAAAAAACCAGACGCAGAAGGCAACAAAAAAATGGAGAATGGTCATAGATTTCAGAAAACTTAATGATAAAACAATAGGTGACGCGTACCCCCTACCAAATATAAACGACATACTTGATCAACTAGGAAACGCAAAATATTTCTCAACTTTTGACCTCGCCTCAGGTTTCCACCAAATCCCCATGGACCCGACTGACGCTCACAAAACAGCATTCTCAACCCCCCACGGCCATTATGAATTCAATAACATGCCATACGGACTGACGAACGCTCCTGCAACATTCCAAAGATTAATGGACCAAGTTTTATCCGGTTTAGAAGGAAACATAGCATTCGTATATTTAGACGACATCGTTATCTACGCACACTCTCTAGAAGAACACGAAATTAAATTCAGAAAACTAGCTAACCGATTACAATCAGCAAATTTAAGCTTACAAGTCTCCAAATGCGAATTCCTAAGAAAAGAAGTTATCTATTTAGGACATATCATTACAGAAAACGGTGTAAAACCAGACCCGAAGAAAATAACAGCAGTCAAAGCATACCCAGTTCCTAAAACAGCTAAACAGATTAAACAATTTCTTGGACTAATCGGTTATTACAGACGCTTTATCGAAAACTTTTCAAAAATATCGAGACCACTAACTACACTACTAAAAAAAGACGTTAAATTCCTTTGGACATCCGAACATCAAATGGCTTTCGAAACCTTACGAGATTCGATATGCACATCTCCTATATTACAATACCCTAAGTTCGATCAACCATTCATACTAACAACTGACGCATCTAAATACGCGATTGGCGCCGTACTCAGCCAAGGCGAAATAGGAGAAGATCTACCGATAGCCTATACCTCACGAACACTAAACAAAGCAGAATTAAATTACTCTGTAATCGAAAAAGAATTACTAGCAATCGTATATTCAGTCCATCATTTCAGACCTTATCTATACGGACATAAATTTACACTTGTTACCGATCACAAACCTCTTGTCTGGGTCAGCAACGTCAAAGACCCAACCTCGCGATTACTCAGATGGAGATTCAAACTCGAAGAATATGACTATAACGTTGTATACAAGAAAGGCCAAATTAACTGTAATGCAGACGCACTATCACGCAATCCACCAGTAGAAGCTGACGTACTATTACCAATAAACGCAAAACGTAACCGAAATTCTAGTTCAGACAATATATCAAAACCCGACGCAAAACAAAGAAAAGAAACTCATCAATTCCCAACCCGTGCACGACAAAGTACAGATGACTCACCAAACCCTGCTCCTATGAAGAAACATAAGGACGACGTCGACTCAAATACCGAAAAAGACGAACTCAAACAAATTCCTATGGACTGCTTACCGACAGGAAAAGAAACAATACATTTTCAAAATATACCTTTAACAAACTATTCATTAACTGATAGTTCGACAGACAACCCAATACCCACGAAAAGATTAATACACCCATTAGAAGAAGACATAGAAATGAACTCACTGACCGACACCGAAACGGACAGTCTCTCAGATAACTCGATACAAGATCTATCGACAGATGACTCAACAGACAGTTTTCCAATGCCAAAGAACCCAATTAACGTTTCAAAATCTACTAAACCAATAAAAATTGACTCATCTACTGACACTTCTGTCGACGACCAACCACTGTCCAAAAGAATCGATCAAAAACGAAACGCTACATACACCGACATCTCTCCAGACAACCTACCCGTAAATAAAAAATCACGTAAACTCGTAAATACTTCGACACTAACTCCGTTCGAAATTAATCAAGAACAAAACCAAGATTCGAACCCTATCACAAATCAGCCTAGCGATAATCCAGACTCAAGTGGCATGCATAATAATAAAACAGAACACAGCGAACGTAAGAGCGCGCAATCTCCAACACACGAATACAAATACAAACTACGACCACGAAAGCGTAAACCTCCTTCACCACCACCTACTTCGTCATCATCCGATGATGACCACGTGCCTTACTATAAACAAAAACTCCCTACCTCCAGTGGATCGGGAACCCCAAGCTCTAAAACACCTTATTACAAACGAAAACTTCCTACCTCCAACGAATCATGGACCTCGAATTCCAAAGACCCCCCTTATAAAGAAATACCTCCAACTTCCAGTGAAAAACAGATTTCTAAACCTAATCCACGAAAACTATACTCAGACGTTGTCAAAGAAAAACAAGTGACAATACCTAAATTCACCACCCCACCACAACACAATATACCACCAATCACAAAATCAATCTATCATAAACCATCCTATAAACAATTCCGAGAACTCCTAAAAATATTACCAGACCCGATAAACGAACTTATAAAGGAAACTACTGAAAACCTATTCGTACAAGACGACAATATAGCACATTGCATCCCAGCCGACTGTTTAATCGGACAAGGCATAGCACAAGTAATGATCGAACGAAACATTATAAATTACGATGTATTAAAATCAAAGAGTCCCCAAGTAGGTGACATCATAGTAACACCATACGATAATAACAACGTATACAATCTAATCACCAAAACTGAATTCCACGGCAAACCAACGTACGAAACTATGTACCTAATTCTATGTAAACTTAGACGAAAACTAGAATCAAATAACGTACAATCAATATCCATGCCAAAAATTGGTTGCGGACTCGACAAACTGAACTGGAAAACCGTTCGATCAATGATTTATTTCATTTTCCAAAATTCTAACGTAAAAATAACTATTTGCGATTTTAAACCGACCCCAACGACTATACAAAATCAAGACTCTACCGAACAAAATAATCCTCCAGCAGTCACATGTGCACCAACTACAACTACACCGACTACACTAAACATAGAAGCAGCTCAGACAGCTCAAACATCTTTTTATACCTAAATAAGACATTTATAACTGATTTTATTGCCAATAAGTAATATTAACTATACTATAATCTATACTATAACTATTTCCAACATACCAGTTGTACTATCCATCTCATTGTAAGACAAATTGTAACAACCATACACCTAAACAAGGTAGATTCACTAACGTGAATCTACGCGTAAATGAACCTACTGACGTAGATCCACGTACATAAATACATTCACTGACGTGAATGTATACCTAGATCTATTCACTAACGTAAATATAAATATACTTACTGTCGTAAGTATACAACCTTATACCTAAATTATATTATTATATACATTTTAACTTTTACAAAAAAAAAAAAAAAAAAAAATTTCCTCCTGCTTCACAGGAGCAATATTTTTTTTCCCCTGGGGATGGGCGTGTTACGTATCCCACTCTATTCAATACCTCTCTCACTCTCAACACCCAAGACATAATATCCTGCATGCATCCAGTCTCACCACCTCTAATCAGAGGAAGTCTCACCCTTACATTCCAAGAAGTCCATCCCTACCTATGCTCCCATAAAACTGCACCTGCACGAACGCGCCCATGCCCGGGACAATGGAAATGATGACCTAACGATTCAGCTCATCATCAGCTCATCAGTAGCGAAGATTGACAAAGCACTTGCAAGTAAATCGTCAATCAGAGCAGTCGCATATAATCTAGCTCGCATTATAAATTCACTCACCCATCATTTAATCTTACAATTATAACTCATATATATATACAATCTTACTACAAATCAAACGCTATCAATAAAAATATACTAATTCACTGTGACTACCTGTCTCCTAAAACCCCGGTTACCCCACGGTGTAAAAACGAGGAACGAACTCATCTAAATACATAACAATGGTGGCAGCTCTCTCTCTATCTCCCCCTTATTCATAACAAGAGAGAATTCTAATTTCAATTAATCGTTTATATTAACCTCAGACCAAATATTATTTTTCTTTATCATTTCCTAATCGTGAATAGACTTCTTTCCATTTTATATCAAACAGTTAATAACAGTTCTTTTCTAAAATAACAAGCCTTTACGATCCCTACGTCGGTGACCGTTATATTATTTTTATATTATATTTTATTGTTTCATTATCTCATATTTTATATTATCCATTTGCTTCAAGTGACAGTTCAATGTTAGTTGCTTGAAGCCTTATCACTATTATTCAGAATCATAGAAGAATATATATGCTTTTACCAGTCAATTCTCATTATCATTTGAATCACCTATAGTATTCATTAACTTTATTATTTTATATTATTTAGCCTCAACAACTATTTAAACAATTCGACTGAAACCTGTATAGGACTAGACGGCTTCGAATCCTATTTACCGGTCTATCGTAAGGTAGATCTTTTTCTTAGTATTATTATAATCGCGGATGTGACGGATAATCGAATCTTAATAGTGGACAAGTTCTCGCTTGTCAATCATACCGTTAGGAATTAAACCCACACTACCTAGACCGTCCGTCACAGGTCCTTACTTTTTCATAACACGGGCATGAAATGAGCCTTCTTTCATGCTTGTCGGGCGGGGGGGAAATCACGTGTTTCGAACGTGAGTACCGAATATCCACTGAGGCGGAAGGGAATGAACATTTCCTCCCGCTGTTCTTCATCACTTGCACAATATACCATTTTATCGACGCGCAATGCGCAATCAGTAATAAAAATATTTGAAAAACATGATTTTTCCTTTCCACACCTACATAATTCTGGGTGTGGAATTCCATACCCAGGATTCTCCTGGGTATGGAGTTCTCCATACACTCCATATGAAAGTCGCCGGCGTTGGTAGGCTTGTCAGATTGAAAGTAGCTTTGCCTTTGAACTTATTTTCAAACTGAACAACCTGCTACATCATAAAATTTTCAACTTGATTAGAAACTGACCAGCCTGCTAAGACATTATTATCAAACTGAATCCGAGCTGAACAACCTGTAGGTCAGTCAGGTTGAAACTATTGTAGACTTTGAACTTATTTTTAAGCTGATCAACCTGCTACATGGTAAAATCATTAAATATTCGAACTGAATTTTAGCCTGCTAGTCCTGATAAGTGAAATAACCAGGCCTTTCAGTTTGAATTCAGGCTCTTTTTACAATGTATTTTAAATAGTGATATTTTAATTTGTTTAACCGTGAGCTAGCAGTTTGAGCAGCTTCAAATAATGCTGAATCTTTTCGATTCGGGTGCTTTAGCTTATAACAATAATTTGTTTGAATTTATTTGAAATGCTGCTTTAGCTATGACAATATGACTTCATTTCAAATAAATGCCCGCATTCGGGTTAGCTATACTCGATATGAGAGAATTTATGGAATTTGATAAGTTAATTAAGATATGAGTCGGCACGCCGCTCTGGCACAAGTCCGCTCTCGAGTAGTGAGACGGTCGCCTTTTATATCCGTTGTGACGTCATAACTGGTGTTCGATGATGCGTGATCTACCTTGCGCGCTACGACGCTGCTCTATATGATGATGTAATTATCATCAAATTATCATGCACTTCCGTTTTTTTTTCGGTCTTTCAGAGATGATCCTCAATTAGAAGATTTGAAAAAAAAAAATATACAAATCATATCGAAAAATGATTATGGTAATTCAAAGAATTGATGAATCAGAATCAATTAAAATTAATTGAAGATAATTACCACAAGTTGATGGTGGGGGGCTCACTGCAGCAAGTTTCTTCCGACATGGAGCACAAATCAAATGTTTTCGCGTTAAATTGCGCATTTTTTTCAGTATTGCCGACGACGGGGAACGAAGTCCTATTTTTTTTAAATGATTCTTTTGGTTTAACGGGTTACAGCAACGATCAAATTTAATGATAGGTGGCATACTGATAAAATGTAACCTATTTCTATTAAACTTTGGTAGTTATCAATGTAAAACTGAGTAGCGCGAACAGAGCTACTATACGACGCGCCTCTGGTGGTTCTCAGCGAAAGTTTCGGTCAGCAAAAAATTTAAAAATTCATAAGAAATTGTAGAATCGTCGGCCCACTATGGTCTTGGTCTTCAAAATTTTGTAATTTCCGAAAGTTTTTTTGGAAAAAAAAAAATCAAAAATCAAAAGTGTACTTTTTTCAAAAATCGAAATTTTGTGTTTATTTTTTTAATCACTCCAAAACCGTTGACGCAAAAAATTTGATACAAATTTTTATGAAAAGTACAGTTCAAATCGAACATTTCTTGTCTCATTTATTTTCTTCTTAGAATAAGCTAACACTGAATGAAAAAATATTGAAATTTTCAGATTTAAAAAAATACCGAATTTTTGAAAATCCGTCAATAAAAAACCGCAGTTCCAATTGAAAAATGCTTTGGTATGTAGGTTTTGGTCCTGAAATAGAACAAGAAAAAAAATTTGGAAGAAAATCGGAGACCCATCGGTTGAATCGTTTTCGTTTTGACGTGGAATGCCCCATATATATATATATATATATATTGTTGCGTTGTTTTGAAATTTAATAAAAGTAGTAATAGGTTGATAAAATATTAGTGTTTTATTATTATTTGTGATCATTTAATACTGAATATACTAGTTTGAGACTGCAGCGCTGAACGTTGGGGGAACAAAAAAACTAAAACAAGCTACGATGGTAATGATTACCATCATTGATCGTAGGATTAAAAATAAAGTTTGTAAAGGTTATTATTTTGATAATAAATTTTATGAGAGTTGATATTAACTGAAATAATAACATTCTAATAAATAAAACCAAGTTTGGATAGTCGAATATATAATAATAGATGTTTATAATTATGATTTGTGACAATAAAAATTACAATCTCATATAAACATAAGAGATGATAAAGATTATCATCAGAATGGTGAAGTTACTTATACATATCGTATATTCAATCATGTGAATGGTGTCCGCTATCATTGAAATCGGTTAGTGTGTTTTGACGATCATTCGATGGTAGTATTTACCATAAAATTCTCTCAGTGTAGTCAGGTAGAGCACCGGTGCGACTCAAAACTTTAGATAAATTCACTTGTATAGCTTTAGATCGCCTAGATCCAAATGACTAATATAAACTCATAAAATAGAATCAAATCAATTACCTTTAGATAAAATATCATTGGTCACAATTTAAAATATAATCGAAGAGAATAGGAGAACAATAAAACGAAATCGAAATAGAATCATAACAGAAAGCATAAACGCGCATAGCCTAAAATATAAAAATAGATTGTACAAACAGAACGATAACCTAAACGGAACAAACAAACAAACGCGACTCAGAGTCACGAAATTAGAATAGGAGTAGAATAAGAAAATCAATGTAAAATTAGTTTATTAGAATCCATTTGAATACAATTATATTTTCTTATTTGAACTTTGTCGGATATTTCAGCACTGACTCCTAACTAATCAATTTCCATCCCTGAATAAGCCTATAGGGACCAGCTTTGGATCATTCCTAGAGCGAACGGCGTTGGATTAACTTCCCGCGTCCGAGGGCCAAGGAAATACGATTCCGAGTCTGAGACACGGTCTTGGAATCGCAAGGTTCCCGGATCCGAGCAAAGAATAGGTTTTGTGTTTAGGAAAGCAGGCTTGGATTCACTTCCCGGCTCTGTTTAAATAGGAGAAGGATCGGCTTTGGTTCTACCCGAGTCCGAAGGGAACAGGCTTTGGTGGAGTAATCTACCCGAGTCCTGAGTTTATGTAAATTCACAAGGTTACATAGGTGGCTTTTGGTGGCTAACCCATCCCTTTTCCCTACCTATGACCTTAAAGAAAAGCCCTATTAATTTTGATAATTTAAATCCCTTTTTTATAGGTAAAGAACTCACACTAACTGCGGGTATCTCCTTACTTTCGGGTTCAAGATACTCGCCAAAAGTTACAATATATATATATATATATATATATATATATATATATATATATATATATATATATATATATATATATATATATATATATATATATATTGTAACATTCCGGCTGTTCTGGCTCCTGCCGGAGCAGCCGGACAAGTGTCCATCGCGCATCGCGCATCCCGCGACACGCATCTCGCGACGCGCGCCGCGGAATTTCGTGTATTGCTTAATGTTGCGCAATCTGCGATTCCGCACCACCCGCGATTCCGCGCAACCCGCGATTCCGTGCAAAACCGCGATTCCGTGCATCCCGCGATTTCGCGGTGCCCGCTAATTATCGGTATAAAAGGGGGTACGTGGAGGCATCAGGTACCGATTGTGTGGCAAAGTGCCCGTCGAGTCACATCGTTAATTACTCATTAGGCACGTAGCCAAAATAGTGCGTGACCTGTACTTGCTCTTAAATCGCGTTTCGATACTCATAAAAATTGAAGTGATTAAAATCGCGATTTTCGATATTGAAAAATATAAGTCTAATTAAAATAAAAATTCACATTTCACACTCTTCAAAGTTTTTTACTAATTTTTAATAATTAAATAAATTAGACCGCAAACTTCAAAGTCGTCTTAATTAAATTAACGACGCAATATAAAATAAATCGTGGATTGGAAATCCACGATCATTGAAATCAAACAAACTATCGGCTATAACAAAACTTAATTTAAAACATCGGAATCAACTAAATGGAAACATTGACTGAAAATTATGAACTCAAAATAAATCTAAGCTTATTCTACTCTGTTGTTTCTCTAATATAATATTTTTATATTCTATTCTATTCTATTTCTGTTCTTTATGATTTATTAATATGCTCAATATGCTATTTTCTGTTCATTCTTTTGTATCGTTTCCTATTTTCGACGTTATTACTTATTAAACATAATCTATTGTTAAAACAACATCTATTTCTTTCAATTTCCTATTTCCTTTAATTAACAATCTCAAAACATTTCAGGTTTCTTTCTTTATTTTCAATTTGCAAACGACAGCTACGGTGCGGGTGTAAAACCCAATCCCGAGTCTAGTTGTACAGCTTGGTACGCCTAGCGACACCCAGCTCTGTGCTAAGGCAGCAACGGTTGAGTTGGTGCGGGGTTGCAACACTGGGGAATACCCATGTCCGTGATCCTCGCACACAGCTAGCTCGGCCCGCGTCTGTCGCACAAGCTCGGTTAGCGAAGCAGATCCTCGCTCAGTCGATAATCAGCTCAAATCGGTTGATTCCTGATTTGAGTCTATAATAGGGTATTTTGTGGTTTTTCACTTTTTCCACCAGAGGAGCTCCAAAACATCACCCGTGACAAAGACACTCACGCGGACTAGCACCGTATCTCCAGCCCTCAGCTGAGATATCGGTGCAGTAAGTTACATTTGGCGCCCAACGTGGGGCTCCTCTTAAATAAAATTAAATTCATTAGATTTAAATTCAAATTAAATTTATTTATTAAACTTAAATTCATTCTACAGACAACTTAAATTCATTCAAAATTACTTCAAACCTTTTTTCTTTTTCGAACCTTACGAAAATCGAAAGGGAAAATGGAAGGAAAAGATGCCGTTACCGGTAAAACTCAGGGTAAAGCCGCAGGCGGGTTGAGTAGTGACACCGGGTATCACGCGCCAGATGATTCCGTTATGCATGACGAAAGCGTTTTAAGTCAGGAAGAGGGTCCTGGTGATGAACACCCCGATCCCCTTGCACAAATAGCCGCGCGTCTAAAAGCATTAACGGACAGCAATGATAGGGTTGAAAAGAAATGGGATGAAAGAATTAAAGCTCTAGAACGGCGGGTTGAAGGAATGCACCCTATACAGGTCGAAGACCGAGTCAGTTACGAAGCTAAGATAAATAAAGAAGTTAGAGATCACGCGGATGCAAACAAAAGTCGAGTCAACCGTCTGGAGACTACTGTACAAGCCGTTATAGAGAGATGGGATACCGATGTAGCCGGTTGTATCAATAAGATCACAGATACGGAAAAATCATTGCGAGACGAGGCTATTGGAAATTACGAAGCCCTTAAAAGCAAAATCAAGGAAGGGGATCGGGTAAATCGAGAAAAGATTCAGGAACTTGAGCATAGGCATGAAAGTCTAAAAATCGGTCTTGATTCTGAACTCAAAAAGCTTAGGAGGCGACCGGGAGCCCCGAATGAAAATAACGAACAAATTCGCTTGTTAACAAAACAATTAAAACTGCCGACTTTTTCGGGAAAGAGTTGGGAAAAACCGGTGAACTGTATCCGGGAATTAGAGGAATACCTTACCTTTTTGGGTTCAGAGGACGATCTTAGCCTGCGGCTTGTCGGTCAAAGCTTGGGAAACGATGCAAAAGACTGGTGGATCGCTCGCCGAGACGTCATTAGCACCTGGGAAGGGTTTAAAGAAAAATTTCTCACTAGATTCTGGGGTGAGGGAGTCCAGAGAGATATCCGCAAAGATATCGAATGGGGTTTCTATTCACCGGATTCAAAATTAACATGGTCCGAGTATGCGAATAGGAAGTTTGCGGCTGCAGTCGGTCTCCTCCCTAAAATTGCGGAAGAAGATATCGTTAAAAGCCTAATTAAACACTTTGAAGAACGGGTAGTGGTAGCTGCTACTTGCCGAAATATCCGGGAAATTGACACCTTACTTAACTTCTTGGATGAGATGCAATCGGGAGGGAGATCGAATGCACCCAAAAACTTCCGTGCACCGGCAAATATAAGCCGACCACAACAATTCACTAACAAATTCACCGAAAATAAAGATAAACAGGTGTCATGGCGTCTCGGCAGCGATGAGGCAAACACGTCGCGACCTTCCGTAGCGCGAGACACATACTTTAAGTCGGATTCGCAAGAAAACAAGCGCGACGCTGGACAACCAGCCTACGCAAATCATAAACCCAGTAACTGGACAAATCCAAAAGTCAGCGCGATTTCCGAAGTAGAGCCAGTCATAACAGAAGTTGAGGATGAGACCGAAACTCAGCGAGCGGAAAACTAGAGCGCGCTGTGGTATGTGAGCCGCAAAACCCGGTGACACAGCGCGAGATCGTTATCAACGCGGCAAAAATAAAATCCCTAGAACCGAAAAATGATATGTTCGAAGATCCATCCGAGTACTTAATTAAAGAAAGCAATAATTGCGAGTCACAAAGCAAACAGTGCCCGGAAGTCTATTTTAATATCGAGGGGATAGAAGTCAAAGGGCTTATCGACACCGGAAGTCAAGTCACTTGCGTTTCTAAAGATTGGTTCGATCGACATAAAGAAAAATTAGATAAATGTGAAAGGCTGCCAGTTGTTAATTACCAAATAATTGGAGTAACAGGGGGCAAGCCCGTAAAAATAAAAGAACAGTTTTTTGCAGAGATAACTATCGGGAAATCTATCGATCACATTTGCTTCTTGATAATTCCAGGGCTCGGCCACGAAATAATTATCGGAATAGACACCTTGCACCGGTGGAAAGCAGATGTAGACCTTCGAACTAACAGACTATTTTTCCAAACAGCTTCCGCCGATGTTAGTATCGAGCTGTTCAAAGCAAACCATATCGAAGATTATCAAAGAGAGTCGTTACAAATCAGTAAAATCAATCTAGAAAAAATGACCGTCGATAAGATCGAAAACGAGATTAATGAGTATGCACTGACCCGTGATGAAATAGATGAGAAATTGTCTGAGTGTCAGGTACTAAATCAACTCGAACTAGATTCATTTTCAAAACTACTGATAGAGTATCAAGACATCTTTTACAAACTACCCGGTAGAGTCTCAGTTTATGAACACAAAATCAAAATTTATGAAGATAGACCTTTCGTTAGGAGATCATATCCTATACCAATGGTACACCGAGATAAAGTTAAAATCGAAATTCAGAAAATGCTCGATATTGGAGTAATTGAAAGATCATATAGCGAATACATCAATCCTATAGTAGTTGTTGCAAAGAAAACCGGTGATATCAGATTAGTCTTAGATGCAAGATACATCAACCAACTGATAGTGCCTGACCATGACTGCGCTCAATCGACTGAGGTCTTATTCCAGAAGTGTGGAAACGCAGCTTTCATGTCGAGTTTAGATCTTACGGCGAGTTTTTGGCAAGTTCCTTTGCATCCTGACTCAAGGAAATATACTGCATTTATGCACGAAGGAAAAACTTATCATTTTACAGTTACCCCTTATGGGCTTAATACAAGTTTGGCTAGTTTGATTAGAGCCTTGGATTTAGTTTTGAAGGAGACGGAGCAGTTTACAATAAATTTTGTAGACGACATACTGTGTATTTCTGACTCCGTTCCGTCCCATTTGGCTCACCTGAAATTATTATTTGAAGTGTTCCGAAAATATAATATGACGCTTAATTTCAAAAAGTCAAAATTCTTTCGAGAAGAGATCGATTTTCTCGGGCATCGGATAACAAAAGATGGGATACACCCACAGCCGGAAAAGATCGAGGCAATCAAGAAATTCCCGATACCGAGAAACGCGAAACAACTCAAAGGATTTTTGGGATTAACCAACTATTACAGTAAATTCACCAGCGCATATGCGGAAGCAACAGCTCCGTTGCTCTCTTTAATAAAGAAAGGTGCCAAGTGGGACTGGACGGAGGAAATGAAAACGCATTTCACAACAGTAAAAAATCTATTTTGTGATACGATGGTTATAAACCATCCGGATCCGAAAAGGAGGTATTATTTGCAATGTGACGCCAGCAATTATGCGGTCGGGGCAGTGCTTTATCAATTATCCGATAACAACGAGGAACGGATCGTGGGGTTCGCGAGTAGAACGATGAAGGGGGCTGAGCTGAATTATTTTACATCCGAAAAAGAGCTGTTAGCAATAGTATTCGCTCTAGAAAAATTCAGAACTTTCATCGTCGGTGCGAAGCTCACGATCCGGACCGATCATAAAGCCTTAACGTATATTTTTTCGTGTAAACTCGTTAGCTCTCGTTTAGCACGCTGGGTTTTGTTCATCCAGACATACAACTTTGACATTGAATACATCAAAGGCACGGAGAATATAGTCGCGGATGTGTTGAGCCGTTACCCACCAGAATCGAAAAGGAGTTTAGTAAATTCAGTAGCGGCGTTGGGGGTCCTTGCACCTCTGGCAAAAGCAATTGATGACCAACTAAGTAGGAATTTAGGGAACTATCCAATCTTACAAAAAACAGATAAAAGAATCAGTGAACTACTTGATTCAGCAAAATTAAAACTAGATAACAACCTAGAAGTCATAGACGAAATATTATACCACCGAGAGCCAGGGGGCAGACTACGAGCCTACGTCCCTGAAGCGCTAGTAAAACAGCTCATCATCGAGTGTCACGAAATGTACGGACACATAGGCGCCAACAAATGTTATCTCATACTTAAAGAAGGATTCTATTATCCTAAATTTGCGAAAAGAATTAGACAAACATTAGCTAGCTGCGAAAGGTGCCAGAGGTGCAAGGTACCCAACAGATATAGCTATGCAAATATGCAAAACATTGTGCCTGACGGAGTTGGCGAATTATTATCAATCGACTACCTAGGTCCATTGCCGGCGAGCAAAGGGAACTATAAGTGGCTATTAGTTACCATAGATGCCTTCAGCAAACTCGTAAAATTATATCCGTTAAAAGCAGCAAACGCTCCGCAAACAATAAAATGCATATTTGAACAGTATATCCCAGAGTATGGCAAGCCTAAGCGAATCCAGTGCGATCATGGCACACAGTTCACTTCTACAGCATGGCAAAATAAATTAGACGAAGAAAACATCAAATTAATTTCGGAGAAAAGGTCTCAATCAATCAAGTCGAGTCAATTTATGAAATGTGATGGCCTGACGTTTCAGCAGTATTGTGCTGCCCTCATCAGAGGCTATTTATTGGAAAAAATTACAAGTTTGAATTTACAAAGGTCAAAATAATAAAATAATATAATATAATAAAACAGTTCAGTTAACTAGCGTCGAAAAACTAATACATGAAAGACTACGATCCTAGGTCAGTAAATTGACCCATATACAAACTGATAATATTTAGTCAAGGACGATGTATAGGCAAGTAGACGAAACAAATATAATGGTAGTCAAAAGAAGTCACATAAATACAAGGATTACCTTATACTATGGTAGTCAGAAGGAACTTTAATTACCTTATTATCTTATTCTAGTTGGTGATACGTGAAAAAACTAGGTGTCAAAGATCACCATAATCCCACTATGAGACGAGCTATGTGTCGTCCTATGTTAGTGGAAACGTTAAATGAGCAAGGTGGTGTGACGACGCACTTTATATACGTTGTTAACTAAGGCTCGTCTAATGTTGACACTCTACGAATGACGTCAATGACTGACGTCAGTACCTATGACTGACGTCAATGAATGTTTATGTTGAGGTAGTCTCTGAGGCCAACGTTTTTTCACATAAACACCTGTGATAGGAATTGAATTTGAATGCATTTAAGAACAGCTTTTTGATCTTAGCCTATGTAGCATGTGAGAGTAAGGTAAGTGTAATTTTTTAGTGTCTTCTTTCTTATTAAGACTGTTAGGTTGTAAATTAATCTGTAACATCTCTGAGGTGATGCGCTTAGACCAAACTGATTCTCTATCAAGTACAACCGCATTATCCCAGTCGAAAGTGTGGTTAAATTCAATTTGGTGTGCAGAAACAACGGAGTGTGCTTCTGAGTTTTTCTTTATATTCTCTTTATGTTCTTTCAATCTGGTCTTAAGCTCACGTTTCGTTTCACCTACATAGGACGCTGAACAATCATTACACTGAATCTTATATACTACATTACATTTATCATGTTCGTCAATGCGGTCTTTCCCTTTAGTAACCACTGATCTTAAGTTACTGTTAACACTAAACACAGGTGACAAGTCAAATTTCCTCAGTGAACAGCCTAGTCTCTCTGAGAAGTCCTTAATGTAAGGTAAGGATACTATCCTACGTTTTGATGTAGATAGACCGTTGACTACCATGATGACAGAGGTATTTCCTTCTGGGTCAGTCACCGTAATAACAATGTTAGCGCTATTGGTATGAGTGTTCTTTGATTTTAGATATTTTAACCTTTTAATAATTAATCTTTCTGAGAAGTCGTCAGGGTAGTTGTTATCACGTAACAAAGATCTTACTAAACTCAGGTTCTCAGCATGAAATTTCGAGTGAGATAACGATATGGCTCTGTCGACTAGATTAAACACCATTCCGCGTTTTTGAGATAAAGGGTGCATGGAGTTAAAATTCAAAAACCTTCCAGAAAACGTGGGTTTTCTGTACCAATTAGTGATCAACCCATTAGAATCGTCTCGTATCACATTGACATCCAAAAAACTAAGCTTACGTTCAACCTCAAGTTCATGCGTGAACTGCAGACGGTCATGGTAACCATTAAAAGTGTTGGTAACATAGTCAATGTTAGCGCTAGGAATGCACATGATAATATCATCCACATATCGGTAATAAAATAATGGTCTGAAGTTCAACTTTGACAAACAGTCACGTTCCAGATCAACCATAACTAGGTCCGCTAGAATCGGTGAGATTGGGGACCCCATGGGAGAACCAAAAATTTGTTTATAGTACTGGTTGTCAAATTGAAAGTAGACGTTGTCTAACAAATACGTTACACCCGCTAATAATTCACTCAAAGGCATGGTGGTGTGCTGCGCGATAAATGAGTATCTGTTTACTATCGCTGTCTTAACTAACTCTGTTGGTACATTAGTAAACAAAGAGGTAACGTCAAGAGAGATCAAAATACAATCATCAGGTACCTGGATATTACTAAGTTTTTCTATCAAATCCCAACTATGTTTAATATAAGAATCAGCTTTAGGAATGCTCTTGATTAGTAAATTGCTCAGAAACTTAGAAATCCCATACGTAGGACTCCCAATCGCTGAGATGATGGGTCTGAGTGGCGTGTCTTTTTTATGTATTTTAGGTAAACCGTACCCTTTGGCAAGACACGTGTTCGTTTGCGTTAATTCGTTCCTATGATATTGTTTAGCTAGGAAACTATTCGAGTTCCATCTGTCAAGAATTCTCTGCGAGGTCTTACGTAATGTGGTTAATGGATTCTTGTTTACTAATCTGTAGGTGGTGGTATCGGCAAAGAGAGTCTTTAATTTGAGTATGTAACTGTTTTTGTCGAGCGCTACTGTGACATTACCTTTGTCCGCATTAGTGAAGAAGATGTCTTTATTAGACTTTAAAAATTGTCGTGTAGTATTGAGTTTCTGTGCGACTAACCGGTCTTCAATACTAATATGTCTGTTAATCCGTGTAAAATGTTCGATGTTCTTAATTAATTTACTCCTAATCTCTTTCTTATTATCATCAGGAAATGACGGTGCATTAATAACGTGTTCTACATTTTTGATAACTTTAATTGTGGTCTCTTGGTCTAAGCTAGTGAGTGGAGAAAATTTTGGACCCAGAGATACGGTTTCAATAACAACTTCAGGAATCGATGTTTGAGTTAAGTTCACAAACCAACGTTCCCTAGACTGAGTACAGGCTGGTGTTAGATCTTCCGTGTGTATGTGTTTAACTACAGGTCTGTGAGCCAAAACATTGAATTTACGCGCGAAGCTCGTATTCAGTTTATCAGTTAGGCGGACTTGGTTGTCTGTTTGATATGCAATAAAGTCATCAAGTAAAACTTTCGGCAATGCGTCACGTAACAGGCTTAGGAGTCTATCTAATTTTTTCTCTAAGAAGCACAAGTGGATGTGTAAGTCTTCAATCTCTACATTCAATAAGTTAGTTGTTAATAGGGAGATACTCTTACGTAATAAGCGAGATCCCGTTCTGCTGTGGCAGGTGATAGACTCCAATCTGTCGCCGATCTGTTGGATGTGCTTGGGTCTTGTGTCGTAGGACCTGCATCGTAGTAGAAACCGCCGTTGTGCTGATGAGATGGTGATTTTTCTCTTAGTGTCTACCCATTCCTTGAAGATGGTAGTGGTTGTTCTTCCATGTACTTGTGTCAACAAGTTGTAGAAACTGGTGTTGTTGCAGGGTAACGTAGATTCAACCCTCGTCATATTATTCATCATGAATGTATCACTCGAAGTAATAAGAAAGAAGACACTAAAAAGTTACACTTACCTTACTCTCACATGCTACATAGGCTAAGATCAAAAAGCTGTTCTTAAATGCATTCAAATTCAATTCCTATCACAGGTGTTTATGTGAAAAAACGTTGGCCTCAGAGACTACCTCAACATAAACATTCATTGACGTCAGTCATAGGTACTGACGTCAGTCATTGACGTCATTCGTAGAGTGTCAACATTAGACGAGCCTTAGTTAACAACGTATATAAAGTGCGTCGTCACACCACCTTGCTCATTTAACGTTTCCACTAACATAGGACGACACATAGCTCGTCTCATAGTGGGATTATGGTGATCTTTGACACCTAGTTTTTTCACGTATCACCAACTAGAATAAGATAATAAGGTAATTAAAGTTCCTTCTGACTACCATAGTATAAGGTAATCCTTGTATTTATGTGACTTCTTTTGACTACCATTATATTTGTTTCGTCTACTTGCCTATACATCGTCCTTGACTAAATATTATCAGTTTGTATATGGGTCAATTTACTGACCTAGGATCGTAGTCTTTCATGTATTAGTTTTTCGACGCTAGTTAACTGAACTGTTTTATTATATTATATTATTTTATTATTTTGACCTTTGTAAATTCAAACTTGTAATTTTTTCCAATAAATAGCCTCTGATGAGGGCAGCACAACACTGCCGAAACGTCAGGCCATCACATTTCATAAATTGACTCGACTTGATTGATTGAGACCTTTTCTCCGATTACTTCTACTTCGAGTGATACATTCATGATGAATAATCAAATTAATTTATTCCTCAATTAGACATCCACAAGGAAATATCGTTGAGCGCGTAAACCGCGAGTTAGGGCGATTTTTTAGAACCTTCCTAACCGACAAGCACACGTCGTGGATAAATTGGTTAAAAATAATTGAGAGCTGTATGAACGAAGTGTGCCATGACACCACTGGATTCGCACCTTGCGAGATCCACCTTGGGCAACGCCCTTCAAGATTCTGGGAATCTTGGCTAGTTACGAATAAAACTGACCTACCGCGTGACGCGAAATTAACGCTAGTTAAAAAGAACATCATAAGACACGGCAAACGCCGAGCAGATCGGTTTAACTCAACGCATAAAATGGCTAAATTCAAAGTGGGAGACCTAGTGTTAATCCGAGCACTCAATGTTTCCGATTCCAAAGAAAAGAAGATGGCAAAATTCTTCGATTTATACGAAGGACCCTATAGAATCAGCCGGCAAGTTGGTGAGGCCACCTATGTCTTGGAGAACACCCATACAGGGATGGAACGGGGCAAGTTCCATGTGAATATGTTCAAGCAATACATCCAAAGTGCCGAGGGGGCAGCGACGTAAAACAGTAACACCTGTAAAGAATCGGTACGACGATCCTATAGTCAAAAAACACGTACAATAGAAGGATTAAAGGATTAACTACTCAAAATCGTATGACAACTCCTTATGTGGTAGTAAATCCGTAAAGAAGGGGAAAAAATAGATTATATAAGGGCTAACTCATTACCATACGGCCTATTGTATTGTGAATTTTTGAGCAAATAAAATAAGCAAACTACGAGTAAGTGAAGATGAGCAAACCAAGATACCTGGTGAACAATAAGATTGTCCAAAACGTGTACACGCAGACGTACGACTATGGGGACGAGGAACCAGGCGACCACACGATCCAGGGGAGTGAAGAAAGGTACGAGCGAGGGCATGGGAAGCATCGGAAAGGAAGGTCGACCCAGACCAAGCTCAGGTACCGCCCGAACATCCGGCCAGGGGTACCAGTACCGCCCGCGATCCGAAGCCCAGATCCTACTCCGTCGACGAGTCAGAAAGGGGTGGAAGAGCCAAGACCATCGACATCATCAAAGAAACGGTCAGCTGAATCCGAAGTGCGGACCAGTGTGAAGCGGCTCCCAAGACCCGGGCATCCAACCACCCACATGCCCTGGGAACTAATCCCCATCGACATACCTACGATGCGAGCAGAGGAAAGAGAGGAGATGAGCCGGCAAAGGGCCATACAGCAGATATTCGGGGAGTTGGACTTCTCGAGTGACGACAGTAACGGTTGTGAGGGGTACCAAGGAATCAAGACCCCGGAGAGGTACCCGGAGCTAACGACGCCGGAATACAGGCAGTACTTCGAACCCGAAGACCTGTGGGAATCGGACCCTCCGGAGCTCGAGCTGCCGGTACTAGACCTGTCGGAGTCCGACCTACCAGAATTTGAGTTTTGAAGAGAGGAACCAACAACAACCTGGAAACAAGGAAAAGGAAACAACATCTACCGACTCCTGATCCGACCGGGACTAAGGGATCTCCAGCCGCGACCGAACATCCGTCGGTAGAAGGGGGCAGATGTAACATTCCGGCTGTTCTGGCTCCTGCGGGAGCAGCCGGACAAGTGTCCATCGCGCATCCCGCGACGCGCATCTCGCGACGCGCGCCGCGGAATTTCGTGTATTGCTTAATGTTGCGCAATCTGCGATTCCGCACCACCCGCGATTCCGCGCAACCCGCGATTCCGTGCAAAACCGCGATTCCGTGCATCCCGCGATTTCGCGGTGCCCGCTAATTATCGGTATAAAAGGGGGTACGTGGAGGCATCAGGTACCGATTGTGTGGCAAAGTGCCCGTCGAGTCACATCGTTAATTACTCATTAGGCACGTAGCCAAAATAGTGCGTGACCTGTACTTGCTCTTAAATCGCGTTTCGATACTCATAAAAATTGAAGTGATTAAAATCGCGATTTTCGATATTGAAAAATATAAGTCTAATTAAAATAAAAATTCACATTTCACACTCTTCAAAGTTTTTTACTAATTTTTAATAATTAAATAAATTAGACCGCAAACTTCAAAGTCGTCTTAATTAAATTAACGACGCAATATAAAATAAATCGTGGATTGGAAATCCACGATCATTGAAATCAAACAAACTATCGGCTATAACAAAACTTAATTTAAAACATCGGAATCAACTAAATGGAAACATTGACTGAAAATTATGAACTCAAAATAAATCTAAGCTTATTCTACTCTGTTGTTTCTCTAATATAATATTTTTATATTCTATTCTATTCTATTTCTGTTCTTTATGATTTATTAATATGCTCAATATGCTATTTTCTGTTCATTCTTTTGTATCGTTTCCTATTTTCGACGTTATTACTTATTAAACATAATCTATTGTTAAAACAACATCTATTTCTTTCAATTTCCTATTTCCTTTAATTAACAATCTCAAAACATTTCAGGTTTCTTTCTTTATTTTCAATTTGCAAACGACAGCTACGGTGCGGGTGTAAAACCCAATCCCGAGTCTAGTTGTACAGCTTGGTACGCCTAGCGACACCCAGCTCTGTGCTAAGGCAGCAACGGTTGAGTTGGTGCGGGGTTGCAACACTGGGGAATACCCATGTCCGTGATCCTCGCACACAGCTAGCTCGGCCCGCGTCTGTCGCACAAGCTCGGTTAGCGAAGCAGATCCTCGCTCAGTCGATAATCAGCTCAAATCGGTTGATTCCTGATTTGAGTCTATAATAGGGTATTTTGTGGTTTTTCACTTTTTCCACCAGAGGAGCTCCGAAACATCACCCGTGACAAAGACACTCACGCGGACTAGCACCGTATCTCCAGCCCTTAGCTGAGATATCGGTGCAGTAAGTTACAATATATATATTAGACCGGTTCAAAAAAATCGACTATTCTTTTTCTTTCAATTTTCGCATTGAAATACTTTCGGAGGGCTGAAAAAAGATGTCTGTTAAAAGCGGAGCTCTTAATATTAAGATTTAGAGGTCGCTCATCGCGGATTTCTATTCTCCATTTGAATAGCATGGGAATTTTTTTGTTGTTTGTTAATAATTTTGTAGCTCACAAACCAATGAACAAATCCAAATGACTTAAACATATTTCCATAGGAAATTGAACACTCTACAAAAAGCTTCTCTTATCATTTTTTGATAAATTGACTCCTTCCCAAGTTATTCAAGCTCAAATTTCAATTTATAGTTGAGTAAACTATTTTTTTTTTTGTGATTTTTTTTCCACAGTGATAGATACATTTTTTAGAGTGTTCAATCCCCTATCAAAATATGTAAGAGTCATTTGGATTTGTTCATTGGTTTGTGAGCTACGAAATTCTGAAGAAAAAAAAATAAAATTCCTATGCTATTTAAATAGAAAATAGAAATCCGCGATGAGCGACCTCTAAATCTTAATATTAAGAGCTCCGCTTTTAACAGGCATCTTTTTGCACCCCCCCGAAAGTATTTCAGTGCGAAAATTGAAAAAAAAAAAATGGTCGATTTTTTTGAACCGGTCTAATATATATAATATATATTATATGGGGAGTTCCATATGAAATGTACAATTGGTTGTCCACACCCCTTTCGATTTGTCTCAAACTTAGTCAAGTTGAGTAATCGGTTGAAAAAAAAATTCCTCTAAATAATGAAAATTCTACCATTTACAGGTCGCGAGTAACAGCGATTCACAAATTTTGAATAATTTTTTTCAAATCGCTGTAACTCCCTAACTACATGTCCGCGCCTAAAGATCAAGTAGGTCAAAAGTTTTGTAATTTGATGTACTTTTCGATGTTGCCGCGAGACAAAGTCGATTTTCAGTTAATGGTGAAAAAAACGCGAAAAACGCGATATTGATCTCGTTCCCCAAACTTTTTTGGGGTCCATTTTTCATCATAAAATGCGGCTATTTTTTCCGCAAATTTTCGTGTAAAGAAAAGTCACGGGACTCAACTGGTTAAAGAGATATGAGGGAAATTCCAGGAAAAACCGACCGGATTTGGACATTTTCTGACTTTAAATTTTTCAAAACTATTAAAACTTTTTTTTACGTGAAATAGACGTAAAAACAGGCAACACTGTCGGTTTTTTTCACATCTATTTCACGTAAAAAAAAAGTTTCAATAGTTTTGAAAAATTTAAAGTCAGAAAATGTCCAAATCCGGTCGGTTTTTCGTGGAATTTCCCTCATATCTCTTTAACCAGTTGAGTCCCGTGACTTTTCTTTACACGAAAATTTGCGGAAAAAATAGCCGCATTTTATGATGAAAAATGGACCCCAAAAAAGTTTGGGGAACGAGATCAATATCGGGTTTTTCGCGTTTTTTTCACCATTAACTGAAAATCGACTTTGTCTCGCGGCAACATCGAAAAGTACATCAAATTACAAAACTTTTGACCTACTTGATCTTTAGGCGCGGACATGTAGTTAGGGAGTTACGGCGATTTGAAAAAAATTATTCAAAATTTGTGAATCGTTGTTACTCGCGACCTGTAAAAGGTAGAATTTTCATTATTTAGAGGAATTTTTTTTTCAACCGATTACTCAACTTGACTAAGTTTGAGACAAATCGAAAGGGGTGTGGACAACCAATTGTACATTTCATATGGAACTCCCCATATATTATATTGTTATATTTGATGAATTCACCCCTATATATTACTTCTATATGATCTAGATCAAGTAGTCTATATGATAAAAGACATCTTTCAAAATATATGAACTTCGGTTGCCGTATCAATAAGTATTATTGTAAAACAAATCAGTCTGTCTTTAGCCTCGTACTGAAGCAGACCTGTATTTTCTGAATACATAAACCTTTTGCCCAATTGATTATATTTCATCTGATTCACTTTATTTCCCTCGGGAATCCATAAATATTAACTTATTATTACAACAAATATTAAAAATATTACAATATATTATATATATATAGGGTGGCCGTTAAAAAAAAAGTTTGCGCTTCAACTTGAAAAACCTTAAGTTTACCTCAAAAAAATAGGATCCTCCAAATTTCAATGCTCTATCTCATTTTTAAGGGGTGCCGGCAATTTTTTGTTTTATTTTAATTTTTTTTTTTTTTTTTTCAATTTATTTTCTTGACTTTTTTTTTTCTTCATCCAAAATAAGATTTGATTTGTTTGATTTTTCCGAATTTTATATCGATTAGAAAAAATCAAACGGCAGACAAATAAATCTGGAATTGAAAATACTTTTCACTTAAACATTTTCCATTTTTCATGATAGAATATTTAACATGGAAAAAAAAATATAGTCCAGAAATTAGTCTGTAAAAAATTTTAAGGAACCCCAAGCCTGTTTTATGAAATTGGCTCGTATATGGCCGCCGCCTGGCGTCGCTGCTAACCGAGTCAGTACCAGCGCAATGCAATGCAATAGTACGATACTGTATGTCACATAACCTTAAAGTATGGTATCTCTAATTATTTGAATGCGCAGTACCGCATTGCGCCGGTACTTCTCGGTTACCAGCGACGCCAGGCGGCGGCCATATACGAGCCAATTTCATAATATAGGCTTGGACCTGGGGTTCCTTAAAATTTTTCACAGACTAATTTCTAAGCAATTTTTTTTTTTTTTTTTTTTAAGCCATGTTAAATATTCTATCATGAAAAATGGAAAATGTTTGAGTGTAAAGTATTTTCAATCCCAGATTTATTTGTCTGCCGTTTGATTTTTTCTAATCGATATAAAATTCGGAAAAATCAAACAAATAAAATCTTATTTTGGATGAAGGAAAAATAAAAAGAAATAAAAAAAAAAAAAAATTAAAATAAAACAAAAAATTGCCGGCACCCCTTCAAAATGAGATGGAGCATTGAAATTTGGAGGATCCTATTTTTTCGAGGTAAACTTAAGGTTTTGCAAGTTTAAGCGCAAGTTTTTTTTTTAACGGCCACCCTAATATATATATACCCAGCAAACACAGAACTGCCGAAATCATAATGGCCCAGCACTGGCAGTGCTGGCAATGCGCTGGTGTAGGCTAGCCTTTGCTGCGCCACTACGTGTAAAATAGCGGTATTTCGGTGAAGTTTTACCAGTATCCAACCATTAATGGAACGGTGTTGGTTACCAACTACTGATTTCCTGCAGGGCATTTTGTATCTTGCCACAACCGACTTGCCAGCACTTGGCCGTTTTCAAACACACTTGCATCTGTATCTTGATGGCCCGGCATTGGCAACTCCGGCACTTTTCTACCGGGGTCCGGTCGTTGATTCGCCGGCGTACATATAGTAGTAGAAGCTTTTTCGTCACTCATGCACAATTGACAGCCTTTTCCGGTCCGATTTGGCGCCGATAGATGGCACTTTTTCGTACAGTGACTGCCTAGGCAGTGAAAACCACTTTTTCCTGCCTAGGCGTCCAAAAATCGGACCGGAAGGCTGCCATTGTGCATTTGTGACGAAAAATAGCATATGTCATTCGACTTCGACCTCAGGTTTTTCGGACGATGTTCGGTTCGCAGTACTCGGCATGGTTCCGGGGACCTCGGCACGCCTTCGGCGTGCCTCAGACCCCTGAACCATGCCTCGCACTGCGAACCTCACACGGTCCGAAAAACCTTCGGTTTTCAGCCTAATGACATAATGTACTATTCTGCTGACTGCAGTATTTCTAACACTTCGACCGAATTTACCGGAAAAATAATGTTTCTATGCAATCGAACAAACGTATATATACGTATATACACCATTTTATTTTATTATTATTTTTTTTATTTATTTATTTATTTTTATTTTTATTTTCTATTTTTTATTTATTTTTTTTTATTTATTTTTTTTAATTTTTTTCATTTTCAATTTTTTTATTAAATAGTATATATATTGTAACGTAGTTTTTTGATAGGCGAGGAAAACCTAAATTTTACTCCGCTGCAATTCGGCACTCTTCCGTGTTAATGATTAAACTTACTGAATGTTGGGCGCCAGACGCTCCTGCGTCATTTCGATACAATACCATAAGACAAATTAAATAAAGCCAAAAATCTACGGAAATGCGACGAGCGACAACTCGACTTGCTCAGATAACAAAGCCTTAGATAGAGGGGCAGGGTACACCATAAAAACAATATTATTTCATTGAGAATATTTGAGAGCACATCAATCAATTATTTATTAATTAAATTAGATAATTTAACGAGATCAGTACAGAATTATAAGTTTTATACGACAGTTTGTTACGATAAACTATTTATTCACGATAGAATTTACTTAATTACGATACGATTGACCCGAGGATGTGTCAGAGTTGACTCGATATAAAATTAATTATTTAGACTCCAGACTTGGTATCACAGAGCGATACATCGTACCCAAATGCAAAGTTATTCATAACCCATCCTTAAATCAACGTATTAAGCTTGAAATATTAAATTATGAAAATCAGTAACAAACTCTACAGATTCCCTATTAATTAATTAGCTACGCTTAGCTATCCGATTTACGATAATTCGAGATCTACTGCTAAATAGAGACCACACGGTCATTCGAAAGACGTGAATCACAAGTTCAACGATAACAGATTAATTCGGAATATTATTGGATCTTTAACTAAATTCTGACGATACTAGATCGATAGTTACGATACTAAATTATCCAAAAGATATTAATTTTACTGAACCGTACTTGATTTTACAGACGGTGATAAATTATATGACAGAATTGTACTTTACTTGATAAGTGACTCAATATTAACAGACTTAATTATAACAAAATTAACGATAACGAACTAAACTATAATAAACTATACAATAACGCGAGGCTAAGCCTACGCGGCTATCTTCGCTCAGGGTACTCCAGGAAAGGTAATTTTCTACAGTATTTCATGCACAATATTATAACATACTAAATCAGCAACATAATCCATACGAGAAGCGATAGGCAATTATCAATCGATAATAAGCAATAAATTATAGCCAAAAAGCACTAAAAGATCTACGTAACTCAGCCAGACTCGAGGTTGTTCGATAAATTAACAGACTAAAGACAAAAGACGAGCTTCATAGCTCAATAGACAAAAACGAACTTCTTAGTTCAATAACCAAATTAATTAACCATACTTTTATCAGAACGACCTCGTGCCTTCACAGAAAGAATCAAGACCTTACCTTAACCCTTTGTGTCACACATTTTTTTTTTTTTTTTTTTTTGAAACACCAAAAAAAGTTTGAAATTCGATCGAAATTGCTCAGAAAATGGTTATAACAGGTGGCACTCTCAGAGTGCCACCATGGCACAAAGGGTTAAGTTGTTCAACCAGATACACAATACACTATTTTATATAAACTTTACGATATTCCACAATAATATAATAATACTCGAGAAAGATAGTTGATTCCCAATTCGATAGACTGGATATACGATAGTGATCTGGGTTCGATAGTCGAGACAGTACGATAGATGAGTGACGTAGAACGGAGCGAAGAATAGGCAGATTTGCGGTTGTACCCGCTTTATATACGCCATATTTTCTACCGTCAACTCATCCCTCAGCTTAGTGAGATCACGTGTCATATCGATACTTTAATTGGTCCGTGTAACGACAAGTTTGACGAACGTAGCGTTGGAGAAATCTATCCTACCCCGGCCGCAGCTAATACCCCTCCTATTACTGCCGTCCTGTTGAATCCCAGGTGCTGGACTTACTTGAGGTCTCGCTCACCCGACTACCCGGTATTTCTTCTAGGTCCTGACTCGATTCGTCGATCCACAAGAAGGTTGGTGGTAGCTTCGTGGTTAGCAAACTGCAGCATGCTTAACTCTCAAAGGAAGTCGCTAGGTCGTAGCCGATCCGGGGGTTTTCATGACCAACCACGGTCGCGATACCAGCTTCGGAGATAGTTGTCGATGATTAACTGCGCTGACTGATGACCATTAGGTGGGAGGTTGTGAGGATGTACCTGCACATGACCCTGTACGCCACCCTTGCATCGACAGTGCACTTTCTTGTAGGCGGTAGCTACTCCGGATGACGAGAGGATTTCGTCGTGCTCCTCGCACATCCCTGTACGCCGTCCATCCGATAGTTTGAGGTGGTAGTTTCTCCACTTGAGAGGAGGCGCTGACCTTGGGGTTTTTCTGGACCATCCATGGTTTGCACGCCGACAGACTCGTCCTTGACGATAGTGGGAGTTTCTGTACGTTCGTTAGTCATCGTTCTATCGGTAGTTCCCACGAAGACAGTCGTCTCGTGGAGTATCGATCTCGAGATTACATATTTTACAAAAATAAAAGAGTGTTAGTTAATCCTAATTAATTTTCCCTAATTTTTCCTTTTCCTGGAGACCCTGTCTACGTCACGCATCATCATATTCTCGATAGAATCGCCTTGTGGCGAGGGATTATAAAATACCACGTCACAATATATATATATATTGTGACGTGGTAAATAGTATATATATATATATATATACTATTTAATCATCAGAAATATTCGAAGTAACCGTGAAATTTTGCTATCATTCTTTTTTTTTTAACCCTTTCAGTCACCCATTTTTGGTGTGCACCGATTTTGATGAAAATTGGTATCCGAAGGTTTTTGGGGGTCACTGATTACGAATCCGGCATTGGGTTTTTATACTTAAGGGTGAAGTACATATTATAATTGATGTAAATCCTGACAAATCAAAGTTTACCTATCGAGTCAAAAAGTGTTAAGTATTGTAACATGCGACGATTAGATCTAGAACGACACCGGACATCAGACGATCAACGAAGTTGAACAATTTCAACTGCAGCCAGAATTTGGATGGGTGACCCACATTAATATATCTAATTAGTCTTTGAATAGATGATTTCTAGGAATTATTAACTGTCTACCGCTCGAAAAAAAATTAAGTATTGGTGAAAAAAATATTTTTTGTCCGGATAATATCGAAAATAAACAAAAATGGAATGATCGGGTCATCGGCTGATCAATATTGGGCTCTTGTTGGGCCATTGCTGGCCTTGCGCTGGCCAAACGTTGGGCCGGTGTAACACTGCCGGCACTGGCCCAGCTGTCGGCCACTGTGACACCAAGGTACAGGGCCATCACAAGTCTTCCGACAGCGGTTCGGCAACTCAAGTAAGGCGGCATTCCGCCACCTTATTAGCAATGGTCCTGCAATCTGTGTTTGCTATACAGCATGATTCCCAAGTCGCGGAAAAGATTTCACATGCAGATTCCTTGTCGAAATCTAAGAATAAAGTTCCTTATCAAAAACTTCGAGGGAGCGGTCGTTCCTAAGTTATAGAAGGTTTAGTCCACCCAATAAGACGGCCGTAATGTGACGTGCTCAGTCTCGTAGCAATGCTGTCAAACTAATAGTGCCCGCGTCGTATGAACTCTGCCCGAAATTTCGGTTGATTATTTCGTAATTTTTAGTCTTTGCGTCGTCCGGTCGGTCATTCTCGTGCTCTACGTCGTTCGCCCCGTAGTTGACGTTGTCCAGGTGGTCAAACTGGTGACTTACATTCCCCAGGTCTGTTGCTTCGTAGCGTTCGTTATCCAGGTCGTCAGGCTAGTGATTTCCGTACTCCAGGACTTTAGCCACGTAGTTTGCGTTGTCCAGGTGGTCAAACTGGTGACTTACGTTACTAAGGCCGTCCGCTTCGTAGTTTTCACTCTCTTTGCCATCGGGTTGTTCATTTCCGTGCTCCAGGACTTATACCCCATAGCTTACGTTGTCCACGTGGTCAATCTGGTGACTTACGTTACTCAGGTCGCCCGATTTGTAATTTTCACTATCATTGTCATCGACTTGTTGATTTCGGTCCTCCAGGACTTTTTCCCTGTAGTTTACGTTGTCCAGGTAGTCAAACGGGTGACTAACATTCCCCAGGTCTTTTGCTCCGTAGAGTTCGTGATCCAGGTCGTCCTACTAGTGACTTCCGTACTCCAAGACTTTTACTTGTGACTTACGCTGCCCAGGTCTTCCGCTTCGTAGTTTTCACTCTTTATTGTCTTCGAGTTGTTGATCTCCGTGCTCCAGGACTTCAGCGCCGTAGTCCACGTTGTCCAGGTGGTCAAACTGATGACTTACGTTACTCGGGTCGTCCGCTTCGTAGTTTTCACTCTCTTTGTCATCAGGTTGTTGATTTCCGTCCTCCAGGACTTTCGCCACGTAGTTTCCGTTGTGCAGGTAGTCAAACTGGTGACTTACATTCCTAGGTCTTTTGCTTTTTAGCGTTCGTGATCCAGGTCGTCAGGCTAGTGATTTCCGTACTCCAGGACTTTTACTGATGACTTACGCTGCCCAGGTCGTCCGCTTCGTAGTTTTCACTCTTTGTTGTCTTCGAGTTGTTGATCTCCGTGCTCCAGGACTTTAGCCACGTAGCCTGCGTTGTCCAGGTGGTCAAACTGGTGACTTACGTTACTCAGGTCGCCCGATTTGTAATTTTCACTATCAATGTCATCGCGTTGTTGATTTCGGTCCTCCAGGACTTTTTCCCCGTAGTTTACGTTGTCCAGGTAGTCAAACGGGTGACTAACATTCCCCAGGTCTGTTGCTTCGTAGCGTTCGTTATCCAGGTCGTCAGGCTAGTGATTTCCGTGCTCCAGGACTTTAGCCACGTAGTTTGCGTTGTCCAGGTGGTCAAACTGGTGACTTACGTTACTAAGGCCGTCCGCTTCGTAGTTTTCACTCTCTTTGTCATCGGGTTGTTCATTTCCGTGCTCCAGGACTTATACCCCATAGCTTACGTTGTCCACGTGGTCAATCTGGTGACTTACGTTACTCAGGTCGCCCGATTTGTAATTTTCACTATCATTGTCATCGAGTTGTTGATTTCGGCCCTCCAGGACTTTTTCCCTGTAGTTTACGTTGTCCAGGTAGTCAAACGGGTGACTAACATTCCCCAGGTCTTTTGCTCCGTAGCATTCGTGATCCAGGTCGTCGGACTAGTGACTTCCGTACTCCAAGACTTTTACTGGTGACTTACGCTGCCCAGGTCGTCCGCCTCGTAGTTTTCACTCTCTTTGTCATCGAGTTGTTGATCTCCGTGCTCCAGGACTTCAGTGCCGTAGTCCACGTTGTCCAGGTGGTCAAACTGATGACTTACGTTACTCGGGTCGTCCGCTTCGCAGTTTTCACTCTCTTTATCATCAGGTTGTTGATTTCCGTGCTCCAGGACTTCAGCCCCGTAGTTTATGTTGTCCAGGTGGTCAAACTGGTGACTTACGTTACTCGGGTCGTCCGCTTCGTGATTTTCACTATCATTGTCATCGCGTTGTTGATGTCGATCTTCCAGGACTTTCGCCCCGTAGTTAACGTTGTCCAAATGAAAAAAATCGATTTCTAAAAACTGAATTCACTGATTGACAAGCAAACTTCAACTGCAACGTCTAAAAAAGGCGTGATTCATATTCGAATGAAATACAATTGTAAAATGCACTTTATTGTACCTGATCGTCGGATCAAATGCAGATTAATTTCAGAATTAAACTTGAATAATCTTCAATGGAGAAAATAATTCAATACGTCGGTTGAGTCAGAAATCAAGAGTCGTAATCATCGTATAAGATAACTCAATTTTTTCGCATAATACATAGTTCAAGTCGAATAGTTTGAATCGAAATTCAAAAGGATTTTGAATGAAATAGAGTTATTCAAAATCAATTTTACACATATTTAAAGAAATGACGTAAAGTTATGATTTATCACATTACAGATTTCAAATTCATTCATCAATTTTATTTACAATGGTGAATATCATTAGTGACAGGAATAAAAATGCTGAAGCAATAATAACATAGATTTTGTTGAATATTTTATTCCACTGGGTGAAGTAACAACTTAAACTAAACAAAATAAAAACAAATTTGGCGAAGAACGCAACTACGATAATTCGAATGAATTTAAAACAAAGCGCACAATCATTTTCGAAGTAAATTATGCTCCAAATTCTAGTCCTTAGCAGTTCCGACAAGCCTGTAACATTGAAAACACATGAAATTAATTTGAGGTGAAAGTGTGCGCATAAATGATCATGTCAGGAAAACAATGATTCTTCCAGATCAGCCACCATGAACATAAGCCCTATAGGGAAAGTGATTTTACCTATAGGAGGTGTTCAAAATGTCCTCCTTGCATTCGGACGCAGAGCTCCGCGCGTCGTATTAAACTAAGCTGCGCTCGCTCGATCATTTCCGGGGTAACAGTCGCAATCGCCTCGTGGATTTTCGCATCTAGATCTTCTAGATTTACCAGAGTATCTCTGTATACATATGCTTTCACGTGTCCCCACAGAGAAAAGTCAAGCATTGTGAGATCTAGGGATCTTGGCGGCCACGTTACCGTCCCACCGCGCCCAATCCATGCATTGCGGAATTTTCTGTCCAGTACTTCACGTGCCACTCTTGCGTTATGGGCAGGGGCACCATCATGCTGGAACCACATGTTCATACGTTGATCTAACGGCATGTCTTCCAGAAGATCAGGAAGCTCATCACTCAAGAATTCCGTGTAATTTTGGCCGTTCAGCCGACGTGGTAATAGGGCCGGGCCCACCTGTAACAACGCTTCCATAGTTATTTGTCTTGAATGAATGACTCTTTTTCATTTATCAATTTCTACGTTCGTTAGTTTATAAGTCATTTTTTATACTAGTAAATTTATGTGAATGATTACAAGTGATTTCGGATAAATGATGATGTTTCTGCGATTTACCAAAACGTTTCCATAGATTCCACCCCACAAGTTGACCCCGAATCTGACTTGGAACCCTCGAAGTGAAGTCACGTGCGGATTTTCGTGTGCCCAAACGTTGTTATGATAGTTGAAGGAGCCTTCCCTACCGAAGCTTGACTCATCCGTGAATAAGATGTTCCTCGAAAAATTGGGGTTGACTCGATTTGCGGCCAAAAGCCACCGGCAAAATTCGAGACGACGAGGATAGTCCGCAGGTTGAAGATTTTGCACGCGAGTATAATGGAACGCGTGTCTTTCATCGTCAGCTAATACCCGTTGTACCGTTGAGTAACTTGTTCTACATATTCGAGCGACATTTCTTATACTAATGGTGCTCTCATTATCAACGGTAGCCAATATTTGATCTTCAAGCACTGGATTACGACCACCCGGGTTAGGCCCTATTCCATTTCCGTGGTTCGGGTTCGGAACAACCGATCCAGTTGTGCGGACACGATTTATCGATCTCAAGACCACATTCACACTTGGATAACGAACGCTACTAAGCAAAAGACCTGGGGAATGTAAGACACAAGTTTGACCACCTGGACAAGGTCAACCACGGGGCGAAAGTCCTGGAGTACGGAAATCACTAGCCTGACGACCTGGATAACGAACGCTACGAAGCAACAGACCTGGGGAATGTAAGTCACCAGTTTGACCACCTGGACAACGTCAACTACGGGGCGAACGACGTAGAGCACGAGAATGACCGACCGGACGACGCAAAGACTAAAAATTACAAAATAATCAACCGAAATTTCGGGCAGAGTTCATACGACGCGGGCACTATTAGTTTGACAGCATTGCTACGAGACTGAGCACGTCACATTACGGCCGTCTTATTGGGTGGACTAGACCTTCTATAACTTAGGAACGACCGCTCCCTCGAAGTTTTTGATAAGGAACTTTATTCTTAGATTTCGACAAGGAATCTGCATGTAAAATCTTTTCCGCGACTTGGGAATCATGCTGTATATATATTAGGGTGTTTCATTTTTAGGCAATATTTTTTTTTTTCGATGGCATACCAGAAAATCTTATACTTTATAAAAAATAGAAAATTTTGCTGCCTGGTAAAAGGTTTTAGGTCTAATAGCGGTTTAGCTCATTCAAAAATTCGATTTCCCACCTAAATAACACAGAAAATTTTTTTTTTTTTTGTTTCATTGAATTTTTCTTTGTTTAAATTTTTTTTGCGAAAAAATCTTTGTATAGCTTTTGAAGAAAATTAAATTCTCTACAAAAATGTCTCTGTGGTCGAAGACCGTACAACCAGTAGTTTCGGAGTTATAGCGAAAATTGTTCATGTTTGACGCGCTATAACCTCCCGCGCACTGGAACAGAAACGGGAACAAAGGCAAAGGCATGATAGTGGCAAGACTAGAAGACTGGGAAACCAAACAAGATATAATGCGGAAAAAGAACAAGCTAGGAAGCAAAGAGGTCTACATAGATAGCGACATGACATACAAAGAGAGAGATATACTGTAACTTACTGCACCGATATCTCAGCTGAGGGCTGGAGATACGGTGCTAGTCCGCGTGAGTGTCTTTGTCACGGGTGATGTTTTGGAGCTCCTCTGGTGGAAAAAGTGAAAAACCACAAAATACCCTATTATAGACTCAAATCAGGACTCAACCGATTTGAGCTAATTATCGACTGAGCGAGGATCTGCTTCGCTAACCGAGCTTGTGCGACAGACGCAGGCCGAGCTAGTTGTGTGCGAGAATCACAGACATGGGTATTCCCCAGTGTTGCAAACCCACACCAACTCAACCGTTGCTGCCTTAGCACAGAGCTGGGTGTCGCTAGGCGTACCAAGCTGAACAACTAGACTCGGGATTGGGTTTTACACCCGCACCGTAGCTGTCGTTTGCAAATTGAAAATAAAGAAAGAAACCTGAAATATTTAGAGATTGTTAATTTAAAGGAAATAGGAAATTGAAAGAAAGAGATGCGGTTTTAACAATGGATAGTATTTAATGAAATTAAATAGTCATTCGGTCGTAGAAAACGATACAAATGAATTAATCAGAGAATAGCACATTAAGCGTAGAAATAGAATATTATTAAATTATAAAGAATAGAATAGAGTAGAATATAACAGAAAATAAAGGTTTATATTAAAGTAATAATTCAGTAGGATAAGATTAGAGTTAATTAGAGTTCATAATCAATGTTTCCATTTAGTTGGTTTTGTTTTAGCCGGTATTTTAATAATTGTGGATGTCCAATCCACAATTGAATTAAATTGCGCCGATAGCTCTGTACTATGACGTCTTTTATGCTTGCAGTCTAATTTATTTATTTATAAAAAATTAGTAAAAAACTTTGAACAGTGTGAAATGTGAATTTAAATTTTTAATTAAACTTATGTTTTTCAATATCGAAAATCGCGATTTTAACCACTTTAATTTTTATGAGTATCGAAACGCGATTTAAGAGCAAGTACAGGTCACGCACTATTTTGGCTACGTGCCTAATGAGTAATTAACGATGTGACTCGACGGGCACTTTGCCACACAATCGGTACCTGATGCCTCCACGTACCCCCTTTTATACCGATAATTAGCGGGCACCGCGAAATCGCGGGATGCACGGAATCGCGGTTTTGCACGGAATCACGGGTTGCGCGGAATCGCGGGTGGTGCGGAATCGCAGATTGCGCAACATTAAGCAATACACGAAATTCCGCGGCGCGCGTCGCGAGATGCGCGTCGCGGGATGCGCGATGGACACTTGTCCGGCTGCTCCGGCAGGAGCCAGAACAGCCGGAATGTTACATCTGCCCCCTTCTACCGACGGATGTTCGGTCGCGGCTGGAGATCCCTTAGTCCCGGTCGGATCAGGTGTCGGTAGATGTTGGTACCTTGCTTCGTTCCTTGGGTTGCGGTCACCCTAGCCTTCTCCTCCTTCAGAACTCGAGTTCCGGCATATCTAGGCACCCGTAGTCCGGCTCAGGGAAGTCCAGTTCCGGTGTTTCGAATCCCGGAATGCCCCCTGACGGCAGGTCGTGCTCGGTGATGACCAGCTCTGGCAGGTTGTTCTCTGGCCACTCCAGCGGCTCGAAATACGTGATGTATTCCGGCGTGGTCAATGTCGCGTACCCTACTGGTTTCTGGGTTGCACGCTGGTCCTTATCCTCGTCGTCACTAAGGGATTCTAGATCGCCGAACCACTTCTGGATGGCCCTCTGCCTTTTTAGTTCCTCTTGTTCTTCATCGGGTATTCCCGGTATCTCGATCGGCACCAGGTTCCACGGCAAGTATGATACCGGGTGCCCGGGTCTCGGGTGGCGTTTGGCACTTCCTTGCCCCTCGGTATCCGCAGGCCTTTTGGCGGAAGTTGAAGGTCCAGGGTCCGCCAGGCCCTCTGCCCTTATCGGCGGCGTCGGCTCTGGGCTCGTGACGGTCTGAATGGCCGGTGGTCCGCCTTCTTCCTGGTTGCTAGCGGTGAGCCCTGGTGCTACGGTCCGGATGTTCGGTCTGTATCTTCGTTTAGTCTGGGTCGATCTGCCCCTTCTGTAGATCCCAGGATACCGCTCGTACACCTCGTCCCTAGCCTGGATCAGGTGATCGCCTGTTTCCAGTTCGCCTTTGTCGTCCGTCTGCGTGGACACATTTTGGACGATGCGCTGGCCGATTTTATATCGAGGATTTATTAGGTATTTTGGCTTGCCCATCTTCACTCGTTGGTTATTCCTTTACTCTCTCAAAAATTCACAGTACAATAGGCCGTATGGTAATGAGCTAGCCCTTATATCATCTATTCTTACCCCTTCTTCATGGATTTAAGACCATATAAGGAGTTGTCGGACTATTTTGAGTAGTTAATCCTTTAATCCTTCTATTGTACGTGTTTTTTGACTATAGGATCGTCGTACCAATTCTTTACAGGTGTTACTGTTTTACGTCGCTGCCCCCTCGGCACTTTGGATGTATTGCTTGAACATATTCACATGGAACTTGCCCCGTTCCATCCCTGTATGGGTGTTCTCCAAGACATAGGTGGCCTCACCAACTTGCCTGCTGATTCTATAGGGTCCTTCGTACAAATCGAAGAATTTTGCCATCTTCTTTTCTTTTGAATCGGAAACATTGAGTGCTCGGATTAACACTAGGTCTCCCACTTTGAATTTAGCCATTTTATGTGTCGAGTTAAACCGGTCTGCTCGGCGTTTGCCGTGTCTTACGATGTTCTTTTTAACGAGCGTTAATTTCGCGTCACGCGGTAGGTCAGTTTTATTCGTAACTAACCAAGATTCCCAGAATCTTGAAGGGCGTTGGCCAAGGTGGATCTCGCAAGGTGCGAATCCAGTGGTGTCATGGCACACTTCGTTCATACAGCTCTCAATTATTTTTAACCAATTTATCCACGACGTGTGCTTGTCGGTGAAAAAAGTTCTGAAAAATCGCCCTAACTCGCGGTTTACGCGCTCAACGATATTTCCTTGCGGATGTCTAATCGAGGAATAAATTAATCTGATGTTTTCTTCGTCTAATTTATTTTGCCATGCTGTAGAAGTGAACTGTGTGCCATGATCGCACTGGATTCGCTTAGGCTTTCAATACTCTGGGATATACTGTTCAAATATGCATTTTATTGTCTGCGGAGCGTTCGCTGCTTTTAATGGATATAATTTTACGAGCTTGCTGAAGGCATCTATGGTGACTAATAGCCACTTATAGTTTCCCTTGCTCGCTGGCAATGGACCTAGGTAGTCGATTGATAATAATTCTCCAACTCCGTCTGGCACAATGTTTTGCATATTTGCATAGCTATATCTGTTGGGTACCTTGCACCTCTGGCACCTTTCGCAGCTAGCTAATGTTTGTCTAATTCTTTTCGCAAATTTAGGATAATAGAATCCTTCTTTAAGTATGAGATAACATTTGTTGGCGCCTATGTGTCCGTACATTTCGTGACACTCTATGATGAGCTGTTTTACTAGCGCTTCAGGGACGTAGGCTCGTAGTCTGCCCTCTGGCTCTCGATGGTATAATATTTCGTCTATGACTTCTAAGTTGTTATCTAGTTTTAATTTTGCTGAATCAAGTAATTCACTGATCCTTTTATCTGTTTTTTGTAAGATTGGATAGTTTCCTAAATCCCTACTTAGTTGGTCGTCAATTGCTTTTGCCAGAGGTGCAAGGACCCCCAACGCCGCTACTGAATTTACTATACTCTTTTTCGATTCTGGTGGGTAACGGCTCAACACATCCGCGACTATATTCTCCGTGCCTTTGATGTACTCAATGTCAAAATTGTACGTCTGTATGAACAATACCCAGCGTGCTAAACGAGAGCTAACGAGTTTACACGAAAAAATATACGTTAAGGCTTTATGATCGGTCCGGATCGTGAGCTTCGCACCGACGATGAAGGTTCTGAATTTTTCTAGAGCGAATACTATTGCTAACAGCTCTTTTTCGGATGTAAAATAATTCAGCTCAGCCCCCTTCATCGTTCTACTCGCGAACCCCACGATCCGTTCCTCGTTGTTATCGGATAATTGATAAAGCACTGCCCCGACCGCATAATTGCTGGCGTCACATTGCAAATAATACCTCCTTTTCGGATCCGGATGGTTTATAACCATCGTATCACAAAATAATTGTTTTACTGTAGTGAAATGCGTTTTCATTTCCTCCGTCCAGTCCCACTTGGCACCTTTCTTTATTAAAGAGAGCAACGGAGCTGTTGCTTCCGCATATGCGCTGGTGAATTTACTGTAATAGTTTGTTAATCCCAAAAATCCTTTGAGTTGTTTCGCGTTTCTCGGTATCGGGAATTTCTTGATTGCCTCGATCTTTTCCGGCTGTGGTTGTATCCCATCTTTTGTTATCCGATGCCCGAGAAAATCGATTTCTTGTCTAAAGAATTTTGACTTTTTGAAATTAAGCGTCATATTATATTTTCGGAACAGTTCAAATAATAATTTCAGGTGAGCCAAATGGGACGGAACGGAGTCAGAAATACACAGTATGTCGTCTACAAAATTTATTGTAAACTGCTCCGTCTCCTTCAAAACTAAATCCAAGGCTCTAATCAAACTAGCCAAACTTGTATTAGGCCCATAAGGGGTAACTGTAAAATGATAAGTTTTTCCTTCGTGCATAAATGCAGTATATTTTCTTGAGTCAGGATGCAAAGGAACTTGCCAAAAACTCGCCGTAAGATCTAAACTCGACATGAAAGCTGCGTTTCCACACTTCTGGAATAAGACCTCAGTCGATTGAGCGCAGTCATGGTCAGGCACTATCAGTTGATTGATGTATCTTGCATCTAAGACTAATCTGATATCACCGGTTTTCTTTGCAACAACTACTATAGGATTGATGTATTCGCTATGTGATCTTTCTATTACTCCAATATCGAGCATTTTCTGAATTTCGATTTTAACTTTATCTCGGTGTACCATTGGTATAGGATATGATCTCCTAACAAAAGGTCTATCTTCATAAATTTTAATTTTGTGTTCGTAAACTGAGACTCTACCAGGCAGTTTGTAAAAGATGTCTTGATACTTTATCAGTAGTTTTGAAAATGAATCTAGTTCGAGTTGATTTAGTACCTGACACTCAGACAATTTCTCATCTATTTCATCACGGGTCAGTGCATACTCATTAATCTCGTTTTCGATCTTATCGACGGTCATTTTTTCTAGATTGATTTTACTGATTTGTACCGATTCTCTTTGATAATCTTCGATATGATTTGCTTTGAACAGCTCGATACTAACATCGGCGGAAGCTGTTTGGAAAAATAGTCTGTTAGTTCGAAGGTCTACATCTGCTTTCCACCGGTGCAAGGTGTCTATTCCGATAATTATTTCGTGACCGAGCCCTGGAATTATCAAGAAGCAAATGTGATCGGTAGATTTCCCGATAGTTATCTCTGCATAAAATTGTTCTTTTATTCTTACGGGCTTGCCCCCTGTTACTCCAACTATTTGGTAATTAACGACTGGCAACCTTTCACATTTCTCTAATCTTTTTATATGTCGATCGAACCAATCTTTTGAGACACAAGTGACTTGACTTCCGGTGTCGATAAGCCCTTTGACTTCTATCCCCTCGATATTAAAATAGACTTCCGGGCACTGTTTGCTTTGTGACTCGCAATTATTGCTTTCTTTAATTAAGTACTCGGATGGATCTTCGAACATATCATTTTTCGGTTCTAGGGATTTTATTTTTGCCGCGTTGATAACGATCTCGCGCTGTGTCACCGGGTTTTGCGGCTCACATACCACAGCGCGCTCTAGTTTTCCGCCCGCTGAGTTTCGGTCTCATCCTCAATTTCTGTTATGACTGGCTCTACTTCGGAAATCGCGCTGACTTTTGGATTTGTCCAGTTACTGTGTTTATGATTTGTGTAGGCTGGTTGTCCAGCGTCGCGCTTGTTTTCTTGCGAATCCGACTTAAAGTATGTGTCTCGCGCTACGGAAGGTCGCGACGTGTTTGCCTCATCGCTGCCGAGACGCTATGACACCTGTTTATCTTTATTTTCGGTGAATTTGTTAGTGAATTGTTGTGGTCGGCTTATATTTGCCGGTGCACGGAAGTTTTTGGGTGCATTCGATCTCCCTCCCGATTGCATCTCATCCAAGAAGTTAAGTAAGGTGTCAATTTCCCGGATATTTCGGCAAGTAGCAGCTACCACTACCCGTTCTTCAAAGTGTTTAATTAGGCTTTTAACGGTATCTTCTTCCGCAATTTTAGGACGGAGACCGACTGCAGCCGCAAACTTCCTATTTGCATACTCGGACCATGTTAATTTTGAATCCGGTGAATAGAAACCCCATTCGATATCTTTGCGGATATCTCTCTGGACTCCCTCACCCCAGAATCTAGTGAGAAATTTTTCTTTAAACCCTTCCCAGGTGTTAATGACGTCCCGGCGAGCGATCCACCAGTCTTTTGCATCGTTTCCTAAGCTTTGACCGACAAGCCGCAGGCTAAGATCGTCCTCTGAACCCAAAAAGGTAAGGTATTCCTCCAATTCCCGGATATAATTCACCGGTTTCTCCCAACTCTTTCCCGAAAAAGTCGGCAGTTTTAATTGTTTTGTTAACAAGCGAATTTGTTCGTTATTTTCATTCGGGGCTCCCGGTCGCCTCTTCAGCTTTTTGAGTTCAGAGTCGAGACCGATTTTTAGACTTTCATGCCTATGCTCAAGTTCCTGAATCTTTTCTCGATTTACCCGATCCCCTTTCTTGATTTTGCTTTTAAGGGCTTCGTAATTTCCAATAGCCTCGTCTCGCAATGATTTTTCCGTATCTGTGATCTTATTGATACAACCGGCTACATCGGTATGCCATCTCTCTATTACGGCTTGTACAGTAGTCTCCAGACGGTTGACTCGACTTTTATTTGCATCCGCGTGATCTCTAACTTCTTTATTTATCTTAGCTTCGTAACTGACTCGGTCTTCGACCTGTATACGGTGCATTCCTTCAACCCGCCGTTCTAGAGCTTTAATTCTTTCATCCCATTTCTTTTCAACCCTATCATTGCTGTCCGTTAATGCTTTTAGACGCGCGGCTATTTGTGCAAGGGGATCGGGGTGTTCATCACCAGGACCCTCTTCCTGACTTAAAACGCTTTCGTCATGCATAACGGAATCATCTGGCGCGTGATACCCGGTGTCACTACTCAACCCGCCTGCGGCTTTACCCTGAGTTTTACCGGTAACGGCATCTTTTCCTTCCATTTTCCCTTCGATTTTCGTAAGGTTCGAAAAAGAAAAAAAGGTTAAAGGTTGAAGTTATTTTGAATGAATTTAAGTTGTCTGTAGAATGAATTTAAGTTTAATAAATGAAGTTAAATTGAATTTTGTATCTAATGAATTTAATTTTATTTAAGAGGAGCCCCACGTTGGGCGCCAAATGTAACTTACTGCACCGATATCTCAGCTGAGGGCTGGAGATACGGTGCTAGTCCGCGTGAGTGTCTTTGTCACGGGTGATGTTTTGGAGCTCCTCTGGTGGAAAAAGTGAAAAACCACAAAATACCCTATTATAGACTCAAATCAGGACTCAATCGATTTGAGCTAATTATCAACTGAGCGAGGATCTGCTTCGCTAACCGAGCTTGTGCGACAGACGCAGGCCGAGCTAGTTGTGTGCGAGAATCACAGACATGGGTATTCCCCAGTGTTGCAAACCCACACCAACTCAACCGTTGCTGCCTTAGCACAGAGCTGGGTGTCGCTAGGCGTACCAAGCTGAACAACTAGACTCGGGATTGGGTTTTACACCCGCACCGTAGCTGTCGTTTGCAAATTGAAAATAAAGAAAGAAACCTGAAATATTTAGAGATTGTTAATTTAAAGGAAATAGGAAATTGAAAGAAAGAGATGCGGTTTTAACAATGGATAGTATTTAATGAAATTAAATAGTCATTCGGTCGTAGAAAACGATACAAATGAATTAATCAGAGAATAGCACATTAAGCGTAGAAATAGAATATTATTAAATTATAAAGAATAGAATAGAGTAGAATATAACAGAAAATAAAGGTTTATATTAAAGTAATAATTCAGTAGGATAAGATTAGAGTTAATTAGAGTTCATAATCAATGTTTCCATTTAGTTGGTTTTGTTTTAGCCGGTATTTTAATAATTGTGGATGTCCAATCCACAATTGAATTAAATTGCGCCGATAGCTCTGTACTATGACGTCTTTTATGCTTGCAGTCTAATTTATTTATTTATAAAAAATTAATAAAAAACTTTGAACAGTGTGAAATGTGAATTTAAATTTTTAATTAAACTTATGTTTTTCAATATCGAAAATCGCGATTTTAACCACTTTAATTTTTATGAGTATCGAAACGCGATTTAAGAGCAAGTACAGGTCACGCACTATTTTGGCTACGTGCCTAATGAGTAATTAACGATGTGACTCGACGGGCACTTTGCCACACAATCGGTACCTGATGCCTCCACGTACCCCCTTTTATACCGATAATTAGCGGGCACCGCGAAATCGCGGGATGCACGGAATCGCGGTTTTGCACGGAATCACGGGTTGCGCGGAATCGCGGGTGGTGCGGAATCGCAGATTGCGCAACATTAAGCAATACACGAAATTCCGCGGCGTGCATCGCGAGATGCGCGTCGCGGGATGCGCGATGGACACTTGTCCGGCTGCCCTGGCGGTAGCCAGAACAGCCGGAACGTTACAATACAAAGGCAGATAGGAGAAATAGCAAGAAGAGAAAAACAAAAAGGAAGACTGGTCAAAACAGGATATAGAAAACTGACAATCAACGGGAAGCAGTACGAATGGATAGACAACAAAGGACTGCAGGAAACAAAATTTCAAGACGGAAGAGCGACCTAGCAGAAGAGAAGAAGGACAGGGGAAAAGGGAAGCAACGAAACATAGAGCCGGAGTCAACAAGGGGCAATATTAAGATAGGATTTTGGAACGTCGCAGGACTACAGAACAAAGACAAACAGTTCTGGGAATATATCGAAACATACGATGTGATAGGGATGGTAGAGACGTGGGTGGAACAGAAGCAGTGGGAAAGAATAAAAAACAGGATGCCCGATACACACCGGTGGAGGTGCACGCCAGCGACGCGGAACAAAGCAAAAGGAAGAGCAAAAGGAGGAATTGTGACAGGAGTCAAGAAACAGATAGGAGAGCTGGAGACAGAAGACGACACGGAGATAATAGCAGCGGACGAGAAGGAACAAGAAGAAGAAAGGCAGAAAAAGATAGAAGAAAGCAGATACTGCCCCAGATACAAGGAAATAAGAACCGACAGCCTCCCACGCTACCTGAGAAGAGACTACGAGGGGAGAGACCAGAAGACAATCGCAAGGTTTAGGTGCGGAAACGAAGAAAGGGGGTCAAAATATTGGAAGAATGACGAAGAGAAGGCCTGCACAAGATGTGGAGAGAAGACAGAGACGCTGGAGCATATACTCAGGGAGTGCAAAGAGAGCCTGAGAGACAAAAAAAGCCTGAAGGAGATATGAGACGACACAGGAGAAGGAACAGACTGGATGAGAAAGGTGCTGGACAACAGGTAGAAAATATACAAGAAATAAACAAAGAACCAAGACAAATTGCCCAGACAGAAGACAGAAGAGGAACACAGAAAGGAGGGGAAAGAAGAAACGCAGAACGCATACGTCACGAAAGAAGAAGAAGAAGCAAAGTGACAAATGAAAATAGAAAAAGAATTATAATATATTTATTTACTTAGCACAAAAAAAGAAAAGAGAATAACCTGTAACCCCTTTCAAGGCCGAAAGGCATATGAAATAAACATTTATATATATAATATGTATAATATTGACTATAATTATGTCGTCCACTGTATTAGCCGAAAAGTTCCTATAATAAACATACGTGAAGTTCATATACATTTCTAATCGTTTGTCATTCATATATATGCACACGCATATGTATGCAAATTGTAATATATATATTAGGGCTAATCATTTTGGGGTCATATTTTTTGATTTGCCCTCGCACCCCTCAAAATGTGAGTATATGAGGTCAGTATCAACACCTATCAATATGACCACGGTGCCATTTTTTTTGGCGTGGCCCATTGCAAAAGTATTTTTCCCATTTAAATAACACGGGAAATGTTTTTTTATATTATTTGGAATTTTATTTCGTTCTAACGAATCATCGTGTTGTAAAAATCAACACATATTCTTGTACGAAATTGAACGATCTCCAAAAAAGGTCTGATACGATTTTTCGCTAGGTCGAAAAAAAAGTCGTCATATACCGTTTGAGGTTGAACTTTAACCTTCAATAACTTTCAAACGAGTGGACTTAGCGAAAAATCATATCAGACCTTGTTTGGAGATCGTTCAATTTCCTACAAGAATATGTATTGATTTTTACCACGCGATGATTCGTTAGATTGGATTAAAATTTCAAATAAAAAAAAAACATTTCCCGTGTTATTTAAATGGGAAAAATACTTTTGCAATGGGCCACGCCAAAAAAAATCGCACCGTGGTCATATTGATAGGTGCTGATACTGACCTCATACACTCACATTTTGAGGGGTGCGAGGGCAAATCAAAAAATATGACCCCAAAATAATCAGCCCTAATATATATATACACTAGGGTGGTCCTTAGATGGGGTCAAAAAAAAAATTCATGTTGGATCCCCCCAAATCAGCTCCAAGTAATTAAAAAAAAATTCCCCAATTTTTCCAGATTTTTATTTTATTCCCCTAGTCCCGCTGTTTTCATTCAAAGTTCAAAATACAATCCGCGATACTTGAAGTTGAATTTTTCGCCGGAATATTTCTTAAAAAAAAAAAAAAAAAAATTAAAAAAAAAATTGAAAAAAAAAATAAAAGAATTATAAATGGGGTATCCCAGGGGAATCGTGTGCTTTATTATTATTATGGTTATTTTTTTTTTTTTTTTTTTTTTTTTTTTTCAAAAAAAGAAATATTTCGGCGAAAATTTTAACTTCAAGTATCGTCGATTGTATTTTGAACTTTGAATGACAACAGCGGGACTAGGGGAATAAAATAAAAATCTGAAAAAATTAGGGAATTTTTTTTTTAATTATTTGGAGCTGATTTGGGGGGATCCAACATGAATCTTTTTTTTACACCTTCTAAGGACCACCCTAATATACACCTGTCCACATCGATTGAAATGATATCCCATAGATGTCCAATGGAGATTCACATTTCATCCACCGAACCTCCGCTAAACCGCTAGTAGAGATCTCTGGGGATGTCTAGTGGACCTTCATTAGAATGTTGAAAGACGGACATCTGGATCTCTAATGGAGATCCACTGGACATCATTGTGTACCACGTGGATGTCCATTGGAGCTCTCGAATATCCATCATAGATGTGCAATGGACATCTATTAGAGGTGAATGTTCCGTGTGGGTCCTTTCTAACTCGTAAGAATGTCCGGGAAAACGATAAAATTGTATATCTGGATTTTCACCCTCTATATTCTCACAATCCACAACACAACACTTCCGTCTTGATTTATTCTTTTTCATTTTATTTCGTAACAAATCCTTATTAGAATCCATTGCTGACATATGACACTGAAGCTTCGACTTACTCAAAGTTTGAAAAAAGAGCCACGAGATGGCGCAGAGGCTGCGCGCCAAAGATACTTTACTAGTGTATAATAGAAATCGACCGAAAATTTTCAATTGTCAGCAAAAAGTGAATCACCATTATTTTCTTGGACAGAGTGGTTAAGCTGTATGGGTAAGGATTTTACAGAAAGTCCTTTGCCTATGACTGGTGGAGGCGTATCGACGACTGGTGGGGGTATTGGTTTTCCAGTCGATTGATTATTATCATCATCATCTTGCTGTTTGTTATGCGTCAAGGGTACAGCCCTAACCTCAGTGACCTCAACCGTAGTGATCTTATGCTCTGATTTGAGACTCTTGAACCCACTTAAGAATTTATAAATAAATTGAATCAATCAATGGGATCAACAATAATCATAATGCACTATTGATTATGTGGACGATGCTGATCGGGCATCAATTTCACTGGTCACACAATTCTAATCGTCTAATAAAATCCAACAACTGCATTTACTTTGATTTCTGGGAACTCTGTTCGTCGGTATTCTTCTTACACTTGTTGATTCAGTATGTCGCTCGTGTTGTAACGAATCCGATGAGTCAGACGCTGTAAATAACGTCAGGAGATGTAGCGGGGATAACATTGGAGCACAAAAAGGGATTACTCCCATAAGATAGAATTCTGAGGAGAGACATTTAAAACTTACGTGGCACTATGCTATCGTCTAGTGTTGGAACTTTCAATAGTTCAGATAAATCCTCATCACTATTAGAGATATTTTTTAATTGATACGACTTCTTTGCAGCTAATGATTTAATCTGTGCATGATCATCGCAGTCTGTTGAGAACGCGTACCGTTCAGTTTCCACTAGTTTTACCTTAGCTACAGCGTCGTCAAAGGTTTCTGTAGAATTTCAGACAAATATGTACGACAAAATGTTAATTAAAATTTATTTCCAGTAAACTTATTATCAGCCAATTTGAACACTGAATTTCAACCGTACATCAGGAAACTAGTCCCAATGGACTGGTACCGAACTGACAGATCTTGGACTAGGTATCCTACGGTACACTGACAAGAAAAGTAACCATACTACGGTTCATGAATTTAAATGTGGCTCTTCGAGGTGATTCCTTGGGCTAAGACATAGTCTGTTCCATCCATTCGAATAGGTCTTTATTTACTTTGTGTACCTTGAGTTATAGTTGTATAGTATTATCCAATAATTGATGGTTTTGTGTGATAATAAGGAAGAATAAAATAAATGACGTAAAAAGGTCTGAATATAATCCTGTTAGGGGGATCCATACACCTTTAAAATAATTTTTTTCTAATCACTGCTACGCTCTGAGAAAATATTCTAGTGACTCAGTTTTTCGACAATTGATTAGTGCTATTTTGATACATAGTTCATGATTTTCGCAGATTTTATAACCTCCGCTGAACATAAATTCAGTCCATTGAAGAAAACGTAGTTGTCGTAGGGTAGAGATTGCTGCGTTGAATGAAATTTCTTCAACTTTTAAGGAAATATTCTGTATGAATGTAATTTAGGACCAAAACCAATAATATTTCATGAATTCAAGTTTCAGACTTAGAAATTTTTTCATTATAAGACTTTTTTTTCCATCGTTTTGGAAAATATGTTTCAAAACCAAAAACTTTTATGTCCAACAATTAAATTCATCAGATATTATTGGTTTGGCCCTAAATTACATGCATACAGAATATTTTACTCAAAGTTGAAGAAATTTCATCCAACGCAGCAACCTGTACCCTACGACAACTGCTTTTTCTTCAATGGACTGAATTTATGTTCAACGGAGGACATAAAATCTGGGAAAATCATGAACTATGTATTGAAATAGCACGAATCAACTGTAGAAAAACTGAGTCACTAGAATATTTTCTCAGAGCGTAGCAGATTTGAAAAAATTATTTTACAGGTGTACCCCCTTAATCAATCATGATCACAATACTAGTTCAAGTAAGTGCGCCTGAAGTTCGCGTTTTCGACGATGATGGAAAGTCTACAATGAAATAGTCCTCCAATGATAGTATAACTTGAGATTCATGAGGAGACCAAAGGCCTATGAGAATGAATTGAATAGACGAACTACAAGTTTTAACCAAAGTAATCACTATCAGAGCTCCATTCTAGCCCAAGACTTGAGGGGATGTTGCTCTTCTCATGAGTGCAAAACTGTACCCCCCAGTGTTAAGTAATTGCAAAAAAAAAAAAAACTCACTGGCATCGCCAATGATAGCAACAGGAAACTTAGGCCAGTTATCGGGAGCTGATTTCAGAAGTTTAATATGCTCATCCAATAAAGCCACACTTTCCTTGGTATAAGGCGCTGGTATGAATCTCGTTACCAGATCATGAATGTCTCTATCGTACTCAATCCAATTAGACGGGACAAACTCCACACTTTTTTTTTTTTTTAATTTCCCAGTGAATTCAATAACTTTATACAGTCGTTCATCCATCTATACATTTACAGATAAGATAAAAACAAATTTTAATTATGTATTCTTGGGCACAATCTCATCAGTCTTGAGGCAAAACAAAATTTTGATGACATATCGAGTTCACCAGTAGTTTGTTTCGAGTAGATCCACCTCAGACAACAATATTCTGATTTCAGAAAATTACTACTTTCGTTTGCTCTGGTACTTGACGTGTCTCATTTGGCTAAGGGAAGTCTACTTGATGCACACTTGCCCTCGGTTAAACCACTGATCTATATCTATATACGTTGCATCTACGGCAATGCAAATATGTGTTGAGCTGAATCGAGTGAACCGGGAGTGACCCGCATACACTAATGCTCATGGTATATATCGATACCAACGTTCTAATACGTCGTAACCCACAAAATGTCAGACATTGACTTGTTTTGAAAAATTGAATGATAATAATGCTGTGCAGCTTATGTTTCAGTTTTATCGGTCAAATCGTTGATTTACTATTTTTAAATAAATATTTTAATCCGTAAAATTCTATCTTCTCAATGGTAATAGTGAAGCGTTTTCATGGCCTCCTGAACAATTTTCCAAATGTGGGTTACGTCATATTCGAACGTGGGTATCGATATATCTTTACTGTAAGGACAAGTGTACGAGGGTGTACCTTTACGAAATGAGACACGGCAACTGATTAAATAAAAATATAAGTCCTGAAAATTCATCAGAATCGGGTTGCCGAATGAAAAAAAATTATTCATCCTTTGCGTCAACCATCTCAATATGATTAAAATCAGAATGTAGAAAAAATTTGCGGGTTCTACCCGTCAGTAATGAATTAATAATCACTTTTATTTGATCGAAATTCAGTAAGTCACGTGATTCTAATAAAAGACAAACACGATATGCTTGAAAATTTGTTTAAAAAAAAAAATATATCGACAGCCTAATAACATAGTCACGTAAGCGCCAAAAAAAAAATTTTTCGCAAACTGACAGACGTTTCTCCAAAAAAATTTTGGCGTCTATTAGAAATTGTTTGAAAAATAGGCCATTTTTGGCGCTTACGGGATTATGTTATTAGGCTGTCGATATATATATATATATAACTTTCAATTCGGGAAAAAAAAATGCGCTCAACAACCTCATTTCTTGTGACAACAGATTTCCCGCATCGCGTCATACTAAACGGGTAGCATGATAGTTTTGAAGAGTTGAAAAAGAGGATTGATAAAAATTACCTTGTTTCAAAGCTGACGATCGAATGCCGCAGAAATGCTTTTAGCACAAAGATGCAGCAGCTCGATTCTATCTGATTCTTAGAGATATGTTTCCAACGAATTTAATGAGCTTGACGGATCACTGGTACGACGTGATGGCGGGGAATTGTAGGCTACCGGAAACGAATGAAACGGCGCAGACGCACGGTGGTTGTAGGCATGTAAGGTATCAGCTAGGGTCAAATACATATGCGATGTATATCACCTACTGCATTAGATCTTAAATTTTATGTATACTATACTAGGAGGCTAAAACATTTATTAATCGGTGAAACTGATTCTAGAGATTTATCACGAATAGAAAAACTGATCTGGAAAAAGTTGGATCCCGGAAGTAGTACTGCTTGACTAGTACTCGCGCCTGTCCCTGTTCAGGCACCGAAATGGCCCCTGTATACCAGCGCGGCGAGCGGTAGCCAATGACAGCGTCGCTTTGCCGAACCAAAGTTCTGCTTTCCACGCTGTCATTGGCTACCGCTCACTGTTCGCCGCTTTGCCATGCTGGTGCCTGGCGTGCAGGGGCCAGAACACGGCCATACCCGCATGTACAGCCTAATTCAGATGACGCTTTCGGTACAGTTTCTTGACAATTTTGATACCATAGAATAACCAGGTTATCATAAATATATTACTTTATAAATACTCATTTTAGGTTTTCGAGACGTCTGAGACACAAACAGAATTAAGTACGTATGATGGGTCTTCCACGCTGACTCGACCGGTGTTAAACCCCGACCATCTCGAAATCATTTCAGGGGCTTTTCTAACGATGGGTGTACATGTACGCGTCAAATAAGGGTCAACTTATTTTATTCATTCTGTTTATTATATTTTTATCTTTTTATTCCGAATTGAGTGGAAAAAAAAATAGAAAAAAGTTATTTTTACATTTTTGATGATGGGTGGCTATTCTATACGTCATACACCGAATTTTCGAGAATTTTTTTATATTTCTCCAAATGGGCTTTCTCGATCAACTTCGTAAATTTATAAAAAATTAACGGCTTGATAAAAAAATCGAAAAAAAAAAAAAAAAATACCTGGAAGCGTCTTTCATTGAGTAGAATGTTGCAAAAAAAAAAAAAAACCTGGAATGATTTCGAGATGGTCGGGGTTCCACACTTCTTACCACTCGAGCTGGTCGAGTTGGCCTAGAATGCTTCATACACAGGGTGTGGCATCTAAAGTGTTACAGAGCAATAGCACTTAAACTATTCATGATATCCAAAAATGTTTCAGATGAAAGTTATATTAAGGCCGTCATACTGGACCGTCCTATTTTTTTTTCGGTGCTGAAGCTACGTCAAAGTCAACTCCACTTTTAGAAATCGAACCAAGTTTTTTTTTTTTTTGTTCAATGAATTACTGGCTTTAAGACGAATTCAGTGACCTACAATACAAGGTCATTCTAGCCACGCAAAATATGAAAACAGTTGAGAAATCGAATCAAATCGGAATAATCCGTTCACAGGATTCGCTAACTAAAATCACCAGTTTACTTTTTATAGGGTTTTGTCAAACTGCAGCCAACATTTGTGGCGTAATTTCGGCACATGCTCCGCGTATTATTTCTTTCCTGTCGTCAGTCGTGATCGGTGCTACCGCAATTCCGCGTTCTTCGAGGAAAAACTCAACAAAAAGTAATCTGGTGATGTTAGTTAGCAAATCCTGTGAAAGGATTATTCCGATTTGCGTGACTAGAATGACCTTGTATTGTAGGTCACTGAATTCGTCTCAAAGTCAGTAATAATGTCATTGAAAAAAATACATGGTTCCATTCAAAAAAGTGGAGTTGACTTAGACGTAGCTTTAGCGCCTTCATCGAAAAAAATAGGATGATCCAGTATGACGGTCTTCGCGAACAATATAACTTTCATCTGAAACATTTTTGGATATCATCATTAGTTTAAGTGCTATTGCTCTGCAACACTTTAGATGCCTCACTCGGTATACAGGGTGATTCAGAATTCGTGACGAATCTCTTGAGGAGTTCCTTGTCAAAATTGGGATCGAAAGTTCCTTAGTCATTCTTCCGAAAAATGATTTTTTTCCTTGGATCCATAACACATTTTTTTAACATCTCCCACCAAATAAGAAACTTTCACTAAGGCAGCTCTCTAATATTGAAAAAAAAACTCATCGGCATAATATAGGATTCTTTAAAATTGACAAATGATATCGAAAAAAAAAAATTGTCGAAAAAAAAATTATCTGTCGGAAGAAAATAATTTCAAGGAAAAAAATCATTTTTCAGAAAAATGGCTAAGGAACTTTCGATCCCAATTTTGACGAGGATTAACCCCTCAAGAGATTCGTCACGAATTCTGAATCACCCTGTATATAGGTATGGGATTTTACACATACATTGTAACGTGTTCGGACTTGCCAGCAAGCAGAGCGACCGAATAACGATCATACTACCGCGCAGATAGCCACGCGCCGATCGTCGATCAGAAGACCCTGACATGACGTCACAAGTAGTATATAAGCCGGCACGCTGAAGCAGTAGCCAGCGATTTGTACTAAAGCAGTCAATCGACTCATACGCGTTATTAGAATAATTCGGTAGAATTAAAATCACCTTCACATAACCTCAAATCAGTAGCTAGAATAGCAGCTAGAGTGAAATAAAAAGAATATAAATTCAGTTAGCTAAAGCAGCAGCTAGAATAGAATCAAACATAACCTAAAATAAATTCAGTTAGCTAGAGCAGCAGCTAGAATTAGAAAAGAAAATCAAACCTCAAATAAATTCAGTTAGCTAAAGCAGCAGCTAGAATAAAATCAAGCATAACCTCAAATAAACTCAGTTAGCTAAAGCAGCAGCTAGAAATATCAAATAAAAAGAAAAAGAAACAGAAACAGAAACAAAGCATAGAAATAAGAAATAGAATTACGATTTATCATTTTATTATTAAAATCAACATTTTTAGTTTACTATCATTTCTTGTAAATATTGTAAATGATATCAGCTACGCAGAATATAATATAAAACTGTTATATAATCGAATCCTTGCCTTCTATTTTGTGTCTTATTTCTTTACTTAATTATCATAAATTCTTTCAGAGTAAAATCATTAGAATTAAAATCGTGATTAGCTAGCTAGCGTAGGAGGCAGCTTTGGTTGGCTAAACTAAATGCCAGCTCTGTTAGATCATTACGCATCTATCCGAGTCTGTGCAGTTAGGCTGTCTGTAACACCAGCTTCGGTGAACTATATCGATATCAGCTCTGATAGATCAATACGCATCTACCCGAGTCTGTGAGATTAAGCGATCCCAAGTCTGTAGCAAAACAGCTTCGGTGCGATAAACAGATACCAGGGGTGCGATTCTGGGTTGTCTGGCGCTACTTAGCTCCTGGCGTTACTTATCGCCAAGGTGGCCTCTCCTCAAACATGTGATATTTTTCCGCCGGCTGCTAGATCGCGACATAACAATATTTAGCGCGAGGCCTGTTTCGAGGCTTGTCGCGCTGCTTCGGCCAATGAGAACGCTTTATTCAGGACTCATTTGTACGTGTGAGTTGTGACTCTAGCAGTATCTACCTTTCTACGTTAAGTTTTGTTTGATTTCAAATAACAATTGCCGCTATATCTTATCTGTTTGAGGAGAGGCCACCTTGGCGATAAGTAACGCCAGGAGCTAAGTAGCGCCAGACAACCCAGAATCGCACCCCAGCTCTGTTAGATCAATACGCATCTATTGTAACGTCCCAAATTGTCAGCTTTCCTGGCTGCTCGTTCTTGTATGTGTGTTTGACAATTTGTCGTTACGTTTGTGAGAGTTTGCGTGTCTGTGTGTGTGTGCGTGTGCGTGTTCTCTGTTGAAACCTTGAGAGGAACAGCTGATCTCGGTATTCGGGAATCAAGCTGCTCACAAGGCCGGCATGTGTATGTTTTGCGTATTCTTGCAAGAATCGGACTTCGTGCTTACTTGCCGATAAGACCGCTTGCAAGAACGCTAATGTGGTGAGTGCGTTCGAAATCCCTCGGGTAACAATTGTTGATTTTAATAATCCGGCAGATTGCTCGAGGAATCGAAATGTTGAAGTTGTGAACGGTTGTATGACTCGAAATCCTTACAGGGAACGATCGAGGCTTGTTATTAAAGCAGCAGATCGCCTGCAGAATCGATATTTTGGTGTAATCTGTAATTTACTCGAAATCTTCCAGAAAACGATCGCTTACTGCAATAGTACAACAGATCGTCTGTAAGATCGAGATTTTGGTGGTGACGAGTGTTGGGTAGTGTATGTGATTGACTCGTAGCCCTTCAGAGAACGATCGTTTACCGCAGTGGTATAACGAATCGTCTGACGAACCGAGATTTTATGGATATTTGATTATTTTAGGATAGGTAAAATATATTAGAATATCTAATGGTTATTTGGATATATAAGGATGTATGAATATTGAATTTAATTTACCTTTCAGTTATATAGTAATAATATGAATATAACGCTTGGCGGATACTTGCCGCACAAGTCTTTTAAATGTATTTATACTTTTAATGTATAGTTTGTATATTATGAAGTATTGACTATGCGTTGACCGACTAATTGTATGATTGAGACTGAGATGCCTATGCCTCATGGCACGCGCCTTATATACTTAGCCGTAAGATAATCCCTAGCTAATCCTAGCTAATCCTAAATGTTCGATGGCATTCTATGATGTCCATTTTTTGAATAGATAATTTTAATGCAAAATTATGTTATTATTTCTTTCTTAGAATTTAATTTCCTTTAATTTGATGTTTTGTTTATTTAAATTGGATCATTTTATGATTTCATGAAAACTTCCATGGGTTTCCATGGTGTCTATTTTTGTGGATTTGGTCTCTATTTTCCATACGCAAGTTTCCGTTCAATCACTGTAATGATCCCATGGATACTACGTGTTCATATTTTTAATATGTTGATTATTTGTTGTTCAATTTAAGAAAATTGAAATAATAGCAAATCGTCTCGAGCTATATTATCCCTATATCTCTATATCTATATATACGATGTTTTAGGACGTCGTACTATCCGAGTCTGTATTAGGGAACAAAAGGTTTTTCACATTTTTCCTAAGAGGAGCTCCAAAAATCATACCCGTGACAAAGAACACACGCGAACTCGCATAATTTCACGAACCTTCTACCGCGAAGCATATGCAAGAAGTTACAACATATATCGTATATTTATGACGAACATTAACAGGCATTCAGCGTATAAACATACATCTACGTACGTCTTTATATGCATACAGTAAAGTCCACCAAATTTGATTGACACCATGGAGTTGTGGAGTCGTGTGCGCCGTAAGTTTTTAACAATTTTAGTATACATGGAGAAGGGGCATGGCATACATCTTTTTGCGACTTGCATCATTGCCGATACGTATGATTACCATCTTCACGTCAATTGATTTCAGACTATATGTTGCTCTTCTGTCTCGCTGATCAGTTACCTCCCACATTCTAAGACTCGAAGACTTGCATGGGTACGTAAATATATCGTTCCTTATTTTCAAAATACTTCCAAATACCTTGATGTCAGCTGATGTTTGAGCTGTTTTCATCGACATTCGATCAATCTGCAATATTTGTCCAGTGTGAAGTAATACGGCATTGTCAGGTGGTTTCAGCGAAAGGACTGCTTCTTTATACTTCAATTTTTTGATTATAATTGTTTCGGACTTAGGTTCTGCTTTGCCTTGTTTTAATATTATTATTTTTGGTGGCAGCATTGCTTTTGGGACGTTAGCAAAAACCATCTCGTGCATACGCCGACACAGTTGCGCTAGAGGCCTATTACCGCTGCGTATCATTTTTTTCATTTTGCCTAGCATGTTCTCGAACGAAAAAGCGGTTACTTCACTCAGCGAATAATTCATATGTTTAGCGTCATCTGCGAGGTGGATCAGATTATGTATGTTCATAACTTGGCTTTGTTTTCCATAGTAGTAACGGGCTAGGGCAACAAAACTTCTTAAGTATGTTTTGGCTTGTGCGTTGTAACGTATGGCTGAACCTTTTGAGCACAGTATTCTGCAAGCAGTATGAAAAAGTAGAAAATGCTTGTAAAGTTTGGTCGGTAGAAGCTTCTTCATAACAATCGGTTCGCAATACAATAAAAAAAACTTGAACTCGGTGGCCTTCCACTTTGCAACGTCAAATATCAATCTAGTTGTGCGTTGAAATTCTGTAGGTATTTGGTTTTGTAAGCTGTTCAAGTATTGAGACAGAAGGCGCTTGCTATTCTGACTTAATTTTGTGGCCCGGTTACCCTTCAACCAAAAATCAATCAACATTTTTTTCATGATACCCAGACAGCCGAAGTGCATGAAGTCCAGCAGAAACTTGTTTATCATGTCAAGCGATTCTATTGAAGTTAGAGGTGATATGCCACGATGATGTTCTTTGTTGGTGTGATTTCGGAAGGATTCGTTATTCCTTTCCAGACAGCTTGTCGAAGTATACACCATTCTTTTATCATATCTCTCCCCACGAACATTGCAACGCTCACATGCGTAATATCCTTCATGACCTTTTACGCCCTTTATTAACGCTCGTGCAGGTGTATCACAAATGAAGCAGTCGATGAATACTTCAAACCTCTTTCCATCAACGTCAATTCCACGGCGCAACAATCCATTCATTTCTTCGACAAATTCTTCTAGATATTCTTTAAGATTGTTTGGCTTCTCAGTACCTGCATATACAGCTACCGGGAATGGCTGGTATACGTCTGGTTGATAGTGTATTTTGCATAGTATTGGCCAAAACTGTTGATTACTTGACGCGAATAGAGGCAAACCGTCGATGTTGAATTGTAAATTAATCGATCACACATCTTCGAAGATTTTTTGCGATACCAAAGTATACGAAATCACCGATTTTAGTGCCACCCTCTCCTTTTAATTCTCGTATGTTATATGCGGCAGCGGTTGTTTTGAGAAAGCGGTTGTCTTTGAAGATAGTGGCAAGGCTGGTAATAATGTTTTCTGCAAAATTTTCAGCAAGTCATCCAAGTGCGTTTGCGATATATTCGACCTCATAGCCCACTGCCGGAGCTGCATTATTTCATCATCGTAATCATCATCATCATCATTATCATCATCGGCATCAGCATTATTATCAATATTATCTCTATCATTACCAGTGTTGCGAGTCACTAATTACATTTGTAATGGAATTACTCATTTAATTACCCATTACTTTGGTAATGTATAATTAAACCGAGTTTACGATAATTACGAGTTTAACTAAAGTAATGTGTAATTAAACTTCATTTAATTAACAAAAGTAATGAGTAATTAAAAAAAATTTAATCACAATTTTCACAACACTGATCATTACTATCATCGGTATCATCATTGTCATCGTTATCATCATTGTCATCGCCATCATCGTTATCATCATTGCCATCGTTATTATCATTATTATCATCGTCATCATTATTAAGTGCACTATTTCTGACGTCTGCAGAGTGAATTTCTGCGGCATTGTCTTTATTTCGGACACGTGCTTCTTCCGCAATAGTCATCCGTAGATGATGAAGCTCTGATAGCCGACACCCCGCTCCAGGATCATTTTCTCCATAGTCCTCAAGATTAGCGTCCAGTTCGCTTCCACGATGTTGGCTAGTTTTGTGAACATACTCGATGTGCGATTCGTTTCCAATGTTCGTAGATTGAAGGTGATTACCCACACGGCACGTAATATTTCAGAAATATTTCATAAATGTTTCATTCGCTACATGACATATTTCATTGAAACATTTCAGAAATGTGTCCATGTCCGCATATATAACTAACGTTGTATATCTGACATATATCAGAAATATTTCTGATATATGTCGGTTGTATTTCAGAAATATTTCATTCGATACATTCCAGAAATATGTCAGAAATATGTTCATGCCCGCATATATAACCAACGTTGTATAGCTGACATATATCAGAAATATTTCTGATATATGTCGGTTGTATTTCAGAAATGTTTCATTCGATACATGACATATTTCATTGCAACATTCCGGGAATATGTCAGAAATGTGTCTATGTCCGCATATATAACTAACGTTGTATAGCTGACATATATCAGAAATATTTCTGATATATGTCGGTTGTATTTCAGAAATGTTTCATTCGATACATGACATATTTCATTGCAACATTCCAGAAATATGTCAGAAATGTGTCTATGTCCGCATATATAACTAACGTTGTATAGCTGACATATATCAGAAATATTTCTGATATGTGTCGGTTGTATTTCAGAAATGTTTCATTCGATACATGACATATTTCATTGCAACATTTCAGAAATATGGCAAAAATATGTCCATGCCCACATATATATAACTAACGTTGTATAGCTGGCATATATCAGAAATATTTCTGATATATTATATCAGCTATACAACGTTAGTTATATATATATTTCTGACATATGTCCATGTCCGCATATATAACACTGGTCTACAAAAAAAAAAGTGATCTCGAGTTGCAGGCTCAATTTTATCGAATCTAGGGGTTTTCGAGGGTGCTGAATCCGAAACTGATGACCGTTTGTTTCGGTTGGTTCGTATAAGGCCTTTTTTCAGCAGTTTTTCGCTTTTTTGTATATCGTTTCTCGTTTAATTTTCCAGCAATCACCAACTTCAACTAAAACGTCCCAAAATGGGCTAATTTTATAGAGAATTTAATGCCGAATCCAAATATACCATTGTTTTTTACTTCGCACCAATTGAAATCCTCGAATTTCTCAAAAAACGCCCGTAAAAGTGGTAAAATGTATGGTTTTCAACCATGTTTTCAACCACGTTCTCATCTCTAGCAAGTCCATTAGGCCCTCTGACAAAAATACAATGAAACGGTGCAGAAGATTAGACAGTTGAGCGTCGAATGAGACCAAGCGCAGCTCTTAACACCCAAAAATAAGGAAGCTATGACTTTTTCAAAGTTTGCGAAAAAAAATCAGTTTTAGCTAAATGGGTAGGGAAATGATCAAATTATGAAGAGTTAGTAAAAAATATGCTAACCAATTACAACAGCTTGGGAGCTAATAAGAGCATAAAAGTTCATTTTCTGCACAGCCATCTGGGCAGATTTCCAAAAAATCTAGGGGAATATAGTGAAGAACAAGGTGAACGCTTTCACCACGATCTGAGGATAATGGAAGAGAGGTACCAAGGTAGATGGGATGAGCACATGATGGCAGACTACTGTTGGAGCATACACAGGGAAGACAATAAACTACTTCAACATCAAAGAAAATCGAACAAAAAATCGTTTTTTCCTATTAATTAACTAGTTACAATGAGGCTGAATCTAGCGGTCGGAGCTAGCGACCGCTAGCCCGTTAATGAGCGATTACCAATATTTAATAATTTTCCAAAGATCGTCCGCCGGGGTTTTAATTTTTTTCTCAGTTCGAATGTCAGTCGTGAGTAGGTATGCATACGAAATTTTAACTCGATATTCGCTTGCAATAACTTCGCGCGCTCCAAGCGCCAAGCGGCCGCTAGCTCCGGCCGCTAGATTCAGCCTCATCTAATTATAAACTTTTCAACTTACTTGCGCCTTATTGCTTACTTATTCTCGTGGGCCTTACGTTTGAAATAATAATAATAATAATGATAATAATAGTAAATAAATCCAATTTGTACCAAATCCTGTGGACGACAATATAAATATCATTTTCATAATACGTGTATGAAATGGACCTTCTTTCATGCTTGTCGGGCGTGGGGAAAATCGCTTGTGTCGAACTACGACGAGAGCGGGAGGGAAAGTACTTTTCCTCCTGCCTATATATATATATATATTATATTATATTATATATATATAATATATATATATAATATATATTATATATATATATATATATATATATATATATATATACATATATACATATATATATATATATATATATATATATATTGTGACGTTGCAGATTAGCTGCCGTCACTAGAGCCTTTCTGGCACATATTTTATTAGTAATATCGAGAGAGAGAGAGAATATCGCCGTCTAGACCCTCGGGATACAAGTGACACACCTGTTTTATAAGCAATAGAGTTAGACTAATTTGAAGTGTTTTTCTGTTAATGTACCGCGAGAGAGAGAGAGACAGAGATAAAGAAGACAACGACTTCCGAACTTCCGCTACAAGAACTTCCGCTCCGGAGATGCTACCGACGGTATGCAGTCCAGTACAGCGCAGTACTCAGGATAGTACCGCAACATCTACGGGGAGGGATGTAGACCTTGGAGAATTATCGCTAGGGAGTGAACAGGGTCCCCATAAGACCTCCTGCCAGCCGATGCATCTTGTCACCCAGCATCTGACTGTTACGTCGAGTGCAGTCAGCTTATATCGCCCGATCCAGCAATCAGAAGACGACGTCACGCAGAGTCCATACCTGGACGAGTGACGTAACGTATCGCCAGAGGACATCCTACGTAACGGTGGACGAGTATCGCGTCCTACGTGCTCTGTCAGGTCACGAAGAGGTGGCGACTCAGATGAGACACCTAGACCTGGCAGAAGTCTACAGTCGGTCATCTATCGCAGGGATTACCGCTGTGGAGGACATCCCGAGGGATGGATATCGCCTGGATCGGAAAAGCTCAACGAGAACCAAGGTCACACCCTCCCGCCAGCCATCTCGCAGCTGAGATACCGCAGAACGGTGGTTCTGTCGCTGCGAAGCGCGTGAAGAAACGCCTGACGCCCGGCAATAAGATTACGCTTCGAACTGGTCAACTGACGAGTTGACTGTTCGAACTTTGTCGCTCGCAGGACCAATCAGACGATTAATTGGTCCTGATAGGTTCCCCACCTTGACCTACCTCACTGGGAGCCAGCTCGCCAAATTGTCTGCGGAGAATCATCACTTCTACGTACCGCTTAGTCTAAAATAGACGTGTCGAACTCTCGCTCTCTCGCTAGTTTCCGCTCTCGTAATAAGTTAAGTTAAGTAAGTTAAAGTTTGTGAGTGCCAAAAGCAGCTCTACACAAAGGTAAGGTCTTTATGATCAATAATTGCTAGAAAAATCCACAAAAGCTATCGCTGAACTCTCATTTGATTATTTTATACTCTATTTTTGTGTATCGCGAACCTACGGGTTACGCACGTAACGTTCAGTTCGAAGAATTCAGTAAAAGCACTTTATAACTGTCTGCAGCCATTTTGATTACCTTACGCTTCATTATATTTCGCTCATTAGTCTAATTTCTACCTTTGCTTTGCCTAAGATTCGCTAACGCTTATTTGATTGCTTATTCTGATCTAAATTCTCGCTTGAGAATATTCTGTATCTTGTATTTCGCTATCTTTGGTTTATTATAATATATTTGAACCATAAGTAGTGTAGTATCGCATGGTGTGTCGCTTGTAATCCAGCTCCCCGTGGGTTGGCTGACGTAGAAAGTCATAGGATTAAGTTGTTCATTCTTGTTTAATTTTAAGTTGTTCTAGCTATAATTCTTTATTATTCTATTATTCTAATTTATTTTAAATATCTCCACTATCTTGAAATATCTCTACTATCTTGAAGAATCTGCGCTATCTCTGAAAATCTTCGCTAGCCCTGATTATCTTCAGTTATTTGATTAACTTGCTATCTTGATCCTTGTCTAATATCTTTTTTTTATCCTTGCGTAGGATCTAAATAATTTCTTATCTCATATCGATTAATAGCTCGTTTAATTACCGCCGTAGAGTCGCTATAAAAAGAGAATACATCTCACGTAATTAATTTGAGGCTGATTAAGCGAGGTATTATGGTCACCTGTATCTTCTAGAATTAATAATTTCCCTTGTACTTGCGAACTTAGTTTACTGTATTTTTCGAGTCGTTATATTAGTTATTGCATTAATTATCGCTGAATAATTATCATTAATACCGCTAGCTCGCCGCTATTAGAAAATTTGCCGAGAGTATCGTATCGCTCGGTGATACGCAACCTGGAAATTAGAGTAGCTTGCATTGTATCGCTTCTACGGCGTTAGCTAGCTAACCGGCGTGTTTACGTTTCTTTTATATTACCGCTGAGACGCAATAAGACTCACTAATATTATATTCTTTGTTCCGCATTATTCCAACGCTGTCTATTTCTTAAATATTATTCTGTACTATTATCTTGAAAACTATTTCTGTAATTATCTCGGAACTCGGTCATTTGTGTCTGATCACTTTTATATTTTAATTATCTTGAAACAATATACGAAATCTCCGGATTTCATCGAAGGAAATTTTATATCTGGTGTTCTATATTTTATTTGACTATTTATTAAGGTGAATCCACCCACTCTACCCTTATCGCAGGAAATCTGAGTTAGCTGACGCTTTAAGGCCGTCGTTCCGGCAATTAAGTAGTATCTTTTAATATCGCTATTGTTTAGTAGATTTTTGTGAAAAACGACACTTCCGTGTCTGGCGCCCAACTCTCTCTCTATCTTAGTCTTTTATTAAATTATCTTTATCAAGGAACGCCGTAGGGTGCGGAGTTAGAGCTCTGGAAAACTCCGTTACAAAATGGCGCCCAACGTGGGGCCACGCCAATAAAGTTCAGAGTATTTTTGATTTGAAAAATTACCGCTTCAGAATATAGTTCAGGAACCCAGATATAAATCCGATTCGTATATTGTTCAACTGTCGTGACCACGTTGTAGGTGGAAGAATAATAAAAAGTCTTTCGCTAAAACAAGACGACAAGGTTGGAATAATACTATTTCTTTGATAATCTAGATCAATTCTTTCTTGCTGACGAACTCCCTTCCAAAACACCCTAGAATTAAGAAACAGGTAAAAAGAGACAAACCGTTATAAGATTAATTATTTGAATTAGCTATCGCCATATTCGATTATTACAAATTTGAATTAACGAACATCTAACCGTCGATTATTAATCCGAAAACAATAGCTTAGCAACAGAGTATTATCTCTTTGTTGACACTGAGTTCTATAATCCGCTTAGACTCTAATAATAACATTTCTTTGCTGTTTTCGAACTATTGCACAACGGTTATTATTGTGTAGGGATTACCGCTTTATTTCATCGACTCAAATCTCGGTTTCATAACATCGTACCGCTATTGTCGTTAAATATCGCTAATCCCCCCGATAAACAATCCGTTGAAAATTTCGGATTTGAATTTAACCGTTAAATATCGATATCGCATAGTTAGTTGAACTAATTATATGCCGCACAACTCAAGTGATTACGATTGGGTACAAAGACTATCCGAAAGCACCCTTAAGTTCGTCTTATCGCACCGCAATCTCGCGACCAACGGGTCAGTCCCAGAGTTACGCGACCGTTTAATAAATTCGTTCCGACTAACGCAGATCGTCATGTCGCAAAAAGACTCTTCGGGCGGAGGGGGAATACCTCCACCCCCTGGAGCCGACGAAAGTAGTCAGCAATTTCCACACTCCCCCCATCCAGGTGAAGAGGGTAGACATACGCTTTCCGGTATCCCAGAACACTCTACACCAACCAACCAAACACCGGGAATACCGCCAGAAAATTTTGAAAATAACAATCCCGTCGACGCGAACGTGGTAATTGATTCGAATCCCGCAGCTCAATCGACACCTCCACCTAACGCAAACGCTAGTACCGCTTTTCCGATGCAGAATAACAACACACCCGGTAGAAATCCAGATAGCAACGTTTTTATACCGCAGGTTCAGTACGCACGCTTGAACCTAGATGCGCTTCATATCTCGCAACCCCACCAGCAAAGTACTGCCGGTTATGCACCGGGAATGTTGCGACAGCCGGTGTACAGAGAATCTCCCAGGTCTCAGCCACCGACTGGATCTGGTCATCTGGACTATGATCTACCGCGTGAACCTTATTACGATGACTATTATTATCGGGAACGGCTACACGCTGCGAATAGGCGTGAGTACCGCGAGTACCGCGAATATGTCGCTCCGCGTGAGGCATATCGAGTCGATTTTCCCGAAGATGACAGATCAATCAGCGAGGAGCGCGAGGATTATTATCCGACCAATAACCAACCTAGATACGCCGATCGCGCCATACCGCTACCTCGCAGAGAGGTTAGATTTTCTGATCTACCTCGCAGGGAGTTCAGATATCCCGATCGCGACGTACCGCTACCCTACCGGGAGGCTAGATATCGCGATCACTCACCACCTAGAGGTCAATACAGAACCGTGGATCCTAGACAGCCGAATTGGGATGGGTACGACCTCCCAATGCCGCCTGAAAACGTAGGTTATTTTTGGTCTCCGCAGATGCCTAATACCGCTACCCTTCCGCGCAGCGATTCTCGCACATCTCTAGCCGCACTCGAAGCACTACGCAAATGGAATTTAAAATTCTCGGGTGCGCGCGACGAAGACGGTGAAGCTTTTTTAACACGAATTAAGGAAGGTAGAGTCCTAGTTCACATCCGCGACGAAGACCTTCTCAATAGCATTCCATTCTTTCTTTCCGGCTTCGCGCTTTATTGGTTTCGCGATGAACGTCCCGCTTGGAGAACTTTTACCGATTTTGAAATCGCGTGGCGACAAAGATTCGCTAATGCCGACCTTCGATTCTCTATCAGGGAGGAAATCCGTAATCGAACGCAAGGCGAACACGAACTTGCATCGGAATACCTAACCTGTTTAAAAGCTTTATTTGGCAGGCTACGACCCGCCTGGCCAGAAGAAGAGCAGTTAGATTACGCGTATCACAATATGTTACCGCGTTATCAAGTGTTAATTAGGCGTGAAGAGTTACGCAGTGTCACTCATTTAGAACAACTAGCGTTGCAGCTGGAAGTAAGCTTCCGCTGTGCAAGTCACTATAAGGCACCGCCAACGCCTGAGAAATCTATGATTCCGGAATTAGCCTATCGCATTCCGAAAAACGTCAGCTCCAAGCCGAGACCTCTCGCTATTGCCGCTATAGAGTCATTCGAGGAAGTAGACGAAATAATAAATGCCGCTCGAACACCCGCGCCGCGACCTAAAATCACGCAAAACGCGAAAAAGAAGACGCCTATGCGTGCTATTACTAGGCAATCGCCAAATTCCGACAGTATAGATTCCACTCCAGAACCAGATATCGCGCATGCAACTGCTGCACCCGGAAATGATGCACCCGAGAAACGCGAAGTAAGAACTCCGCGACCGACAATTTGTTATAACTGTCACCAAGCAGGTCATCGTTTTTCTGACTGTAAAGAACCGCGTACGTTATTTTGTTATCGCTGTGGCTATCCTAACGTTACTAAAGCTACTTGCCCGCGAAATTGCGCGGAAAACTAGATAGGGAGCCGTTGGATCGGGTAACTACGGAAAATAACTCCCCACCCGATGATTTGCCGAATACCGAATTGCAAGACCATCTGTCTCGCTTCGAAAAATTAGAAACCCTATACAGTAGTCCGATAAAAACTTCCGCTCATCGAGCTATGCTGTTTATTACGTTTCAGATTCAAGGTCATTCACTAAATGCGTTATTTGATTCCGGTTCCTCTCGCACCTTTTTAGGCAACCGAGGTATAGAATTGATTAAATTATTAGATCTTCCGCTTTTTAATACCCAGACTCGTACCGTATATTTAGCAGCCGGTCAAGCAACCGAGCTTATGAGTGAAGTGCGTCTACCAATCGAACTCCGCGGTCGTCACTTCGAAATTACCGCCCGCACGTTACAGAATTTAGGTTTTTCTTGCATTGTCGGCTTAGATTTTATTCGCGAGTTAAACATGGTAGTTGATTTTTCCGCAGCTACCTGGCATTTTAAAGATGATCCCGCGCAGATATTCGAATTCGACGACGCTAACGAAACAAACTTCGCACGCCTCACATGCAATGGCATTGTCACGCTTTCCGATAAGCAAGCTTCAGATCTCGAGCAATTTTTGAAAGTCGAAGTACCGCCAATGCCAGACAACCTCGGAGCTACCAATTTAACTTCACACCGCATCGATGTCGGACATCATCCCGCTATTTGACAGCGTTGCTATCGCGTATCGCCAAAAATTCAGGAGGCAATCGATGCCGAAGTCGATAAAATGCTGGAGGCAGGTATAATCGAACCCTCACGTAGTGAGTGGGCTAGTCCAATAGTCATGGTTAAAAAACCAAATGGGAAATATCGCTTCTGTATTGACTTCCGGCAGGTGAATAACGTCTCGAAACGCGATGCATATCCTCTACCGCGCATGGATGCGATTCTCGATAAGTTACGTTCCGCTCGATACATTTCTACCATCGATCTGAGTCAGGCTTATTTTCAAATACCGCTTACTCCGGATAGTAAAGAAGTAACTGCATTTATCGTTCCGGGAAAAGGTCTTTTTCACTTCACGCGAATGCCTTTCGGCTTAACAGGTGCTCCCGCCACCTTTCAGAGGTTATTAGATCAGCTGATCGGACCTGACATGGATCCTCATGCCTTTGCATACCTTGATGATATAATAATCACGACTAAAACTTTTGAAGAACATCTCGCATGGCTTAAAAAGGTTCTAAAGGTCATCCATGACGCTGGTTTAACAATCAATCCGGAAAAAAGTAAATTCTGCCGCGCAGAAGTAAAATATCTTGGTTTTATCGTCAATGAAAACGGACTGCAGGTCGATCCGGATAAAACTGCACCGGTTATTAGCTATCCGATACCAACTAACGTCAAGCTCGTGCGTAGATTTTTAGGCATGGCTTCATGGTATCGCAGATTTATTCCGAATTTCGCTGCTACTTCTGAACCGCTTACGCGCTTATTAAAGAAGGCACAGCCTTGGACATGGCAAGCCGAACAACAACTCGCTTTTGAGACTCTTCGAGATAATTTGACTAGTGCACCGACTTTAAGTTGTCCAGATTTTAATTTACCATTTACTTTACAAACGGACGCGAGTATAGTAGGCCTAGGTGCCGTCCTGACTCAGGTTCACGATGAGATGGAATATGTTATCGCTTATGCAAGTCGATCGTTATCAGACGCCGAACGAAAGTACTCCGTTACCGAGTTAGAATGTCTCGCTGTCATCTGGTCGATTCAAAAGTTCCGCGCGTATATCGAAGGTTACCGCTTTACTGTCGTCACCGACCACAGCAGCCTGCAGTGGCTGCATAATCATAAAAATCCTACTGGTCGATTAGCGCGTTGGGCTCTGGAATTACTCGGTTACGATTTTAAAATAGTATATCGCAAAGGCGCTTTAAATCACGTACCTGATGCACTATCTCGCATCCCTGAAATCGCTGCCGCCGTAATACCGCCTCCGATCACTTGGTACGAACGCCGGAAACACGACGTAGCTACTACACCTAAGAAATATCCCGCTTGGAAAATCGAGAACGACGAATTATATTTTTACCGCGAAGATCCGTTACTTGGCAAACTAATTACCGACTTAGAAGCGCGGAAGCTAGTCCTACCAGCTGATCGACAAGCTCAAGCCTTATACGAAGCTCATAACGAACCGCAAGCCGGACACCTCGGTGTCGATAAAACATACCGCCGCGTAGCTACTTCCTATTATTGGCTCGGTATGTTTCGCGACGTCACTCAGTATGTCAAGCAATGTGAGATTTGTCAACGTTGTAAAGTCAGCCAATTAGCTCCCGCAGGCCTCATGGGTCATCGAATTATCGAACAGCCATGGACCGTAGTCGCTACCGACATCATGGGTCCATTTCCGCCAAGTCGCGCCGGTTTCGCTTATATCCTCGTTTTTCAAGATCTCTATACCAAATGGGTGGAGTGCTGCGCGCTTCGAAAAGCTACTGGCAAAGCGATTAGTGAATCGTTCAAGGAATTGATAATTTCTCGCTGGGGAGTACCGCAGGCTTTGCTTACGGATAATGGCACGGAATTCAATAATAAAACCATAAAAGAATTAGCTACTACCTATAACATAGTACATTGCACTACGCCACCGTATCATCCGCAAGCAAATCCGGTGGAAAGAGTCAATCGCGTGCTAAAAACGATGATCGTGTCATTTTTAGGCAACGATCACCGCGAGTGGGACCAGCATCTCAATGACTTCCGCTTCGCTTATAATACCGCTTATCATTCCTCGATCGAAACTAGTCCCGCTTTTCTAAATTTCGGACGCGTACCGCAACCGATCAATTCGCTAAGGCATAAAACGAACGAAAATCTCGCTGTTGCACCGCTACCGCCAAAACTCTGGGCTGAACGTATGGAAAAACTGCAGCTATTGCACGAATGGGTTTCCGACAACCTTGATAAAGCGTATCGCCGCCAAGCCAAACAATACGATCAGCGTCATCGTCCTTCCGCTTTCAAAGTTGGAGACTTGGTGCTCAAACGACATCGCGTGTTGTCTTCCGCTCAACAAAACATCGCCGCCAAGCTGGTTCCGAGATTTCATGGTCCTTTCCGAATCTCCCGTCTCCTATCTCCCTCAGTGCATGAAGTAAGCGACATACGTAGTGGGAAAGTAGTTGGGAAAATACCTGTTAGCGATTTAAAATTATATCAACCTGTGCTTCCTCCGGTTATCTAGCCAACTACGCAGCTACCTCACCAATATCGCTTGCGCGGATGTATCGCTACCTTAAGTATAATAGCCGAAAATGTACGACTACCTCACCAATAAATATCGCTAATCGCTATCCGCGTCTCATCCGGTTTTATCTCTCTTACCAATTTTATCCTTAGTCTTAAGTCCAAAAACACCTATCTAATTTTTTTTTAAATCATTTTGATCATTTCTCTATGATATACTTTAGTTGATTCGTCGTCAGTAAGTTAGAACTATCTAGTATGTAATTTCTTCTGCTTTTTCTATCTACTATCTTATCTATCTGATATCTGGCAAGTTCCTAAGGAGTGTCTTATTTAGCATGTCTAATGAGTTTAGTCTTCGAGCCACTTGCCGCAGATAACATCTTTGCATATCGCTGCCTAAGTATGGTTAGTATTTTGATGGTAGTAAAGAACAACTTAATACGACTTCTCGTTCAGTAAGCCACACCATGGATGATCTTTGTCAATATCGCAGAACTAGCAGTCAAATACGTAAGTAATCTATCTTTTTCTGATTCATGTGTTAATTATTGTGCTCAGTCAATCATGAAGTTGCTTGTATCGCTTGTGGTCTAGCTATGACATAGAGGCCTTGCCTTCGTTAGGCCTCCTTTTAGGAGGGAGGAGTTGTGACGTTGCAGATTAGCTGCCGTCACTAGAGCCTTTCTGGCACATATTTTATTAGTAATATCGAGAGAGAGAGAGAATATCGCCGTCTAGACCCTCGGGATACAAGTGACACACCTGTTTTATAAGCAATAGAGTTAGACTAATTTGAAGTGTTTTTCTGTTAATGTACCGCGAGAGAGAGAGAGACAGAGATAAAGAAGACAACGACTTCCGAACTTCCGCTACAAGAACTTCCGCTCCGGAGATGCTACCGACGGTATGCAGTCCAGTACAGCGCAGTACTCAGGATAGTACCGCAACATCTACGGGGAGGGATGTAGACCTTGGAGAATTATCGCTAGGGAGTGAACAGGGTCCCCATAAGACCTCCTGCCAGCCGATGCATCTTGTCACCCAGCATCTGACTGTTACGTCGAGTGCAGTCAGCTTATATCGCCCGATCCAGCAATCAGAAGACGACGTCACGCAGAGTCCATACCTGGACGAGTGACGTAACGTATCGCCAGAGGACATCCTACGTAACGGTGGACGAGTATCGCGTCCTACGTGCTCTGTCAGGTCACGAAGAGGTGGCGACTCAGATGAGACACCTAGACCTGGCAGAAGTCTACAGTCGGTCATCTATCGCAGGGATTACCGCTGTGGAGGACATCCCGAGGGATGGATATCGCCTGGATCGGAAAAGCTCAACGAGAACCAAGGTCACACCCTCCCGCCAGCCATCTCGCAGCTGAGATACCGCAGAACGGTGGTTCTGTCGCTGCGAAGCGCGTGAAGAAACGCCTGACGCCCGGCAATAAGATTACGCTTCGAACTGGTCAACTGACGAGTTGACTGTTCGAACTTTGTCGCTCGCAGGACCAATCAGACGATTAATTGGTCCTGATAGGTTCCCCACCTTGACCTACCTCACTGGGAGCCAGCTCGCCAAATTGTCTGCGGAGAATCATCACTTCTACGTACCGCTTAGTCTAAAATAGACGTGTCGAACTCTCGCTCTCTCGCTAGTTTCCGCTCTCGTAATAAGTTAAGTTAAGTAAGTTAAAGTTTGTGAGTGCCAAAAGCAGCTCTACACAAAGGTAAGGTCTTTATGATCAATAATTGCTAGAAAAATCCACAAAAGCTATCGCTGAACTCTCATTTGATTATTTTATACTCTATTTTTGTGTATCGCGAACCTACGGGTTACGCACGTAACGTTCAGTTCGAAGAATTCAGTAAAAGCACTTTATAACTGTCTGCAGCCATTTTGATTACCTTACGCTTCATTATATTTCGCTCATTAGTCTAATTTCTACCTTTGCTTTGCCTAAGATTCGCTAACGCTTATTTGATTGCTTATTCTGATCTAAATTCTCGCTTGAGAATATTCTGTATCTTGTATTTCGCTATCTTTGGTTTATTATAATATATTTGAACCATAAGTAGTGTAGTATCGCATGGTGTGTCGCTTGTAATCCAGCTCCCCGTGGGTTGGCTGACGTAGAAAGTCATAGGATTAAGTTGTTCATTCTTGTTTAATTTTAAGTTGTTCTAGCTATAATTCTTTATTATTCTATTATTCTAATTTATTTTAAATATCTCCACTATCTTGAAATATCTCTACTATCTTGAAGAATCTGCGCTATCTCTGAAAATCTTCGCTAGCCCTGATTATCTTCAGTTATTTGATTAACTTGCTATCTTGATCCTTGTCTAATATCTTTTTTTTATCCTTGCGTAGGATCTAAATAATTTCTTATCTCATATCGATTAATAGCTCGTTTAATTACCGCCGTAGAGTCGCTATAAAAAGAGAATACATCTCACGTAATTAATTTGAGGCTGATTAAGCGAGGTATTATGGTCACCTGTATCTTCTAGAATTAATAATTTCCCTTGTACTTGCGAACTTAGTTTACTGTATTTTTCGAGTCGTTATATTAGTTATTGCATTAATTATCGCTGAATAATTATCATTAATACCGCTAGCTCGCCGCTATTAGAAAATTTGCCGAGAGTATCGTATCGCTCGGTGATACGCAACCTGGAAATTAGAGTAGCTTGCATTGTATCGCTTCTACGGCGTTAGCTAGCTAACCGGCGTGTTTACGTTTCTTTTATATTACCGCTGAGACGCAATAAGACTCACTAATATTATATTCTTTGTTCCGCATTATTCCAACGCTGTCTATTTCTTAAATATTATTCTGTACTATTATCTTGAAAACTATTTCTGTAATTATCTCGGAACTCGGTCATTTGTGTCTGATCACTTTTATATTTTAATTATCTTGAAACAATATACGAAATCTCCGGATTTCATCGAAGGAAATTTTATATCTGGTGTTCTATATTTTATTTGACTATTTATTAAGGTGAATCCACCCACTCTACCCTTATCGCAGGAAATCTGAGTTAGCTGACGCTTTAAGGCCGTCGTTCCGGCAATTAAGTAGTATCTTTTAATATCGCTATTGTTTAGTAGATTTTTGTGAAAAACGACACTTCCGTGTCTGGCGCCCAACTCTCTCTCTATCTTAGTCTTTTATTAAATTATCTTTATCAAGGAACGCCGTAGGGTGCGGAGTTAGAGCTCTGGAAAACTCCGTTACAATATATATATATATATATATATAATATATATTATATATATATATTATATATATATAATATAATATAATATATATATATATATAGGCAGGAGGAAAAGTACTTTCCCTCCCGCTCTCGTCGTAGTTCGACACAAGCGATTTTCCCCACGCCCGACAAGCATGAAAGAAGGTCCATTTCATACACGTATTATGAAAATGATATTTATATTGTCGTCCACAGGATTTGGTACAAATTGGATTTATTTACTATTATTATCATTATTATTATTATTATTTCAAACGTAAGGCCCACGAGAATAAGTAAGCAATAAGGCGCAAGTAAGTTGAAAAGTTTATAATTAGATGAGGCTGAATCTAGCGGCCGGAGCTAGCGGCCGCTTGGCGCTTGGAGCGCGCGAAGTTATTGCAAGCGAATATCGAGTTAAAATTTCGTATGCATACCTACTCACGACTGACATTCGAACTGAGAAAAAAATTAAAACCCCGGCGGACGATCTTTGGAAAATTATTAAATATTGGTAATCGTATATATATATATATATATGTATATATATATATATATATATATATAGGGGTTTCCAGCTCATCTCGACCACCTTCCAGACCTGACCCCCTCGGATTTGAGTGAAACTTTTTTTTTTGCTTCACTCAAGGCCCAAATTGAAACCTCAATTTTTTTCAGAATTTTTTGAGCCCCCGTCCCGGAGGCATAGATAGTGGAAATTTGCCATTTTATGAAATCCCAGAATTTTTGAACGATGATATCTTGGGATTGAAGAGTCATATCAATAAAAACAGGGTGGTCAATAGATTTGTCTTGAATTGAACTTTCCGAAAAAAAATATTTCGCAATTTTGCGATACCGTCCCGGCCGTTAGAAATTCATTTTAAAGCGCAAAATGGATTTTTCGATGATTTGGGCATTTTTGATTTTTTTGATTTTTTTTTCTAAAATTCTATGAAGAAAGACAAATTTTTGAGGCCCACAACGAAGATGGAGACTCTAATGGTTTAGAAGTTATGATTTTTTCAGTTTTTAAAAGTGCGCGAAACTGAGAATTTCAAGCGACAAATACCCGTCTCATCGACTGTTTTATTTTTTTTCGTTTCATTCGACTAGAATTGACTTCTCATTCAAAGAACTGTACCGCATGAATTGAAAAAAAATGAAAAAGCCGATGAGACGGGTATTTGTCGCTTGAAATTCTCAGTTTCGCACACTTTTAAAAACTGAAAAAATCATAACTTCTAAACCATTAGAGTCTCCATCTTCGTTATGGGCCTCAAAAATTTGTCTTTCTTCATAGAATTTTAGAAAAAAAAATCAAAAAAATCAAAAATGCCCAAATCGTCGAAAAATCCATTTTTCGCTTTAAAATGAATTTCTAGCGGCCGGGACGGTATCGCAAAATTGCGAAATATTTTTTTTCAGAAAATTCAATTCAAGACAAATCTATTGACTACCCTGTTTTTATTGATATGACTCTTCAATCCCAAGATATCATCGTTCAAAAATTCTGGGATTTCATAAAATTGCAAATTTTCACTATCTATGCCTCCGGGACGGGGGCTCGAAAAATTCTGAAAAAAATTGAGGTTTTAATTTGGGCCTTGAGTGAAGCAAAAAAAAAGTTTCACTCAAATCCGGGGGGGTCAGGTCTGGAAGGTGGTCGAGATGAGCTGGAAACCCCCATATATATATATAATATATAATATAATATATATATAATATAATATAATATATATATATATATATAGGCAGGAGGAAAAGTACTTTTCTCCCCGCTACAGCGGGAGGAAAAGTACTTTCCCTCCCGCTCTCGTCGTAGTTCGACACAAGCGATTTTCCCCACGCCCGACAAGCATGAAAGAAGGTCCATTTCATACACGTATTATGAAAATGATATTTATATTGTCCTCCAGAGGATTTGGTACAAATTGGATTTATTTACTATTATTATCATTATTATTATTATTATTATATATATATTATATATATTATATATATATATATATATATATATATTGTAACGGGTTTTCCTGGGCTCGGGTACCCAGAAATAATAAGCCGAATACAAACCGGGGCCTACGGGTAGCTAGGGGATGCTGTTGGGCGCCAGACTTCACTTAGAAGTCCTCTCTCTCGCTCACTCTGCGACCCTCCGACTAACTCTAAGGGTAGAGGGATTTCGTGGGGGCGAGGAATAAAGACACTCTGTAGAATTGCTATTATTATTGTTTATTAAAAAGAAAAAAAGAAAAGGTGGCGAATTTAATACCACGCCCGCTACCTGGCGTATTTACAAAACGATAAATTAAAATATTGACTCTACTGTTACTTTACTGACTCGACTTTCTTATTTTACAATGACTCTACTCTAATTTTTAAATATCACAGACAATTTACTAAATATTACAATCAAATAACTGAAGCTACTAAAACAATTAAATATGAAAATATAAACTCTATTAAAGTGCGACTAACTATTATCACTCTCTCTCTCTCTTGATCTACTCTATCCAGAGTATCCTAGATCTAGTTAGACGGTAGGGAGGACAGAGTCGACTCTGCCTACGGTCTATTGCTCGCTCGCTCTAACTAGGAGGAAGCAGACGAGCTCTGACGGGTGACAGCTGAGCGTCGCGCGTGACGTCAGAGGTCGGTGGCAAAATGGCGTCTACTAGTTTTCTGCGCAGCGGTGACCAATGCTGGCACGGCTACGCGCAGCGTAAACAAGGCGCCTGGTGTCTACGTTTGAATCCAACGGTTCGCGGGGAACGGTTGAGATTCAGACACGAGGCTTCTCGAGGCTCAGGGTATTAATGCAGGGGAGGCGGGTTGCTACTAGGGACGACTAGATTACGAATCAGATTGATCCTACCTGGTGCTGACAAGGATACGGCCTCGGATGCGACGGTAGTATTCAATAAACGGTCGGAGAGCCGGGGGTTAAGCGTAGGTCGTCAAAAGCCAGTCAGTAGTCCAATAGTCACAATTCAATAATCCGTAGTCCAAAAGCGTAGCACAGGTCGTTATAACACACAGAAAACACACAAACTCTACACACAAACTCTCCTAAACTCTCTCACCACTCTTTACAACAAAAACTCTCTCACACTCTCTCACTCTTTTATTCACTTTCTTGACTTTTTCCAATGCACGAGGTATACTCAAAGCGTCCAGAAAATGGAATGAGGTTCTCTTCCGTTATCTCTAGTACCAACCGGCGTCGCCCGGTAAGCGAGCGCTGGCGGCGACCCGGTCACCATGTGCGAGGATCTGCGGCCAATATGGCGTCGCTGAGGGAGAGCGGCGCGATTTAAATCGGGCGGCTGGGCTTAGACACGTCCGTAGGTCGGTTAGGCGGAAGTCTAACGTGCACCACGTTACAATATATATAATATATATATAATATATATATATAATATATATATAATATATATATAATATATATATAATATATATATAATATATATTGTTACATTTGTGAAATCACCCTTATATATTAATTCTATATGATCTAGATCAAGTAGCCTATATGATAAAAGATATCTTCTAAAATATAAGAACTACGGTTGCTACGTTAACAAACATTATTGTAAAACAAATTAGTCTGTCTTTAGCCTCGTACTGAAGCAGACCTGTATTTTCTGAATACATAAACCTTTTGCCCAATTGATTATATTTCATCTGATTCACTTTATTTCCCTCGGGAATCCATAAATATTAACTTATTATTACAACAAATATTAAAAATATTACATTGGTGTCAGAATCGGGATCTTACCGGGATCGATAAAGTGAATTTTTGAAAGAGAGTTCGTGATTGTGAAAGGATTTAAAAAAAAAAAGAATTTAAAAAAAGAAACGAAATGTCTCGTCGACGAGAACCTCAACAAGCTCCAGCACCTCAGCCCCAGGTTGATATGATGGAACGACTTTTCCAAACTTTAGCCGCACAACAACAGGCAAGCATAGCCGCTCAATCCGCACAACAACAAGCTAGTTTAGCTGCACAAGCAGCACAACAAGAAGCCAATTTAACGGCACAAAGAGAACGCGAAGAGCGAGAAGCTCAACTACGACGCGAAGAAAGAGAGGAACGCCGAGCAGAGCGCGAAGCGAATTTAATAGCGCAACGCGAAGAAAGACAGGCAAATTTAACAGCTCAACGGGAACGCGAAGAGCGCGAAACTATTCGATTGAGGGAAGAAAGAGAGGCGAACCTAGCGAATCAACGAGCTGATAGAGAGGCAAATCTGGCAGCTCAACAAGCTACCCTATCCATTTTAATGAGACGCCTGGAGCCACAGGAAACAATGTCTCTAACCTCAACTCCTAGACGATCCCCAGTAAGGATTGAGGAAATAATTGAACCCACAAATATACGGTCTGTACAAAACTATGGGGAAGAAGAACCTTCCCCAACAATACGTAGACCTCGTACGGGTGGAGCGGCAACTTTTACGCCACACACCCGTACTGTACCTCAAAGCGACCGAATTGGAGGTACAATTCGGGACGCACGAGACGTAGAGAATATTAATCAAATGGCTGGTGACCAAAATATAGACAATACAATTAATAATCTTCCTCTCAATTTATCTCGCGCCGGGAGTAGTCGCGATAAACAAATTAACGATACAATTATTACTCGTAATGAAGGTTATACTGAGTCATCAAAAAAATCGTCTAACCTTAAAGTAAATTTCTTTGACGGATCAATTCCTTGGGCTGACTATGAGCGACAATTTCAAATAATTGCAAAAGTAAACTCTTGGTCCTCTATTACTAAGGCCGGACAGCTTGCAGGAAGCTTGAGAGGTCCTGCCTTGGCTGTTCTATCGGCTCTGGCTGATTCAGACATTGAAAATTATGATAAACTCAGTGCAGCCTTACGTTTGAGATTCGGAAGTCAACTCATATCAAAATTATCTCTAACTCAATTAGATCTTAAAAAACAGGCTAAGGAAGAAGGTCTTGCCTCTCTTGGAGTAGAAATAGAAAGATTAGCTAGGATAGCTTTACCTAATTGTGATGAACCAACTAGAGATATATTAGCTTGTAACAAATTTATTAATGCAATAAACGATGCAGAATTAAGACATACTCTTAGTTTGACAGGACCTTCCTCTGTCCAAGAAGCAGTTATTAAGGGTCTAGAAATTGAGGCATTGACTAAACATCATTTAGGAGTAGGAAAAATTAGACAAATTGAAACAGATAAAATTCCTACTATCCCTATAAAATCAAACGATTCTGAGAAAACTACTCCCAGGCAGCAAAATAATTATAACAGAAATAATAATAATAATTACAACGTAAATAACGGAGGCAGATCTCCACCCGTGTGTAAATTCTGCCATAAGATAGGTCATGTAACAGATAAATGTTTCTCATTAGAAAAAAGGAATAATTCAATTAATGATAATCTTTCGGATTCTCGGACGTCTTGGCGAAAAGACGACGAGAAAAATAATTATTCAAATCAGACTTCCTGGAGGGATAGAGATCCCTCTTCAGATTCACAACCAATAACCTCAAAAGAGTAGGTTCTAATGATTCAACGGAGCTTAAAACTTTTTATTAATAGTCCTAGTTCTATCCAATTTTTAATAGAAAAAGTGTTACGTAAATGTTTTAAATGCGACTACGATCGTTTATCTTCCAATTCATTATTTATTTTCAATCGATCTAACTTTTCTTTTATTTCATTAGCGTGATAGCTATATAAGAGATCCGAGCGGAAAATCTACATATAGGTTATGTTTTAGTTTACAAACATTAACCCAAGTTTTTCCAGCTCCCGATATTCCGATAGTAGGATATTCTATTTAAATGACGAAATGATATTCTGAGACGAGAAGAAGGAAGCCTAATTCATCCCATCCTGACCTATTATTCCGGTTTCCTCACTTCTATTCAGATAAGATCGTTCCAATTTATATTTATAACATTTATTTAATAGAATAATTTAATTTATTAATTTATTATATTTGAAATAATCTATCTAATATCAGATAGTTTAATTTATCATTTGAAAGAAAATATTTAAAAAGGAATTTATAATTTTGATTTGAATAATTTAATTTATTAATTTATTATATTTGAAATAATCTATCTAATATCAAAAAAATTTAATTTATCATTTGAAAGAAAATATTTAAAAAGGAATTTATAATTTTGATTTAAAAGAGATTTGAAAGGAATCTATAATTTTGAAGAGTTTTTAGAAGAGAAACTCATATTTATGACCTTATTATTTCGAGAGAATAACATTTGTCCTCCCATTTAGGTCGTATATGATTTATTTCGAAGAGGTTTGGAGTTGGATCTCCTGGAGTTTAGAATCGGACTTTCCGTTCCAGTCTTTGGTCCTTCTACCCCTCCAACCCCTTCCTGTTCCAGTATTCAGGACTTTCTTCATAATGACCAAGGAATTCTTCGCCTTGTTCCTGAGTTTCTACTCTTATTTCCTGATTCCTGTCCACTGATCCTGTATTCCTGAGTTTCTACTCTTGTTCCTGGTTCCTGTTCTTGAAGATTTTTGTAAAAACCCATGTTGTGAAATTAAGTTAGACTATCTTTTTAGAGGTTTTCTGTGGTTTCCCTACTAATAAGAAGACGAATGTCAGATAGTACTTAGGAAAATTTTTAATTATTTGAGCCACAGCTCCGATTTTCCTAAATAGAACACATAGATTTTATGATTCAAATATCGACTTGCTAATCCTTATGATGATTTCAAATAGACAATCTTTATTAAACTCACCTACGTAATCTCACAAACTTCGACTTGCTAATCCTTATGATGATTTTAAATAGACAATCTTTATTATACTCACCTTACGAGTCGGGTCGACTCTTTTACTAAAGGGGGGGTAATGTTACATTTGTGAAATCACCCTTATATATTAATTCTATATGATCTAGATCAAGTAGCCTATATGATAAAAGATATCTTCTAAAATATAAGAACTACGGTTGCTACGTTAACAAACATCATTGTAAAACAAATTAGTCTGTCTTTAGCCTCGTACTGAAGCAGACCTGTATTTTCTGAATACATAAACCTTTTGCCCAATTGATTATATTTCATCTGATTCACTTTATTTCCCTCGGGAATCCATAAATATTAACTTATTATTACAACAAATACTAAAAATATTACAATATATTATATATATCCCTTTTCCGATCGACGCGCATCAAAGAAGGCCTATTTCGTGCCCTTATTATGAAAAATACAGTGTGCAACTAGGGGGGGATGGCCATTTCTAGCGAGGGTTATTTAAATAAAAATTTAAATAAAATATTAATATTTTTGTTATATTGATAAATAAATAGCATAAATATGAAATGGATTGGTTTTTATCGTTCCCAAAAAATAACTAACCACAAATGACCCAAAATTTGCAAACAGTCGCCGAGAATCATTGAAAATTGAAATTGAATTTGAATTTAAATTTAAATTTTGTCCGTGAAATCATCATCAAAAAATGATACGAGCCTTTTCGGATGAATATAGTTGTAACTTTTTGAAATCGTCGTCTTGTGTGTGCAGTTACTCTGTGGAATATGATTTCGGGTGACCTAAAAAATTTGCACTAACTTACACACTATAATACTATATAGTGACGGAATGATAGATTTTTCCGATGAACGATAGGCTTGTAAAAAAAACAATGCATTCATTCGATGAAAAATCCTATGTTATTCAAACGGGAAAAAGTACGGGCTTACCGGCACGGTTTTCCGTTGAGCTAGAAAGCTCACATTTGGATCACGTTTTTCTGAATTTATTTCGAACTAATTCAGGGGGCGGCACGGACAAAATTTCACCGACCCCCAACTGAGGACCACCCTAAGCCGCATGTTACATTCAATGCAAGACCCGTAGAACCAATAATTATTTTTCTCAACACATGCACCGAAAGTCCTTTTTTGCGCCCCGTCTACACCCGTGCGCGAGAAAGCCTACTTTCGTGCTCGCAGACGGCACACAGACGAGGACCATCCGTTGTATTTGTTAAGAGAAATAGAGTTCGATACGCGAGCCCAAGGCAGCAGTCCCTTACTTGTGTGGAGGCGCCTCACTCACTATCTTCGGGCTCATTCGGGCCTTTACACTCGTGTGCGGAATGCTACTTTGCGCTCTTGTATCGAAAAACACTATTTTCGCAAGATTAAACATAGAGCACGAAAAATTTGAAAAATGGCCTATTTTTCATAACAATCCTCTATCATTGCCCGAAAATAAACGAATGATGTATTCGGAACTTCATATGTAGAATACGGCTTTTATTATCTTCTTTGGATAAAAATTACCAATGGATTTGGAGCTGCAGGAACTTTCTGTAATATGATTCATTTCACTCCGCTCGATGTTGGAGTGACGATTAGCCTGCAAATACAATTATATTACAGAAATCCTCCAGTCGGGCGGAAACTTCTATATCCCGCATGTAGGAGTATCATGAGGCGGGCCCGCCAAAAAATCAGACCGCTTATCCCTGCAAGCTTGCAGGAATTAGCAGAGCATCTGCAAACGTACGAAGCGACGTTGGAATATTATCGGGGCCATGTAGAAGCGGATGAAAACGCGATTGCCCTGATATTTATCAGCGACAAGATGCTGGAAGCTCTTGGTTCTGCCCGTGAGCTTTACGTTGACGGAACATTCAAGGTGATATTGATAAAAATTCTACTTTTACTGAATTTGTAATCAGAGATTTTTGTATATCATGTAACTCAGTGCGTCCTGGGTAATAGAATGTTAAATACTGTTCCTGGAATTTTTCGGGAACGTTCGTGCGGCTTCCACTCTCTGAATGAATGGCCGCTGAATGTGAATGATTTTTTTGAATAAACAATTGAAATTTCCCAAGCAAAGTTTCGACTCAGATCGTGTTCTACGTTCGAAAGACGATATTGGTAGATTTATTTAAAATTTTTCGATCATGCATTAAACAATTTATGCCCCGAGATTTTTGCCTGTGGCCGCCAGTTTCAGAATCATGAGAAAATCGTCATTGTTCAAGTCCTATATAGGGGAAGGTAGGGTAAAACGAACCGGGAGGGCAAAACGGACCGAGAGGGCAAAACGGACCGCTTGAAAAATTCCTTTTAAATTATTATAAAAAATTGAATGATTCGTCGTAAAGGTAACCCTCGAACTTAGTAGTTTTTTGAGGAAGGTCTCAGTCAATCAAGTCAAGTCAGACTCAGTCAAGCCATCGCAAGCGATCAAAAACGAAAAATTGACTCGACTTGATTGCCTGAGACCTTCCTCAAAAAATTACTAAGTTCGAGGGTCATCTTCACGATGAATCATTCAATTTTTTTGATAATTTAAAAGGAATTTTTCAGGCGGTCCGTTTTGCCCTACCTTCCCCTATAAAAAAAATTCCTAAAAAACTTTGAATCTTTGTGAATTGAACCTCGCACTCATCTTATATAATAATATATAATTGATGTCAATCAACACAGGTCGCACCGTACCATCCCCCCATCGCCCAGCTCTATACAGTGCACATGCGGGTCATGGATAACGTACGTAGTCCTTGCATTATTTGACATGGTTTGCAGTGACGAGGCTGAAGCTAACAGCCAGAGTTAGCAGCCGAACGCTGCTACGTATAGGCGTCAACGTTGAACGCTTATGCGCAGCAGCGTTCGGCTGCTAACTCTGGCTGCTAGCTTCAGCCTCGTTTTGCAGTGATGTATGATTAAAAATACTCATGGCGTATTTCATATCGAAAATTTTTGATGAGAAAAATTAACGGACGATCCGGGAATCGAACCCAGGAACCACGGAAGTCTATCCGGGGACTTACACCCGTGACCACCTAGCTCGCCCACAGATCGCCGCAATTTCTCTCATCATATTCTTGTGTTCAAATGTGTTTGTGAGTTGTTTTGATTCTTGAGATTGTAACACACTGATATCCGCAAGGCAAAGTTGTATACACTATTACACCTGTATGACGGGATGTGTCACGACCAGGTTGAGATGAGTTTATTGCATACTGCGGCCTGTTTTTGTTGCGACTTTATTTTTATTAACCAATTAATTGAATTCAATTAATTAGTTACATTTTTTCTACCTCTGAGTATTTTTTTAATCGAAAATTTTTGATGAGAAAAATTAACGGACGATCCGGGAATCGAACCCAGGAACCACGGAAGCCTATCCGGGGACTTACACCCGTGACCACCTAGCTCGCCCACAGATCGCCGCAATTTCTCTCATCATATTCTTGTGTTCAAATGTGTTTGTGAGTTGTTTTGATTCTTGAGATTGTAACACACTGATATCCGCAAGGCAAAGTTGTATACACTATTATATTTCATATCACTAATATACTTTTTAGGGGATTGCGGCTGTATACGTGCTGTGTAGTGGCCGAACCAGAGCCTTGTATACGGCGATTTTCCGACGGCTCACTGAGCTAGTACCCGGGTTGCAGGAAAACGTACGCTTCGTTATGGGGGACTACGAACTGGCAGCGACCACCGCGTTGCGAGAGGTGTTTCCCCGGAGTGATATCCACGGATGCTGGTTTCACTTTAACCAGGTAAGAACTTCCGATGTTCAGAGTACCTGACCTTTATGAATAGATGCTACTGTATCGATTGACAAAAATATATTACTAATACTTTCTTATTTCATCCGACTATTAGGCCCTTGAAAAGCGATGGAAGCATCTTGGGCTTGCCAGAGCTCGGTCACCGGTCCTAGCGTTAGCTATGGCGCTGCCGCTGGCTCCCGCGGATCGCTTTAACGAAGGGCTGCAGCTGCTGGCCGATTCCGCGGACGAAATTGCAGACCGATATCCGGCGGTTCTGCAATTTATGTCCTACTTGAGGCGGCAGTGGAGTCCACTGGCAAGTGCAGTCAGTGTACACAATTCCCCGCATCGAACGAACAACTTGGTGGAATCCTTCCACAACAAGGGGAAGCGGAAGCTGGGAGGTCTCCATCCAAATATTTGGAAATTTATAGGTATAAATAGTACATGAAGTAGTTCGTCGGAGACAGTCATTATTACTTTGGAATATATTTGTGACGTTTCGGCTGGCGACGGCCGGCCATCCGCAGACTGTACAAGTACAAGACTGTACATGACTGTCTCCGACGAACTACTTCATTTACACACCACAGTTACGAACCATCACAAATATAAATAGTCCCTACATGTATAATGATGTTCATGCGCCGGAAAGCGCCATAAAAATTCACCACCTTTTTTCTTCACCTTCAGTGAATCTATTACTTTCGATTAATTTCTTTCCATCGCGGTACTGTATTGCATACACACAGACCTTATATTAAATTGTATTTTATATTCAACCTGATATTATTACGTAAATTCGTGTGCGTGTAATTCCACGCAACTTTATAAATCTGACGAAACTATTCATATGACGTTTTGCAATCACATGTGATTATTTGCGTCAAAACACCAAGCCCGCTTTTTGGAGTCAAAAATTCGATTCAGCTGTGATTTGGATACGGATAGTGTGTAGTGCGTACAAACGTATGGAATAAACGCACAACCTGTGTGATCATATGAAACTTAAATTCCAACCCTGTGGGCCTATCATTCACGGGGAACACGCCGATAAATTTTTCACTTGACGAAATTTGACTTCTTCGATTTTCACCTCGATACCGTCAGTGAAAGAATGTATGAGCCCATAATTTTGTCGTGCCAAACATTCTGATTATCTCCAGTTCCAGTTCCATTTGATGATGGCATTGCCTGAAAAACACGTTTGAGAATTTTCGTTACAGATAGATTTTATTTTTCTGTATGAAGAGGTTAATATTGTGGAATTATATCCTGAACCCAGACAGTACAAAACTCCAAAATATATTTATACTAGCGTATTTGGCGCGCTGCGCGCGCCTCAGCCATTACCGTATGTGACGTATTTCCATAAATTTTACAATAAAAATTAAATGTTTATTACAAGAATCATGGACATACGTCCCATACTATCATACATATACCTATATTTATAAATATATATATATATATATGGATATTAAATTAGAAGGATATATATGTATATATAACAATATATATAATAATTTATACCTTGATTTGCTAATTGACCTATATTTATAAATATATACAGGGTGTTCCAGACCTCGCGACGAATATTTCACAGGGTAAATCTTGATCAAAAATGGGATCGAAATTTCCTTAGCCGATTTTTTTAAAAATGCATATCTTTTCCGTTATAATTAATTCAATTTCAGTCAATGACGCGTGGCTTACGAACGGCCGCGCGTTGGTGTGCTTACCGCTCGCTTGTATGCACTTTTTTCGTGGCGACAATAGGGCGAGAGACGCGCACACAACCGAGCGGTGATTACACCGACAAACGGCCGTTTATAAGTCGCATGTCATTAGCTGAAATTAAAATAATTATAACGGAAAATCCATGCATCTCCGAAAAAATCGGCTAAGGAAATTTCGATCCCATTTTTGATCAAGATTTACCCTGTGAAATATTCGTCGCGAGGTCTGGAACACCCTGTATATATGGATATTAAATTAGAAGGATATATATGTATTGTAACGTTCCGGCTGTGTTGGCTACCGCCAGCGCAGCCGGAGGACGTCCATCCGACAGCGGAACCTCGCAGTTCCGTGCATCCCGCGAGTCCGCACTTCCCGCGACTTTGCGCCACCCGCGATTCCGCGCACCCCGCGGAATATTGGTATAAAAGGGAGGCCGCGGAGGCATCAGGTACCGATTGTGTGGCAAAGCGCCCGTCGAGTCACATCTATTAAAATTCATTAGGCACGTAGCCAAAATAGTGCGTGGTCTTTACTTGCTTATAAATTCAAATTCAGTACTTGCTATAGTTGAAGTATTTTAGAATCACGGATTATAATATGAAAATAAATTAAATTCACACTTCAAACTAAATTATGTTTTGCTAATTTTATAATAAAATAAATTAGACGAAGAATATAAAAGTCACCTTAATACGGGGTTTAACGGTGCAAATTTAAACGAACTGATCTAGGATTGGAAATCCTAGATTCACAATTATAACGAAATATCGGCTTTAATGAGAACAATCGAATCTAACCTATCGGAAACATTAATTAAATTTAAAACCTTACTTTATTCTCATCATACTTTATTCTATAAATTCTCATTATAATCTTTACTTTATATTCTTTTCTTTATGATTTCATACTACTCTTACGATACGCTTAATCTGCAATCTTCTGTCTAAATCTTTTGTATTGTTTTCTATTTTCGACGATATTACTTATTAAACCAAATCTATTGTTAAAACTGTATCTATTCTTCCATTTGCCTTTCTGCTAAATTAACCTTTTTAAAATCTTTCAGCATTCATTTTTGATATTATTCAAGTAGTCAAATAAACAGGTTCGGTGCGCTTGGCGACACCCAGTTCCGCAATATCAGCTCTAGTTGAGTGTACTGGCTCATAGTACTGGCTTACACCCGTGTCTAGGAGTATTTTTACCAGTGCCTTGATTCGAGTCTGTGCAGCGGGCTCGGCTAGCAAGGCAGATCCCAACTCTGTAGGTAAACAGATTGAATCGGGTGACACCAGATTCGAATCTGTAATAGGGTATTTTGTGGTTTTTCACTTTTTCCACCAGAGGAGCTCCAAATCACACCCGTGACAAAGACACTCACGCGGACTAGCACCGTATCTCCAGCCATCAGCTGAGATATTGGTGCAGTAAGTTACAGTATATATAACAATATATATAATAATTGATACAACCATTTAACTATTTTTCAATGAAATCAATTATTTATTTACTTATTCATTTAAAAAATGAAATTAGCAAAGGCCTTTCATATTTTTGGTTCATCTAGTTTTGGGATATGTATTTATTCAGTTGATTATATGAATTAAATAATTCTTTATAAACATAATTCTTCACGGTTGTATTGTTTCGTTGACTTCCAAGGTAAATTTTCAATGATTGCCACGTCCGCACTCGTGATAGAGCTACATATAGTTGTCCGTGATTGAAAACATCTTTTCGTAAATCAATTCCAATTTTATCAAAGGTTTGGCCCTGTGATTTGTCAATCGTAATCGCAAAGGCTAATTTGATGGGGAATTGTCTTCGAGTGAAAGAAAATGGATATACATTTTCACACATCAAAGTAATTCTATTTAAGAATATTATATCTCCTGCTTTATTTCCAGTTGGAAGTTCACACAATAATAGATTTGTTCCAGCTTCTAGTAGTAATAATCTCGTGCCATTGACTAAACCTTCATTGATACTCAAATTTCTGATTAACATGATTATTGAAAATTGTCGTAATCGTAATTCGTACGGTGGAAGACTATTCGGAGACAACGAATTTAAATATTCCGGTACTAAATCTTGATTGATTCTATTATTGTCGTTACAATTTTCTGCGCTATCGACGCTCGTATAAATACGTTCAGTAGTTAAGTCTAATAAGTCGACGACTTGTCTATTGATTTTATTCACATCTAAATTTCTTGCTGCTAATACTGCATATTTTGAAACTTCTTTGTATTGTTTTCTGCTGAGTATATCTTCATAAATATCCTTCGCTATATCGATGTCATCATTATGTACAATTGGAGGGTAAATTTAAATTATCAACCTCATCATTCAAATCTCCAGTTCCAACTTGCAGCAAGAAGTCAGAAAAATTCTTCTCTTCTTGTAGTGCACGCATATTGATAGTCAATTCGAATATTTCAAATAGTTGCCACAATGGACTGAATTTGATTGATAAGTTTACCGTTTCACTGCGAGTACCCCGAATATTTACCGGAAGTAATTGTCTGAAATCCCCTCCCAATATGACTATTTTTCCTCCAAATGGTAACGTGTTATTCATTATATCCTGTAAAATTGTGTTCATTATTTCTAATGCGTAGCGCGGTGCCATTGGTGCTTCATCCCAAATGAAAACCTTTGTTTCTTTCAAAATATTTGCTTCTTTTGAACCCACTTTAATTGTTGAAGTAGAATCAACGTATAACGGAACAGGTAATCCTAATGTTTGTGGACTGTTTTTCCATTTGGTAGTAATGTAGCAGCTATACCTGTGTAAGCCATAGTACTGATTTTTTCCTTTCGCCCAGTAAATAAATGCCATAATGTAATATACAGAAATGTTTTGCCTGATCCACCCGGTCCGTCAATATAGAATGTTTTATGTAATGTCGAATCGTTAACACTTTGAAGTTTGGTATCAATTATAATTTTTTGTTGAACATTAAGTTTTTCATAGTTGCCTAATCCTATATCCATAATCTTATCGTATTTTTTTTCATCTATTATTTAACTCATATTAATTTCCGGAGGACTTGGCATTGCCGGGAAATCAGTTCTGTTCTTTCGCAGGGAATTATGGGTAATATCCCCACCACCTCGGCTCCGCTCGGCTTTCCTCCCCCCTCCCCCCAGCCCCGCCTTGGGCCCTTCGATCGAGTCATGTGAATTCCTGGGGATTGCCCATAGATTGCTCGGAATTCCTGGGGATTCCCCATAGGTTTCCCAGAATTCCTGGGGATTTCCCATAAATCTCCCAGAATTTCTAGGCATTCCCCATAGAATTCCCAGAATTTCTAGGCATTCTCCATAAAATTCCCAGAATTCCGGGGGATTCCCCATAAAATTCCGGGGGATTCCCCATAGATTTCTCGAAATACCTGGGGATTCCCCATAGATTTCCCGAAATACCTGGTATTCCCCATAGATTTTCCAGAATTCCTGCGGATTTCCCATAGATTTCCCAGAATTCCTGGGGATTTCTCATAGATTTCCCAGAATTCCTGGGGATTCCCCATAGATTTCCCAGAATTCCTGGGGATTTACCATAGATTTCCCTGAATTCCTGGGGATTCCCCATAGATTTCTCGGAACACCTGGGGATTCCCCATAGATTTCCCGAAATACCTGGGTATTCCCCATAGATTTTCCAGAATTCCTGGGGATTTCCCATAGATTTCCAAGAATTCCTGGGGATTTCCCATAAATTTCCCAGAATTCCTGGGGATTCCCCATAGATTTCCCACAATTCCTGGGGATTTCCCATAGATTTCCCAGAATTCCTGGGGATTCCCCATAGATTTCTTGGAATACCTGGGGATTTCCCACAGATTTTCCGGATTTTCCCTACTATCCTCATGGATTTCCCATAGATTCTCCGGGTTTTTCCCACTATTTCCATGGATTCGTCATAGATTTTCCGAGGATTCCCCACTGTTCCCACGTATTCCCCATAGATTTCCCAGGATTCCTAGGGATTCCTCATAGATTTCATAGAATTCCTGGGGATTCCCCATACATTTCCTAGAATTCGCAAGGATTCCCTATAGATTTCCCAGAATTCCTCGGAATTTCCCATAGGTTTTCCGGGTTTTTCCCACTATTTCCATCGATTTTCCATAGATTTTCCGGGTTTTCTCCACTATTCCCATCGATTTCCCATAAATTTTCCGGGTTTTCCCCACTATTCCCATAGATTTCCCATAGATTTTTTGGCCTTTCACCACTATTACCATGGATTCCCCATAGATTTTTCGGGGACTCCCCACTGTTTCCACGTGTTCCCCATAGATTTCCCAGAATTCCAGGGGATTTCCCATAGATTTCCTGGAATTCCAAGGGAACGTTTTTTGTCACCTTTTTTAGGCCGCATAGCTAAGCTAACTAATATGCTTATATATATGCTTGTACACTAAGCGTAATGGATTCTGATCCGGAAGTGTTCGTTGGACAAATCAATTATGTTGGTAATTGAAATAATCGGTAGCGCCCTACGGAGTCGGCTGTCTATGCAAACTCATCATAGTCTATGTCGAAAATCGAAAATCACGTAAATATACGACGATGACACGTAACCTTACATAATAGAATAAAATAATAAACAAATATAGTAAATAAAATATATTAAACAAACCAAGTGAATAAAGTTAAATATACGAAAAATTTAAGGTTCGACTACATGCTCTAACGAGCGTTGAGTCATTAAAGGAGCAATAAGAAGAAGATGACACGTAACCTTAAGGATAACTAAAACTCATAAGGTTCAAATAAAGAAGTTTAATTACTAATAAAGAAATTTAAAATTAATACGGATATTATAAAAAAACAAAATTAACTATACGAATTATTGAGAATAGCGATTACATGCCCTAACGGGCGTTAAATCATTCAAAGGATGAAGAAGAAGAAGATGACACGTAACCCTGAAATGCGACCGCGGAGTGAAATAGCACTGCCCGTGAGGTTTCCTATAAATGATTCTCTCAACTTATTGTCAAACATTGCGGCAAAAAAACGGAAATAATATCGGAAGTTTTGCGGTGAGAGTTTTCTTGTGAATATATAATTTTAATAACGAAAATCTGCTTGTGGAACAAGATTCTTTGTAGGTTATTCACTGTTCTTATATAGGATAGCAGCTGAGGAAGGCCCTCTCGGGGTGGACGTAGGTGAATGGTGTCTGAGCGATGAGCAGGGTGGCTCTAAAACTTACCTGCGAAACCCATGACGACTTTTTCCTGACTGACGCAAAAATCCCCCGATTTCTACGGAATCTTTACGATTTCAACGTATATTTTCAAACCTCAGCCGAGGCACAGATCACAGGACTCCTCCAGGTTTTACCGGTTTCCCCCATGCCACTCTGAAAGAACTATTTAGATGAGAATGAAAAAGACTACGAATCGCCACCGTAGCGTGTCTAGCCTGTCATATCACCTGGCTGGAAACGAGTTGTTTCCCAGATTTGAATTAAAATACGTTATTTTTCTTTTAATTAAAAGTCATTTATTATGAGAATATGAAATTAAAATGAAGATAGTAAACAACGTAGATAAGGTTCTGATGGAAATATATTTGTATATTTTTATTTTAGACGTAGGATACAGTAAAAATTCTGAGCCATGCAACGACTAGACGGAGAAGCATAATTATTATCTATACTTGCAATGGCTATATACACCCTGTATCGACTATCCTTGTCAGAAGAAAAGACTTTCTCGTTCATGAAAATTGCAGTCAAACGAGTGATGCCGGACGATGCTAAGTCAATAAAGCATCGGCCATCAACATAATGTCCTCATCTTCCGTCGTCGATCTGGCTGGTCCATTGTCTGCCTATCTGTCTACCACTGCATGTATCCCGCCGTCTCTAAACTTTTTCACATATCTCACACATGTGGATTTTGAAAGGCCCATTTGTGCTGCAATCGACGTATACATGAAATTAACTCTCAATTTCTATCTTGTATTGGAACATGATCATCCATTTAAATTAATCGCGTTTTGAATGTGAGTTTTTCATACATATTTCTTTAAATCAATCTAAGTTGAGGGTATCCCCTTATTTCAGTCGTCTGATCTATCAATATAATTGAGTTCATGAGCCCTTTTTTGAAAGGATGGCTCATGAAACCTGAATATTTTTGAATATATTTTACATCTTTTAAATGTTTTTTTAGCTATAACATTGGGATTACGCATAAATCCATGAAAGATTTTAGTTACCAATTACATTTGTAATTTGTGATTAGAAAAAAATCAATTACTAATTACAAATTACAAATGTAATTAGTAATTAAATTTCTCCTAACTACAAATTCGCCCAACACTGATTTCACTCATAGTCTACGAAATGCAAAGGATCACAGATCAGCAGCGAGGCCAAGTGATTGGGCTATGGGAGTCTGGGCTTTCCTGCCCCGCGATCGCCGGTATTGTATTTAATATATATTAAAACATGTTTCATGGATTTATGCGTAATCACAATGTTGTAGCTGAAAAAACATTTAAAATATGTGAAAATATTTTTCGATATAGTATGCGTAAAATTTCATTTTACGCACACTGTATCGAAAAATATTGTATGAAACTCGTGCGTAAAAATTTTACGCACTTGTTGCATAATATACTATAGGTTTTATGAGCCATCCTTTCGAAAAAGGGCTCATGAACTCAATTATATCGATAGATCAGACAACTGAAATGAAAAGATACCCTCAACTTAGATTGATTTAGAGAAATATCTATGAAAAACTTACATTCAAAACGCGATTAAGGTAGTAGTCTCGCTGCAATCGTTATTAGATTAATCCTTGATTTTGAAATATATATGAGTTCATGTGATGAACTTTCATATAAACCTAAGTATTTGGTACCTTACCGGAGATTTCAAGAAGTAATGTTACGTCGAAAATGGAAAAATTACCTCGGCGTCTTATGGGAAAACTGTTCCGCCAACATTGTGATTGCCGAATTCATCCCCCTGTTGATTAGATAACGTTAATAATAATGTTACTACTTGTGAATTAGATTCTGAGGATTCCAACGCGACTATAAAAGTATATGGTCACCGAATTATTCGAAGAGAACGTTTAAGATATTCATGATAAAATGTTAGTAAATAGTAGAAAATCGACCGCCATGAAGTAGTTGATCATAATCTATCGACTGCCATGAAGTAGTTGATCATAATTTGCCGATCATAACCGAATCAAATCAGCAGTAGTAAATTATTTATAATCATAAATCATAAAATTCGAATTTGTATCCCTGAAGTTTAAATCGACCAAAGACTTATGCAATACAGAAAATACAGAAAACCTTTTTTATCATTCTGTTTTATTTCGACGATTGATAAGCGGTCATTTGACCACAACGTAGCGAGACTACTACCTTAATTCAAATGAATAATCATGTTCCAATAAAAAATATAAATTGAGAATTAATTTCATGTATTTGTCGATTGCAGAACAAACGGGCCTCTCAAAAGCCACATGTGTGAGGTCTGTCAAAAAGTTTAGAGACGGCGGGATAGGTGCAGTGGTAGATAGACGGGCTGACAATGGACCGGCCAGATCGATGACGGAAGATGAGGACGTCGTGTTGGTGGCCGATGCTTTATTAAATAAGCATCGTCCGGCGTCACTCGTTCCAGGTCGCCTAGGAGCAGACGTATCTGCATATATAGTCCGGAAGAGATTGAGGGAGAACGGCTTCCAATGCCGGCGTTCACTCAAAACGATTCACCGCACCGAACGTCATTGCGAACAACGAGTCGGCTTCGCCTTGGAATGCCTCCCGATGACCGCTGAGGAGTGGTCCACGGTTATATTTATGGACGAGAAAGTGTTCTCATCTGATAAAGATAGCCGATTCAGAGTGTGGAGAGAAGATGGTGAACGCAACAACCCGGACAATTGTAGACCCAACTGCAGCAACGGACACGTTAGTGATGGCGATATTTTCCAATTGTATCGATATTTCGTATCGATACGTATTGATGCTCAGTGCATCGATACACATAGAATATCGGCAGCGAAGTATCGATATCATCGGTATCGATACTTACAATGGAAATAAGAACAAACAATCAAAATGAATTCTTTATTCGGATGTGATTTTCCACAGAAGGTTATAAGGACATTGGTTATGCATAGTGAATTCTATAATATTATTATTTAGATATAATTTTTTTTTTTCGCAATAAAAATTTATACTAATCGCATTAAACGCAACGAGTGACACAACGGTTGTATCGAACTTCGATATCTGTGGGTTGAGTATCGATACTTGCAAATATCGGCATATGAAATATCGATACAAAATATCGATATATCGATGGAAAAGTATCGATATTCAGAATATCGATACTGTATCGCCCATCACTAGGACACGTCACCACAACTTTCCATGGGTGGATCGCCAGAGGAGGTGTTGGTGAACTCACCGAAACCACCCGAGGAATGGATTCGGTGGAATACAGAGACATTCTGGAACACAGCGTAGTTCCATCGGTAAGAGCGGTTTATCCGCGAAATGAAATGCCCATTATTCGGATTGTAGAGGACAATAGTCCAGTGCATACTGCACACATTGTCCGTGAATGGTACGATGAGCAACCTGACGTGGTCCGTTTCAATTGGCCAGCCAAATCTCCCGACCTGAATCCGATTGAGAATGTTTGGTCGGAGGTGGTCCGGGGATTTGAGCCAGTGCATGGCGAAACGGTCCAGGAGCTGCAGATTCGTACGCGGGCAGCCTGGGAAGCGCTGAGAGCAAAGCCAGAGTATTTAGAAAATGTCGTTGGATCAATGCCACGACGAATGCATATGATGATAGCCGCCAATGGTCATAGCATACCTTATTGAAAATTGACAGTTCTCATTCATAAACATTTTATAATAGCTGCATTAGTCAGATGATAAAATGTTTATGAATAAGGCCTAACAATCATTGGTATGATTCTTAATTTTTTGTATTACTGTAATTTTGTAAAGGTATTCACAGATATTTTATTAAGATGGTTAAAAATCATTTTTAAAAAATGTATTCATTGTAATTATATCACACTTATGGGAGTCCGGGCTCATTTAATAATAACAGTTTAATAATCATTAAATAATAATTTAATAATCATTTGTGCTGTATGCACCAGACTATTCCCCTCGTTAATGCGAATAATGGGCATTTCATTTAATATTTAATTATATTTATTATATATTATTATATTGTTATGTCTGAATTGGGATCTTATCCCCTGTTTTAAATACTAGAGTATAACTGAGGGATTGTTGATGGAGGAACAAACGTGACAGGGTTAGAGAACTAATAACTTTATTGATAAGTACTGTCTAGGATTATAGGTGTATAAGTAATGAGTGTCGATAATTCGTACAGGTAGAATAGGTTGAGTAATTTAGGAGTCTTTTGTAAGAGGGTTGGTTAGGAAGTCAGTTAGTAAGAATGTATGCATAAAAGGAGAGTAGAAGTAAAGGAGATGAAGGTTGACTGGGAAGTGTCTTATTGTAATCGTAATTCGTTAGTCTTGAGGTAAAGGTGGGGATTAGAGGATTGCAGACCGATGCACTTGTGAGTGCCGTGTGCAGCGGGTTAGCGTGAGAAAGATAGCGAGGTAGGAAAGCAGGAGGTAAGGTATCATCCAAGGAGATATGATAGCAGGTTGGCGAGAGGAACGTGGAGTAGGACGTAACAATATTATTAATTTATTATTATATTTATTATATTTTTTTATTATATTGTATATTTTTATTATATTTTATTATATATTTTATTATATAATTATAATAATTATTTATTTATATTTTATATTTATTATTTATTATTTTATATTTCATATCTGACTCTACTATTCTATCAACACGTAGACTTTGGTTTTATGTAATCCTTACTAGATAGTTCTTTTAATTAATTGAACGACAGCTAATGGCCGATCTCACCAACGACAAATAACTTTTATTCGTCGATTAACTTTATTCGCTGACTTCGGAATTGCATTTTTTCAATGAAAACATAATTTGATCGGGCTAATTATGTTATAAAACGTTATTTTTATCCATAGATTAACTAAATTTGTAAAATAAATGAGTATTTTCGAATAAAAGTTATTCGTCGTTCATGAAATCGGCCATAAGTCTTTTAATAATAACTTTAATTGATTAAAGTTCGATACATTTTATTTTATTTTCGACCATGTCTAGTCGTCGCAATGCCTAACAGTTTATTTTGCGTTTCAAGTCTAGTCGTTACAATTATAGATATTGATAATGTAAACTCTTTTTAGTCGTTACAAGTTGCACAACGGGCATTTAACTTGACTAATTGTTATTGTTTCCGTTTGTTGCGAGTAGAGTCATTATTTTGTTGGAGAGATTATATTTAGAGTAGAATCCTTTGATAACATACTTAGAGTCCTTTATTTCTTATAGTTTATTTATTCTTATCTTCAATTACTCAGTTTATAACACAAAATAGCGGTGCAGTAAGCCGAAGCCAGGTGATAGGCTGCTCAAATTAGTATCACCTTTTTTCTTTTTTCTTTTTAATAAATACCTAATCTTTTCAAATATATTTCCTGTGTGTTGAGTATTTTTATTTCTCGTATCCCTCTACCGACAGCTAGCTAGAGCGAGAGAGAGAGAGAGGACTTCGAGCCCGAAGTCTGGCGCCCAACAATCACCGTTGCTAGTCGGAGGAGAATACAACGTTGGTGTCTTATTTGTTAATAGAAGGTAGTTCCTGCGGGTAACACCCGAACTCACAGGAATCGCTGCTACAATAGATATTGATAATGTAAACTCTGTCTAGTCGTCGCATGCCTAAGAGTTCATTTTGTGTTCCAAGTCTATAGTCGTTACAAGTATAGATATTGATAATGTCAAGTCATGGCATGTCTGAGAGTCGATTTCATGTAATACGTCTAGTCATAACGAACCTAGATATTAATAAGGTCAGCTCCGTATAATTGTAGCATACCTGAGTGTATATTGTGTATATCCTGGCCATTGCATGAGAGGATAATAATCAAGTTAGAGGTTGCTAGTTGTAAAAATTGTATTATTTATTTTCCGCTGTCCTCACAAGCCTACAAATATATTTCCATCAGAACCTTATCTAAGGTGGCGGGCCCAGTAATCGTCACATTAAGCGAAACACTTGACTTTGAAAACTTATATCACTCTAATTGAGGAATGAATTATTGTTTATTTTAAGTTATTCTGAATGGGATTTTCATCAGGAATAAGAACGTCACTATAGAACTCTCGTACTCATTTTTGTTGGCGAGATAATCCTTCGTAAAGGTCATAAGGTGCTAATGTACGAGTCATCGCCATGCCGTTGTTAGGGCTGGCCCAGTATTCGCCATAGATACATACCAGTAATCGCCATACGTGTTTGAATATCATTTACGCATGATGGAAAGGTCCGGATGAATTTTGTAAGCATTGAAGTTCATTATATCCGTTTAAGGGGGGGGTTTACCCAATCAGTTACCTATTTGTCTATTTTCTCCTACACGGGGTAATCAATCGACTTGTCCTTTCGGCAGCCGATGTTTGACGAGTAATGAGTTCGAACTGGTACGTTTGATCGGATGAAATCGGGATTTTTTTATTTTTTTCGATCGAAAAGTATTGGCGTGCCATTTATTGCGACTTATAACAAAGCCCACGCATCAAAAATGCAAAATCGACTCCCTGAGCCCGATTTTGTGAGAAATTCCGAACATAACCATCCCAAAACATCTTTGTTTCCGACAACGATGAAGGTGGAAGTTGTATTCCACGTTTTTGTGGTAATTTTCGCGATTGTCAGAGGCTGGGGGGCGGCCATTGCCGCTACAGCTGCTACAGCTGCTGATTTAATGCGGTGGTTCCCAGAACACCCGTGAGATGTCACCGTGAAAGTATACTATACTATAGTAAAAGGATGAAGTTCAGATGCGCGCGTGGTGACATCTCACGGGAATTCTGAGAACCACCGCGTTATATCAGCAGCTGTAGCGGCAATGGCCGCCCCCAGTCTCTGACAATCGCGAAAATTACCACAAAAACGTAGAATACAACTTCCACCTTCATCGTTGTCGAAAACAAAGATGTTTTGGGATGGTTATGTTCAGAATTTCTCACAGAATCGGGCTCAGGGAGTCAATTTTGCATTTTTGATGCGTGGGCTTTGATATAAGTCGTATTAAATGGCACGCCAATACTTTTCGATCGAAAAAAATAAAAAAATCTCGATTTCATCCGATCAAACGTACCAGTTCGGACTCATTACTCGTCAAACATCGGCTGCCGAAAGGACAAGTCGATTGATTGCCCCGTTTCGGAGAAAATAGACAAATCAGTAACTGATTGGGTAAACCCCCCCCCTTAAAGAACTGCAGAAGGTTGGGTTTTTATTGGAAAAACTTTTAGAATTCGTTCGGCATATATAAATTTATTTCAAATCAATGAATATAATTGAATATTTAATTATTTTCATAAGAACATTAGAAGCAGTTTGTTAAAATAATTTCTGTTACATACGAATTAACAACATATTATATTTGTATCATAGGAATTAATAATTAAAATTCTACATCACTTTATTGATAGGTACTACGCGTTAAGCCTTAATGTTTATTTTTATAGCATCTTTGGTGCTCGTTTTTTATTCTTTGGTTCTTTCCGCGCGCAATGCATTCTTTTTTCTACTCTCCTGTTTTGAAGAGGATTTTCGAGATTCAGCTTTCTGAGCTTTCAGAGCTTTTTGCGCTTCCTTCGCTTCTTTGGCAATACGCTGTTTTTCTTCTTTGGCTTCTTGCTTCTGTCTTTTGACTTCTAAAGCTATTCTTGTTTTCTCTTCTCGCTGCCGTTTTCTTTCTGCTTTTTGGAGTAATACTTCTTGTTTCCTGTTTTCCTTTTCCTGGTAATACTGTTGCCATTGCAATGAGCTAACAACAGCAGGAACTTTCTCTTTAGGCTTACGACGATTATTAGTTTCCTTCAAATTAGATTCATGGAGAGCTGGTGGCCAAAATAAGGTTTCCTTGAATGCTCGTGATATACACGGCTCCACCGTCTCTGTTTTTCGCTGTTGGAAGCATTTTTTTCTGCCTGTTCCTGTAATACCAGTGTCGCTAGTATTGGCAGAAGATACAAGATCATCTTTTTGGTCATCTTCAATTTCTGTAGTGACGCGTTCTGCATATGGTGACTTTACCGGATGAGCTTCTCCTTCAGCCACTTCGTTAGCTCTTTCAGTATAGTTTGCTGTGGAATCAGTGGTCTCTCTGACTGCAGTTGCCGACGAACTATTCTCGTTGTGGACATCGCCGATTTCTTCACCACCGTCTACTGGACTCTGGGATTTTTGAGGAAATGCTGCTTCCTGAACCACTACTTTGGGAATCTCTTCAGGAGCGACTGGTGTGGCTATGGTGTTCTCCTTGGTTGTATTTGAAGACTGACTGTTCTTGTCATGGACATCCCCAATTTCTTGATCACCAGCTTCCGGACCCTGGGAGTTGTTACAAGGAGTCGATAATTCGAATACTACATGTTCCACGATGTTGAGACACTGAACGGTGTCATCATTTTCAAAGTTAGGTATGTCCACGGAGTTCAAAATTTCGACCTCTTGGATGGTTTGAGGATTGAACGGTTCGAAGTTCTCGCTTCCATCGAGGAGAAACGGGTCGATGTCCTGACGTGAATTGGGAGTATCATCTTGCAGAGTCGTCGTCGTGTTGTCACACATAACCGGAGCGGTTGGAAAATTAATGCTCGAGTGTGCATCATGGTCGTAAATATTTAGTATCTCGTCGGTTTCTTCGCGGAATGACGGAACGCTGTTTTTTTGTCCGACTTTCCGCTTTAACGAGAGCCAATAATTAAAGAGACCGAGATCTTCGGCAATTCCTTTCCATGTTTCACCGGATTGCTCAAATGTCTTAATCTTTTCCGTAGATTGTTGGCTCTCGAAGTACCGCAAATGTTCCTTGGCTTGATGTAACTCTTCATCATCACTTTCGGCTCTGGTCGGTTGTTTTGTGTCAGTTAGGAGCAGTTTGGAATAATTTACGGCGTTCGGATCGAATGGAAAGAGACCGCACGTTCGGAAACCGCTTTGCAGATTTTTCCCTGAATCAATGGAGTCGATGGCCTTCTTCAACAGAGGAGGAAAATTCTCTCGTTTCAACACCGCTGCGTTATGTTTCATTCGCCAACTGTGAATTACATTCTTCCACGCTTGCTTTAGGGGACGGAACATTGCTACGTCCATTGGCTGAAGTATGTGGGTCGAGTTCGGATACAGAGCCACTAAAACGATCTGATTAGCACGACAGAAGTCACTGAGAGCCATGGTTATGTGAGAGCTGTGGCCGTCAACATACAAAACGATTGGCAAGGGAATCCTCTTTTCTACCAACCAGGGATGAAAGATATTAGCAACAAACTCGTAGAAACTCTCCGCCGTCATCCAACCGTTGTCAGATTTGCCCAGCCCCCATGATTCAGGCATAGCAGCTACTATAGGTGCGGGCATTCGCTTGCAGGCAATCATTATCATCGGTGGGGCTAATTCGCCGGCTGCATTTCCTGTCACCAGCGTCGTAATGCACTCTTTTTCATTGCTGTTAATGAAGTTGTATACTGCTTTTTGACCTTTCTTAACCAAAACCTGATTTCCCTTTGGACTGAGGAAAAATGCGGTTTCGTCGCAATTAAAGATTCGTTGTGGATCTTCTATAACGCAAGTAAGGTTGTTTTCTGTATAATGGAGTTGTATCTCCGTGAACCAGTTCCTTATCTTCTCTTCTGTTACTGAAGCTCGAGCTTTAGATAGGTTCTGGGCTGTTCGTGATCGTGCAATGTCGGGATGCCGTTTCATGAATGCTTTGTACCAGTGCTTTCCGGGTCTGTTGTTAGTGAAAGGAGTTACTTTTCCAGTTTTGGTCGTAAGCATTCTTACGCTGTCCAGCAATTGGTCCTTTGTAACTGGAAATCCAGCCTCCCCTAGTAGAATGATCCATCTGACCAGCTGCTCTTCTTCGAAAACTGACAGAACACTTTGTGGTCCCATTTTGCGTTCCTCTGGGACTTTTTTTTTCAGTTTGTCAGACAAAGTAGTCCGAGGTACGCTGTACTTCTTGCTGGCAGAGTTCACGGATATGCCATCCTCTCTAACCGCCTTCAATGCGGCTCTCATCTGGTCCTCTGCGTATTTAAAACTTGGAGCCATAACTGTTGATAAAAAGATTTTTTATATTATTATAAATTCGAGATGAGGAATAGGGACCACTTGAATAAAACCCCATTTTGAATACTTGTCCGATCAAACAACGGTGAGTAACAGCTGTAGGAGAAAAAATCATTTATTGAAAAAAAAAATATGACAATTGTGTTAACACTAGAATTATTTTGGAGTATTTCGTGACCGTAGAATTATTGTTAATGTTCGGCAATTATTAATAGCTATTTCGTCGAAGAGTTTTGAATGGTTATTCATGTGTGTAGCACCCATCCTTGCAGTTCTAGGCGTACCCTACCCAGTTATCGACATAGTACCGACTCAGTGATCGACATACTCTATTTGTTTGTGTATCTATTTATCGAGTGAAATATACCTATGACGATTACTGGTCCGTTGAATGTTCAGACGGCATTAATTACAGACGTAATATTTTGAATTCCATTTTTTTCGGAATTAATACTCGATTCACGATTTTTTTTCTGCCCACTAAACCGCAGTTATCGGCAGTTATGGCGATTACTCGAGTAACCACGTAATTCGATGAACCAGTGATCGTCATATGTAAAAATTCAATAAACATTGCATATTGCAATAATTCACGATACTATACGTAAAACTGAGACTTCCATTCATAACTCAAAGCTTTACTTGGCTCATTCGAGAAACCAGATAGTTCAAAATCATTTACAATGTAGGGTGGGAAATCTTAACCTCCAACTTAAGCCTGCGGCCGAAATCATCCATAGGCTCCGTAGCTGCACGCACTCGATTTAATTAGTATCGATTTCGTGTATTCACGAATTTCACAATGTGATACAAGATTATACATACCTCTTCGGGACTGAAAAAAATATCAGGGAGCTGCAGGATTCACACGGTAGCTTATTTTAAGTCGTTAACGCGGAAACATGACGATTACCGGTGCCTTGACGATTACTGGGCCCACCACCTTACGTTGCTTACTATCTTCATTTTAATTTTATATCCTCATAATAAATGACTTTTAATTAAAAGAAAAATAACGTATTTTAATTCAAATCTGGGAAACAACTCGTTTTCAGCCAGGTGATATGACAGGCTGGACACGCTACAGTGGCGATTCGTAGTCTTTTTCATTCTCATCTAAATAGTTCTTCCAGAGTGGCATGGGGGAAACAGGTAAAACCTGGAGGAGTCCTGTGATCTGTGCCTCGGCTGAGGTTTGAAAATATACGTTGAAATCGTAAAGATTCCGTAGAAATCGGGGGATTTTTGCGTCAGTCAGGAAAAAGTCGTCATGGGTTTCGCAGGTAAGTTTTAGAGCCACTCTGCTCATCGCTCAGACACCATTCACCTACGTCCACCCCGAGAGGACCTTCCTCAGCTGCTATCCTATATAAGAACAGTGAATAACCTACAAAGAATCTTGTTCCACAAGCAGATTTTCGTTATTAAAATTATATATTCACAAGAAAACTCTCACCGCAAGACTTCCGATATTATTTCCGTTTTTTGCCGCAATGTTTGACAATAAGTTGAGAGAATCATTTATAGGGAACCTCACGGGCACTGCTATTTCACTCCGCGGTCGCATTTCAGGGTTACGTGTCATCTTCTTCTTCATCCTTTGAATGATTTAACGCCCGTTAGGGCATGTAATCGCTATTCTCAATAATTCGTATAGTTAATTTTATTTTTTTATAATATCCGTATTAATTTTAAATTTCTTTATTAGTAATTAAACTTCTTTATTTGAACCTTATGAGTTTTAGTTATCCTTAAGGTTACGTGTCATCTTCTTCTTATTGCTCCTTTAATGACTCAACGCTCGTTAGAGCATGTAGTCGAACCTTAAATTTTTCGTATATTTAACTTTATTCACTTGGTTTGTTTAATATATTTTATTTACTATATTTGTTTATTATTTTATTCTATTATGTAAGGTTACGTGTCATCGTCGTATATTTACGTGATTTTCGATTTTCGACATAGACTATGATGAGTTTGCATAGACAGCCGACTCCGTAGGGCGCTGGCGATTATTTCAATTACCAACATAATTGATTTGTCCAACGAACACTTCCGGATCAGAATCCATTACGCTTATAGCGTTTCCGACTGGTCACACCGGTGTGTACTGAGTGTACACTGACGTCACGCACCATGTTGCTCAACCCACTTTTCATGCACTTTGTTTTGCTGGCAAGGCTGGTGGATGAATTTTGTCCCGAGTGCAGAAAATCCGGCGAGCTCGTGCCGCTGTGGTGCAATATGGCTGCCTAATATGGCGCCCGTTACCGGAGCAACTTCCGTTTGCTGTATTCAATTATTTGAAAAATCGCGGGACTGTTGTTTGTATTTTGCGGTTTTAAACTTCTATTTTTGGTTTACTACCATGAATAAGTTAATTGAGGAATTTTTGTCATCATCGTCAAGTGATGATGACGATTTAATAGCCATTGCTTTAACCGAAAAAAATAAAAAACCGAAGATAACAAACTTTATGGACATTGTCGATGAGTTTAATCCAGAGGAAGTAAGCACAAGTAGCACGATTATAACATAACGTTTTGTTAATAACTTATATCGTGTTTTCGAAATTCATCATCATTGTTATTCTGAAATTGATAATTAACCAACAGTTTCGACAGCACTTCCGTATGGAGTACCATGTAGCGTGTGCTATAATTCAACGCTACGTTTCATCCGGGTTCTACCCTGCAGACCAGAGTCATGGAGGCAGCCTAGCATTATCGGCTCAACATGATTTTCTGACTTTTCTGTGGTACTGTATTCAAATCAGAATCGATATAACGGTCTTAAAAAAATAAAATAAAATAGTTCACCGAAATGTGTGAATTTGGCGGCTATCAAATCATTCGTGTAATAAATATTATTATAATGTCGTTATAGGTTTGCTGGTAATAAAGTAGCACTCAGAGACGTTGCCCAACGATTTGGCGTCGCAGTCAGCACAACGCATATACAAATTGATCGTGTGATGGATTTTTTACTAGACATTGCGCCGAATATCATTAAATTTCTCGAAGACAAGGGACGTGCCGCAGCTCACTTCTTTAACGTAAGCCGAATATTTGTAGAATTACGTCAATTTACATGCTCATAGTAGCTAGGTTCGTTATTGGAGTAATACATTACTTTATTTCACATATAGAGTAATATACAGTTGTACAATCTTAGAGGTATTCCAGAAAAATGATACTATTATATCCGTAACGTTACGTTACGTACTTATACGTATGTACATATTATGTAGCAACAGCATTTCAATTACCTTTCATTCTTCTCCGAAGTGGCGCAATTTCCAAACATTTTGGGATGCATCGATGGCACATCAATACGAATAAAGACACCAAGATACAAACTAAAAAGTACATACGTAAATAGACACGACATTCCGAGTATAACTCTACAAGGCGTCTGTGACCACAAGAAGCGATTTATAGATACGTGCGTGGGTGCCCCTGCGAAAATACACGACGCAAGAGTGTTTGAATTGTCGAAACTTAGTAAGGAACTACCACACATTTGCGATAATGGAACGTATCATGTTATCGGAGACGCAGCATATCCTATCAGAGAATGGTTGCTAGTACCTTTTAGAGATTACGGAAATTTGACTGCACAACAAAAATTATATAACAAAAAGTTTTGCTCTACACGAGTTTTGATCGAAAATTGTTTCGGATTATTAAAAGGACGATTTAGACAACTCATCGAAATTGAAATGCACACTGTGAACAAGATTACTAAATTTATCACCTGCTGTTGTGTGGTTCATAATTTATGTATTGAATTCGACGACTCATGCGTGTTTGCCGATGTCATAGAGGATGCATATCCTGAAGAACTATATCGCGATTTGAGCAATTCAGCGTTGAAAAGACTAGGAGAAATCAAACGTGATAATATAATGCGCATTCTAGAAGATGACATATAAATCTTATTTGTGAGGTGTATAAATGTTTGAAGAAATCTGTTTTTAATTTCATTGAATGACCCAAACAATTTTGAACAAAATTACCTAAAACTGTCATCTATATTTATCTAAAGTTACTTTAATTAATGTTATATACTTGTTCTTAACTCAAAAAACGTTCCGAAATGTCAACTAATGTTGAAAACGTCAATATATTTATTATATTTTTAACATTGAATTACATTTTTTCACATTTTGGAATAATTTGTTATTATTACTTCATGGAACGGTTACTTAATTCGAATCCTTATTTCAAATGAATTAGTAATTATAGTGTGAATTAAAACTACGTTAGAAAAATATAAAATACAGGTACTATATGGGACATTCCATGTCACTTCAAACACCCTGAATTTTTTCGAAGTTCAAAATAATTTCTCATCATGATGACCTTGAAGTACGTCATTCATGGAATGTTCGTGCTAAATTAAAAAAAAAAAAAAAAATATTCAAGATGAATGTTTTGAACGGCTACAGCTCTTGAACGATTCATCGGATTTTGACGTTTAAAAAACGTTTTTGTTTTGTATTTTGAGGACTCTCTAATAGAAAAACGAATGGAGTATTTGCACTACTGGATCATTATTAAATTAATAAATTCAATTCAAATATTGATTTCTTTTCAAAAGGCCTAACGGCATTGAATTGGTTATTTTTTTCTCTAACCAGCAGCAGCAATGTTTTTTTTTTACAAAAAGTTATGGAGTGGGCAGAGGCTATTGCGGATAGAAGAATATTTTTTACCATCGAAAATTGTGGTTTGCTTGACTATCAGTGACACCCTCCCCCTCCCCCAACGGTTAAAACAAGAAACAGTGACAACGGAATTTTTGTTATTTCAGGGGGATTATTTGGACATAGTTACTGGGCTACCATCTCTCATTTTATCCCTCGCGTTGTTTGCTTTAATTTATAAGTACATTGAATACATCTAATTGTCAATTAATTATCCATTTTGATAGTTAAAATAGGATAAAAGTACCTCTACACTCAAGGTAATTTTTTTTCAAACATAAGGAATTAAAATATTAAATAACTCCGTGATAAATAATGTTTTCGTCCCTTAAAGATGCCGCGTACTGACAGATGTACAAACCCAATGCGTGTCCCTGGTGAGAAAGGGCATTATGGCAAAGATTTACGTCCGATATCATCATCGTTGAGAAAAAAATTTCCGTTCTTACCATTGAGTGCGAAGATCTGTGTTGGGTGTAGAAAAAAAGCATTAGATTGTCCGATCTCAATCTCGTCATTTCTTTCTACCAATAACGATCAAAATAATAATGCCCTTGATACGTCGGGTAACACCGATAATCTAAATGCAAGTTCGTTGAGGTCAGGTCGTTCTTATAATTCTGAGGATCTGCATGATGACATACAGATGGATGATGATGATGATGATGATGACGTATCAAATGATGAAAATAGCGACACAAATATTCAGGGACTCTTACGAAAACCATGCCGTTCTTCGCGGGAAGTAGACTTAGAAGAAATTTTGGATGGTTTGAAGGATAAATTTAAGTCTCTTACAAGTTATTCTGAGCGTCTTCAAATTTTGACAGTTGTCCCACCATCATGGAGTATCCGCAAAATCAGTGAGGAATTTGGTGTAACACAATACATGGCTGGAAGAGCAAAAAAATTAAGAGAAATGAAAGGAGTATTTGCTTCTCCAATCGCCAGAGCAGGTCACACATTACTCAATGAGACTGTTGAAAAAGTACGCAACTTTTATGACGATGAAAGTCGAATTATGGCGGGGTTCAAGGACAAATTATCGTTGAGAATTAACGGAGAGAAGAAAATCGTACAGAAACGGATGGTTCTCGAGAACCTAACAGAACTTCATCAGAAATTCAAAAGTGCCCATCCGGAAGCTAGAGTAGGTTTCAGCAAATTTGCAGAGTTGAGGCCAAAATATTGCATTCTGGCAGGTGCAAGTGGTACACATGTGGTTTGTGTTTGTACGTATCATCAAAATTGTAAGCTGATGTTAAATGCAATCAACATTTCTGCTTTGACTAAAAGCTCAGTACATCCAATAGAGAATTATAAGGATTGTCTTACGAGACTGATGTGTTCAAATCCTACGCCAGCTTGTCATTTAGATGAGTGTGAAAATTGTCCTGGTGTAAAACCACTTTCCCGTGAATTGAATACTCTTCTTTCTAACGCTGCAGTTGAAAGTGTTGAATTTCGAGTATGGCAAACTACAGATAGATCGACCTTGCAATCACAGAAGCTTCCAGTTCAAGATTTTATTGCTTCATTATGTGATAGATTAAAAGTATTGAAACCTCATCACTTCATCGCTGCCGAACAGACAGCGTTTGTGAAACAAAGGAAAGAAAATTTACAGGACGGTGAGGTGTTAGTTCACTGCGATTTTTCTGAAAATTACGCCTTTGTTGCTCAAGATGCTGCTCAATCATTCCACTATAATAATGACCAGTGTACTGTCCACCCTGTGGTGTATTACTTTCGTCAAGATGACATTATCCACCACAAAAGTTTGGTAGTCCTGTCAGACAGTCTCGTCCACGATACTGCTGCTGTATATTTGATCCAAGGGATCTTGATAGAACATGTTCGAAAACATTATAATAAGGTAAACAAAATCATTTATGTCACAGACGGTGCGGCACAACATTATAAAAACCGTTTCCAAATTGCCAATATTTTGGCTCATAAAGAAGATTTTGGCATCAACGCGGAATTACATTTTCATGCCACTGCGCATGGAAAAACAGGCTGTGACGGAGTGGGTGCAATTTTGAAGAGAGAAGCTCGACGTAGAAGTTTGCAGATTACGTATGAGGAACCTATACTCACACCAAATGCTCTCTTCCGATGGGCTAAGAACCATTTTAAAACTATGGATATTTTTTTTTTCTCCAAAGAAGATCACGAAAACATCAAAATTGAAAAATTGAATCAGAGATTTGCCACTGCAAAGGCCGTGCCAGGAATTCAAAAAAATCATTGCTTCATTCCAATGATCAATAATGAAGTACTGATTCAGCGATATTCTGCTGCAATCGACGGAGAGATTTTCCCGAAGCAAAAACGGCGAAAGGCACAAAAAAACGTCTAAGAAATCGAATTGATTGTTTGTTTTTATCCGTAGCCATCATGTACTCTTTTGTTCTTGTTTGTTCGATAATTTTAGATCATGAATCACGGGATATGATGTTAAAAAAATATCGCTTTATTTGCCTCTGCCCACTCCATAACTTTTTGTAAAAAAAAAAAACATTGCTGCTGCTGAAGAGAAAAAATAACCAATTCAATGCCGTTAGGCCTTTTGAAAAGAAATCAATATTTGAATTGAATTTATTAATTTAATAATGATCCAGTAGTGCAAATACTCCATTCGTTTTTCTATTAGAGAGTCCTCAAAATACAAAACAAAAACGTTTTTTAAACGTCAAAATCCGATGAATCGTTCAAGAGCTGTAGCCGTTCAAAACATTCATCTTGAATATTTTTTTTTTTTTTTTTAATTTAGCACGAACATTCCATGAATGACGTACTTCAAGGTCATCATGATGAGAAATTATTTTGAACTTCGAAAAAATTCAGGGTGTTTGAAGTGACATGGAATGTCCCGTATATGGTATATTAAGAATACATGGGCAAATGAAATAATTATATAATCCTGTTAAGGGGTTCTCAACAGCGGGACTTTTTTTTTGTATATTTTTTAAATTTATGAAGAATTGTCTGATGAAGACTTGTCTGAATTGTTTCTGCCGCCGAAAAGTTTTTTAATTAAATTCATTTTCTCTACATGCCTTCCCTGTTTTGCTTTTTCTCTATCGTGATGTAACTGCTGTATTACCTCTAAGTTGCTTAACTTACGCTTCCTCTTTGGTTTTCCTTCACCTTTTTTCGATAATTTCTGTTTCTTGCTTGAATAATCTATGTCTTCGCTGCTATCAGACTCATTCTTTATGTCTGACTCATAATCACGACCATGCGCTCTCTTGAATACCTTTAAATTCTTCGCAGTTCTCAACAATTCCGGCTCGACACTATCGTCCATAGCTGCTATCTTGCTTAGTTCGGATTCAAACGGAATGTCTTGCCGCGAACTACCCGACTTCGAGTTATTGTTGACAGCATCTTTTTTTCGTCTTAATACGGTTTTATACCGGTTTTCAATTTGGACCGGAATCCTCAACAAATTAAATTTTTTCGCCAAATCTACGGAAATACGATGCCACATAGCTTTCTTATTTTTGAACGTTTTCATCGGCCCAACTTTATCCATAAAATCGATATATTCGTCCAGTATAAACTTCGTGTCATCTGTCCCCCACTCATCTGTGTAAGTATAATATATTTCGTTATTTTATTCGAATTCAATCATTCCGTAGGTATGTAGCTAAAGGCGAATGCGCGAGTGAGTGTGTGCTAACGCTATGGTAGAGCTACATTTGGTATACAGTATAGGAAAGATAGTTAGTTAGTTATCCTTTAACGACTTATCGCCTTATACAGGCATGTAGTCGAAGTATAGGAAAGATCGTCATATTTGCAGTATATCCAACCATTACTATACTAGTATGAGAAAATTTAGTATACTCTTTTCTCCGTGTAGCTTTCGAGTTACACATTTTCTGGCTCCATGCGCCGTTCATTTTTAAATGACAAAGCATCACAGTGCTGACATTTATCTATCATTTCACCGATGTCTAATAGCTCCACGTTCTCAAACACCTCTTTGGCAATGCATCCGTTGTACATTTTTTCTGCGGTCTCCCTTGTTCTTGATTGCCTCGTTCTATCCGAACTAATAATTGCATTTCTTCCTCCGTTAATCTCTGTACTTTCACAGTCATCGATTGCATTTTCATCGTTCTCGTTGTCATGTTCTTCTGCCGTTTTTTTTACACCATTTTGTTTTGATATATTTCCTCCTTGTATTTTCTCTAAGCTTCTTTCAACGTCAATTACTATTCCTTCGCAATCACGTTCTTCAATTTGAATATTTGTGCTGACCCGTGCGACTGCATCCGTGTAACGTTTTTTAACAGCTTCTCTGTATTTTCGTTGTTGCTCTCGTCGTAGTATAATTTTTTCTTCGTCATTCCTAATGATCTTCGGTCGTCCTCTTTTCACTTTGTCTATTCACGCTGCAGTAATCGATGTTCTAAAATTACGGTAAATCGAGATTAACCTCTGTGAGCAAATGTCTGTCTGTCTGTTGGAAATTACACTAGGTAGCTAATCCCAGAAACGGCACGAATAAAAAATTCCAAATTTCACAGAGTCGTAAATTATATACCATGACCATGAGAAATTCATATGTCGCATCGAGAATAAACTTGATACTAACCGCCCGTTCGTGATCTCTGCGATTTGATAGAAGAATTTGACTCGGTTTTGGATTTCTTGTTTGAAAATTTATTATCAGGGGTAATGCTACTGGTTATATCGTCTGCCTCTTCTGCAGACGCATTGTATATGACTTCTCTGAAAATATAATCATTTTATCATCATTGAAATATTCGTTGATTAATAATTACCTATTTTATCACTGTATTTCGATCTGAGATGCAATAATATACGTATATATTATACTATACTATATACGTTGTAACGTGTCCGACCGTCACGATGGGGGTCGGCTATGATTGGTCAGTTCTAAGTCGGAATAAACACCGAAAACTGGACAAATTCAGATAGACGAGCGAGCGACGCTTGTGACGTCACAAGCGTAAGCAAAAGAGTATATAAACACGCGTCGACAGAGCTCGACAGCGCACTTGTGGTATAGCACCCAGTCGACTCACTAATATAAAATCAAACCAAGCGCACTCGTGGTATAGCACCCGGCGACTCACAATTACACATTGAGCGTAGTCAGGTAGAGCACCGATACGACTCCCATTTAGAATCACTTGCTTAGACAATTTCAAATCTTATAATTCAATTCTAGTAACGCCAATACGGGTTTAGAAGCATAATATTATATTGAGCATAAGCTATAGCAGCATTGTTACAAACATTTAGTTGAAAGGAGATAAATACGGATGAAATAGACTTTAACGTAGAATAAGATAGAATAAGATCTTTGTATTATTTTTGTTGATATTTTATTTTTGGTTTAACAATACAGGGAATCAAATTACTACTGATGAATTTTGCCTGGTATTTTCTTATCATCCTGTTTGACAGTACTAAATACCAGAATAAGCCGAGTAGTTACAGCTTTGGCGAACAACGGAAGAAGCGAACGACATTGGCGTAAAAACCTGTGTTCGAGGGCCAACCGTTGGAAACCCGAGTCTGATAGGCAGTCTTGGTGTAAAAACCCGGATCTGTAGTTAGTCAATAAAATCATCAATAGCAGGCGAGACAGGCTTGGCGTAAAAACCCGGCTCTGTAGTGAGAATTCTGAATCTTAAATTCAGAACCAATACGGCTTTGATAATTAAAACTATCCGAGTCCGGTAGCTAGCGCAGGGAGATAAAATCTGAATAAGGTGGCTTTTGCATGGTATACCCATCCTTTTCCTCACCTTTCAGTATGAGGAGTCCATAATAATACTTAATTAATTAAATTTCAGAAAATAGATCATTTCGAACCCGTAGCAACCGACTTTTACTATAACCAATAGGTTCGTAAAAGCCGAAACGTTACAACGTTGATGGATAACTTACTGCGATACGTAACCAGTTTCGTCATCAGTGGCTAGCGCCTCGTATATTGTTATTTGTCTACAAGAAATTTTAGTTTTACGACTCAAAATGTTACCTAGAAAATTGATTATTTGATTTTGTGAAGAGATACGTTCATGATTGAGAAATAACTTACTCAGAATCATCGTTCACCAATATGATGCTCGTTATAGCTTCTCCAGCTAAATCAATACGGCCCCGGTCGACTAATCTGGTGATTCGCGTAATAGCGTATTCAGGTTCTTTAAAATAACGAATACATTTTTCAAAGGTTATAAAACCATCATAGTTGAAAATTTATGAATAACTCACCTTGCCACTTCTGACGTGAAAAATCATCGGTTGCTTGGATATCTATAGTTTTACTATTGACGATAAAACAAACAGACTTTTTATTGGTCGACATTTTTTAAAAATAACTTGAATCTTGATTACAAGAACAAATTGATATCAAAGTTCAAAACCGCAAAATACAAACAACAACAGTCCCGCGATTTTTCAAATAATTGAATACAGCAAACGGAAGTTGCTCCGGTAACGGGCGCCATATTAGGCAGCCATATTGCACCACAGCGGCACGAGCTCGCCGGATTTTCTGCACTCGGGACAAAATTCATCCACCAGCCTTGCCAGCAAAACAAAGTGCATGAAAAGTGGGTTGAGCATCAAGGTACGAGTAAAACATGGTGCGTGACGTCAGTGTACACTCAGTGTACACCGGTGTGACCAGTCGGAAACGCTATTAGTGTACATATTGTGACGTTGCAGATTAGCTGCCGTCACTAGAGCCCTTCTGGCATGTATTTTATTAGTAATATCGAGAGAGAGAGAGGATATCGCCGTCTAGACCCTCGGGATACAAGTGACACACCTGTTTTATAAGCAATAGAGTTAGACTAATTTGGAGTGTTTTTCTGTTAATGTACCGCGAGAGAGAGAGAGACAGAGATAAAGGAGACAACGACTTCCGAACTTCCGCTACAAGAACTTCCGCTCCGGAGATGCTACCGACGGTATGCAGTCCAGTACGGTACCAGTACTACGGATAGTACCGCAACATCTACGGGGAGGGATGTAGACCTTGGAGAAATATCGCTAGGGAGTGAACAGGGTCCCCATAAGACCTCCTGCCAGCCGATGCATCTTGTCACCCAGCATCTGACTGTTACGTCGAGTGCAGTCCGCCTATATCGCCCGATCCAGCAATCTGAAGACGACGTCACGCAGAGTCCATACCTGGACGAGTGACGTAACGTATCGCCAGAGGACATCCTACGTAATGGTGGACGAGTATAGCGTCCTACGTGCTCTGTCAGGTCACGAAGAGGTGGCGACTCAGATGAGACACCTAGACCTGGCAGAAGTCTGCAGTGGGTCATCTATCGCAGGGATTGCCGCTGCAGAGGACATCCCGAGGGATGGATATCGCATGGATCGGAAAAGCTCAACGAGAACCAAGGTCACACCCTCCCGCCAGCCATCTCGCAGCTGAGATACCGCAGAACGGTGGTTCTGTCGCAGTGAAGCGCGTGAAGAAACGCCTGACGCCCGGCAATAAGATTACGCTTCGAACTGAGCAACGGACGAGTTGACGGTTCGAACTTTGTCGCTCGCAGGACCAATCAGACGATTAATTGGTCCTGATAGGTTCCCCACCTTGACCTACGACACTGCGAAGCGAAGCGCCGAATTGTCTACGAAGAATCCTCACTTCTACGTCCCGCTTAACGCCGATAGACGTGTGATCTGCTCCTCTCTCGCTTACAATAGTTTTCGCTCCTAGAATAATCAGTAAAGTTAAAGTTAAGTAAGTTAGTGTCTGTGCTTCAGAAGCCGCTCTACAGCAAGGTAAGGTCTTTATGATCAATAATTGCTAGAAAAATCCACAAAAGCTATCGCTGAACTCTCATTTGATTATTTTATACTCTATTTTTGTGTATCGCGAACCTACGGGTTACGCACGTAACGTTCAGTTCGAAGAATTCAGTAAAAGCACTTTATAATTGCCTTCAGCCATTTTGATTATCTTTACGCTTGGTTATATTTCGCTAATTAGTCTAATATCGCTGCTTAATTTGCTTATGATCTGCTAACGCTTATTTGATTGCTTATTCTGATCTAAATTCTCGCTTGAGAATACTCTGTATCTTATATTTCGCTATCTTTAATTTATTATAATATATTTGAACCATAAGTAGTATAGTCTCGCATGGTGTGTCGCTTGTAATCCAACTCCCCGTGGGTTGGCTGACGTAGAAAGTCATAGTATTAGGTTGTTCATTTCTTATTAGTTTAAGTGGTTCTAGCTCTAATTCTTTATTATTCTATTATTCTGATTTATTTGAAATATCTCTATTATCTTGAAATATCTCTATTATCTTGAAATATCTCTATTATCTTGAAATATCTCTATTATCTTGAAATATCTCTACTATCTTGAAGAATCTGCGCTATCTCTTAAAATCCTCGCTAGCCCGGATTATCTTTATTTATCTGATTAACTTGCTATCTTTATCCTTGTGTAGGATCTAAATAATTCCTTATCTCATATCGATTAGTAGCTCGTTTAACTACCGCCATAGAGTCGCTATAAAAAGAGAATACCTCTCGATTAATTAATTTGAGGCGGATTAAGCGAGGTACTATGGTCACCTGTATCTTCTAGAATTAATAATTTCCCTTGCAATTGCGAATTTAGTTTATTGTATTTGTCGAGTCATTCCTATTGGTTGTTGCGTTAATTATCTTGAATAATTATTATTAATACCGCTAGCTCGCCGCTATTAGAGAATTTGCCGAGAGTATCGTATCGCTCGGTGATACGCAACCTGGAAAGTCGAGTAGCTTGCATTGTATCGCTTCTACGGCGTTAGCTAGCTAACCGGCGTGTTTACGTTTCTTTTATATTACCGCTGAGACGCAATAAGACTCACTAATATTATATTCTTTGTTCCGCATTATTCCAACGCTGTCTATTTCTTAAATATTATTCTGTACTATTATCTTGAAAACTATTTCTGTAATTATTTCTGACTCGGTCATTTGTGTTTGATCACTTTTATATTAATTATCTGGAAACAATATACGAAATCTCCGGATTTCATCGAAGGAATCTTATATCTGGTGTTCTATATTTTATTTGACTATTTATTAAGGTGAATCCACCCACTCTACCCTTATCGCAGAAAATCTGAGTTAGCTGACGCTTTAAGGCCGTCGTTCCGGCAGTTTAGTAGTATCTTTTAATATCGCTATTGTTTAGTAGATTCTTGTGAAAAACGACACTTCCGTGTCTGGCGCCCAACCCTCTCTATCTTAGTCTTTTATTAAATTATCTTTATCAAGGAACGCCGTAGGGTGCGGAGTTAGAGCTCTGGAAAACTCCGTTACAAAATGGCGCCCAACGTGGGGCCACGCCAATAAAGTTCAGAGTATTTTTGATTCGAAAAATTACCGCTATAAAATATAGTTCAGGAACCCAGATATAAATCCGATTCGTATATTGTTCAGCTGTCGTGACCACGTTGTAGGTGGAAGAATAATAAAAAGTCTTTCGCTAAAATAATACGACAAGGTTGGAATAATACTATTTCTTTGATCATCTAGATTAATTCTTTCTTGCTGACGAAACTCCTTCCAAAACACCCTAGAATTAAGAAAAAGGTAAAACGAGACAAACCGTTAGAACATTAATTATTCGAACCCGCTATCGCCATATTCGATTACCGCCAGTTTGAATTAACGAACATCTAACCGCCCATTGTTAATCCGAAAACCATAGCTTAACAACAAAGTATTATCTCTTTGTTGACATTGGGTTCTATAATCCGCTTAGACTCTAATAATAACATTTCTTTGCTGTTTTCGAACTATCGCACAACGGTTATTATTGCGTAGGGATTACCGCTTTATTTCATCGACTCAAATCTCGGTTCCATAACATCGTACCGCTATTGTCGTTAAATATCGCTAATCCCCCCGATAAACAATCCGTTGAAAATTTCAAATTTGAATTTAACCGATATCGCGTAGTTAGTTCGAAATAATAAAATGTCGCAGAGCTCAAGTGAGTGGTTACAACTGATATCGGAAAGCACCGTTAGGTTAGTGTTATCGCATCCCAATACCGCGACCAACGGGTCAGCTACAGAATTACGCGGTCGGATGATAACTCCTTTCAGAGTAGAGCGAGCAGAAGTGCCGCTACGGAGTTCCCCGAGGGGAGGGGACAGACCCCCCTCACACAGCGAAAGTACCGAAGGTCAGAGGACTTTTCCCTCTGACTCAGGGGACGCGACCATAGACCTTGCGCCTATTTTACCATACGACCCGCACGACTCCGCAGTCGCAACCGTCCAAATCAATCCGGTTTACGCGAATCAAATAACGCCTTCGCCTCATACCGCCGTAAATATCGCACCTCCACCCTGCGAACACACTACACTCGGTAGAAATTCCGCTAGAGAACCTCCTCGACCGCGGACGGGCGCCTCCACCTCAACCGATCCGCGTCCGAGTACCAGTACCGCTAGTGACTCTCTGGTGCTGTCACCCCTAGATGAGTTGGAAAGACTTTTTGATGAGATTAGGAAGATTGTAATTACCGCTACAACACCCAAGCGAAGCGCAAAGAAAAATAACTCCGCGCATACCGCTATCAGTCAACCGTCGAATCCCGAAGTCACCGATACCGCTCCGGTACCAAATATCGCGAGTACCATTACCGCACCCGAGACTACTACACCGATAACAAGCCACGGTCCGCGACCTCCACACCTACGCCTTTGCTACAACTGTCATCAGGACGGTCACCAATTTTCCGCTTGTACGGAAACGCGAACCCGGTTCTGTTATCGCTGCGGATACCCAAATGTAACTAAAGCCAATTGCCCACGGAGATGTGCGGAACTGTAGAAAAGGCACCGGTTAGATCGGCTAACTTCGGAAAATCCCCCTCTCGCTCAATAAGCTATCACCTACCGCAACGTAGCCACGGTAGAGCGGTGAGAAACCGATCTAGCGCCTCCGTTTTTTTTTTTTTTTCTGGCTTCCGGCGAACTGAAGATCCTCAAAGGAGTCGACAGTGACGAATTACGCGGTTCATTGCATTTCGATTCAGGGATATTCTCTCGATGCAGCGACCAATTCCGGTTCCTCTCGCGCCCGGCTAAGCACTAGAGACCGAGAATTAAATTATAAGACCTTCAGCATCATAATATTCAAAATCGCACCGCATACGTCCGCCGGTTAGACCACCGAGCTCGCGAGTGAAGTGCATTTGCTAATCGAACCACGCGACCGTCGGTTCCAGAGTATCGCCGTATTGTACCGAGTTTACACTTTCCGAGCGCGATCCGACTAGCTTTTAACCGCGACTTGGAGATGGTAGTTGATTTTTCCGACAACCTTGATAAAGCGTATCGCCGCCAAGCCAAACAATACGATCAGCATCATCGTCCTTCCGCTTTCAAAGTTGGAGACTTGGTGCTCAAACGACATCGCGTGTTGTCTTCCGCTCAACAAAACATCGCCGCCAAGCTGGTTCCGAGATTTCATGGTCCTTTCCGAATCGCCCGTCTCCTATCTCCCTCAATGCATGAAGTAAGCGACATACGTAGTGGGAAAGTAGTTGGGAAAATACCTGTTAGCAATCTGAAATTATCTCACCCTGTGCTTCCTCCGGTTCTCTAGACAACTACCGCCATACCGCTACACTACCGCTACGAGACCGCTACTCGGACGAAACCCAAACCAACATGGACAGCTGGTGGACAGACCCGAGAGCTCGATGGTATCTGGAACCATTTGCCGATGCGCTAGCCAGCGTGGAAGACCTCTACCCAGGTCTAGGAGTAGCAGTCACCGAGGCGATCCGAGCCGTCCGACTGGAGCCGGATCCGCTCGCTACTGGTCGTGGTCGGCTCGTGCCCGAGATCCGGGATTCAGGTGTACAAACCACCCAGCCGCTCGGCCACGAGGCGGCGACCCAATCGACCCAGCAAACTACGACCGAGGTCTCCACTCAGACCCGCCAAGCGCCACGATGGCATACCGCTACCCAGACGGGGCGAGACTTAGTCCAAACCCGGGATGCGTCAACGCAGACTAGGCGTGTGACCTTTGCGGCTTCCCCGCCTCGAGGCCCTATACCGCGGTCCACCACTAGATCTCCGAGTCCGGAGTCGCACCGCAAGCGGTTCTATCTAGCTCTAGACGAAGAGTTTCAGTTCTACCAGCAGATAGCAACCCCTAGTACCGCTACCGCCTTCGCCAAACCCGAAACCCCCGAACCAGAGCCTATGGACTGCGCTCACACACCGGTCACTCTGGCATCGAATACTAGACCGCGACCACCCCCAAACGAACTCCCAACAGACCGTTACGTTCGCCAGGGTCCGTTATCAGAGACGCCACCAGCCTCCTACGTACGAACTGCAACTCGGGAGTCGTCAGAACCCGCCTCGACTAAGAGACCGCGTACGGCTGATCGTCACACACCTACCGCCGCCAGACGTCATGCGCCTGCTCGTTCGATCTACGACCCAACACCGCCTCTACCGCAATTGCACGCTCCGTTCGGAGCCTGTTGGTGTTGCCACCATTATGGCCACCAGCACCGCGCGTGTCCGATGGCTGGAGAGCCCGATCACTTGTTCTGTTACCGCTGTGGCTTATCCGGCTTCAAATGCTCCGACTGCCCATACTGCCGCGGAGACTGGGATAAAGAGTAGTCATATCTCGCGTTGGCACTACTGAGGATGTTTCGCTACCTCATTCGTTTTTTTTTTCTCTCTCTGTCGAGGATGTATCGCTGCCTCGCGCAAATAAAATTCTGTAATCGCTACTAGGCTGTCTCATACGGTTTATCTCTCCTACCAAATTTTATCCTTAGTCTTAAGTCCAAAAACACCTATCTAATTTTTTTTTAAATCATTTTGATCATTTCTCTATGATATATTTTAGTTGATTCGTCGTCAGTAAGTTAGAACCATCTAGTATGTAATTTCTTCTGCTTTCTCTATCTACTATCTTATCTATCTGATATCTTGCAAGTTCCTAAGGAGTGTCTTATTTAGCATGTCTAATGAGTTTAGTCTTCGAGACACTTGCCGCAGATAACATCTTTGCATATCGCTGCCTAAGTATGGTTAGTATTTTGATGGTAGTAAAGAACAACTTAATACGACTTCTCGTTCAGTAAGCCACACCATGGATGATCTTTGTCAATATCGCAGAACTAGCGGTCAAATACGTAAGTAATCTATCTTTTTCTGATTCATGTGTTAGTTCTTGTGCTCAGTCAATTATGAAGTTGCTTGTATCGCTTGTGGTCTAGCTATGACATAGAGGCCTTGCCTTCGTTAGGCCTCCTTTTAGGAGGGAGGAGTTGTGACGTTGCAGATTAGCTGCCGTCACTAGAGCCCTTCTGGCATGTATTTTATTAGTAATATCGAGAGAGAGAGAGGATATCGCCGTCTAGACCCTCGGGATACAAGTGACACACCTGTTTTATAAGCAATAGAGTTAGACTAATTTGGAGTGTTTTTCTGTTAATGTACCGCGAGAGAGAGAGAGACAGAGATAAAGGAGACAACGACTTCCGAACTTCCGCTACAAGAACTTCCGCTCCGGAGATGCTACCGACGGTATGCAGTCCAGTACGGTACCAGTACTACGGATAGTACCGCAACATCTACGGGGAGGGATGTAGACCTTGGAGAAATATCGCTAGGGAGTGAACAGGGTCCCCATAAGACCTCCTGCCAGCCGATGCATCTTGTCACCCAGCATCTGACTGTTACGTCGAGTGCAGTCCGCCTATATCGCCCGATCCAGCAATCTGAAGACGACGTCACGCAGAGTCCATACCTGGACGAGTGACGTAACGTATCGCCAGAGGACATCCTACGTAATGGTGGACGAGTATAGCGTCCTACGTGCTCTGTCAGGTCACGAAGAGGTGGCGACTCAGATGAGACACCTAGACCTGGCAGAAGTCTGCAGTGGGTCATCTATCGCAGGGATTGCCGCTGCAGAGGACATCCCGAGGGATGGATATCGCATGGATCGGAAAAGCTCAACGAGAACCAAGGTCACACCCTCCCGCCAGCCATCTCGCAGCTGAGATACCGCAGAACGGTGGTTCTGTCGCAGTGAAGCGCGTGAAGAAACGCCTGACGCCCGGCAATAAGATTACGCTTCGAACTGAGCAACGGACGAGTTGACGGTTCGAACTTTGTCGCTCGCAGGACCAATCAGACGATTAATTGGTCCTGATAGGTTCCCCACCTTGACCTACGACACTGCGAAGCGAAGCGCCGAATTGTCTACGAAGAATCCTCACTTCTACGTCCCGCTTAACGCCGATAGACGTGTGATCTGCTCCTCTCTCGCTTACAATAGTTTTCGCTCCTAGAATAATCAGTAAAGTTAAAGTTAAGTAAGTTAGTGTCTGTGCTTCAGAAGCCGCTCTACAGCAAGGTAAGGTCTTTATGATCAATAATTGCTAGAAAAATCCACAAAAGCTATCGCTGAACTCTCATTTGATTATTTTATACTCTATTTTTGTGTATCGCGAACCTACGGGTTACGCACGTAACGTTCAGTTCGAAGAATTCAGTAAAAGCACTTTATAATTGCCTTCAGCCATTTTGATTATCTTTACGCTTGGTTATATTTCGCTAATTAGTCTAATATCGCTGCTTAATTTGCTTATGATCTGCTAACGCTTATTTGATTGCTTATTCTGATCTAAATTCTCGCTTGAGAATACTCTGTATCTTATATTTCGCTATCTTTAATTTATTATAATATATTTGAACCATAAGTAGTATAGTCTCGCATGGTGTGTCGCTTGTAATCCAACTCCCCGTGGGTTGGCTGACGTAGAAAGTCATAGTATTAGGTTGTTCATTTCTTATTAGTTTAAGTGGTTCTAGCTCTAATTCTTTATTATTCTATTATTCTGATTTATTTGAAATATCTCTATTATCTTGAAATATCTCTATTATCTTGAAATATCTCTATTATCTTGAAATATCTCTATTATCTTGAAATATCTCTACTATCTTGAAGAATCTGCGCTATCTCTTAAAATCCTCGCTAGCCCGGATTATCTTTATTTATCTGATTAACTTGCTATCTTTATCCTTGTGTAGGATCTAAATAATTCCTTATCTCATATCGATTAGTAGCTCGTTTAACTACCGCCATAGAGTCGCTATAAAAAGAGAATACCTCTCGATTAATTAATTTGAGGCGGATTAAGCGAGGTACTATGGTCACCTGTATCTTCTAGAATTAATAATTTCCCTTGCAATTGCGAATTTAGTTTATTGTATTTGTCGAGTCATTCCTATTGGTTGTTGCGTTAATTATCTTGAATAATTATTATTAATACCGCTAGCTCGCCGCTATTAGAGAATTTGCCGAGAGTATCGTATCGCTCGGTGATACGCAACCTGGAAAGTCGAGTAGCTTGCATTGTATCGCTTCTACGGCGTTAGCTAGCTAACCGGCGTGTTTACGTTTCTTTTATATTACCGCTGAGACGCAATAAGACTCACTAATATTATATTCTTTGTTCCGCATTATTCCAACGCTGTCTATTTCTTAAATATTATTCTGTACTATTATCTTGAAAACTATTTCTGTAATTATTTCTGACTCGGTCATTTGTGTTTGATCACTTTTATATTAATTATCTGGAAACAATATACGAAATCTCCGGATTTCATCGAAGGAATCTTATATCTGGTGTTCTATATTTTATTTGACTATTTATTAAGGTGAATCCACCCACTCTACCCTTATCGCAGAAAATCTGAGTTAGCTGACGCTTTAAGGCCGTCGTTCCGGCAGTTTAGTAGTATCTTTTAATATCGCTATTGTTTAGTAGATTCTTGTGAAAAACGACACTTCCGTGTCTGGCGCCCAACCCTCTCTATCTTAGTCTTTTATTAAATTATCTTTATCAAGGAACGCCGTAGGGTGCGGAGTTAGAGCTCTGGAAAACTCCGTTACAATATATACCTACAATACTATATATATACATATATATATATTATATATATATATTAGGGTGGCGCAAAAAAACCGACTATTTTTTTTTTTGAGTCTTGAGTGAAAAAATGTTAGTTTTTGATGTTTTAAGAGCCCTCTCCAAAGGACAGCTCAAAAAAAAAATTTTAAGAGGTCGCTCCAAATTTTTTTAAATTTCAAAAATCGTCAAAAATCGTCAAAAATCGAATTTTTTTTTTCTAATTCGAATTTTAATTTTTTTTTCTCGTTACGGTATAATTTTACAGACCAAAAAAAAATAAGTTTCTGAAAGTTTCAGTTCAAAATTTAAATTTTGAAAGGTCGCTCATAATTTTTTTTAATTTATCAGTGCATACTTTAGATTTTTTAATTATTTAATTATTAAAAAATTATGAGCGACCTTTCAAAATTCAAATTTTGAACTGAAACTTTCAGAAACTTATTTTTTTTTGGACTGTAAAATTACACCGTAACGAGAAAAAAAATTAAAAAAAAAAAAAAAAATCGATTTTTGACGATTTTTGAAATTTAAAAAAATTTGGAGCGACCTCTTAAAAATTTTTTTTTTAGCTGTCCTTTGGAGAGGGCTCTTAAAACATCAAAAACTAACATTTTTTCACCTAAAACTCAAAAAAAAAAAATAGTCGGTTTTTTTGCGCCACCCTAATATATATATATATATGTATATATACTATATATATTCTGAATATATATATAATATATATACATGTATATATACTATATATATATATATATATATATATATATATACTATATATATTCTGAATATATATATAATATATATACATGTATTGTAACTTTTGGCGAGTATCTTGAACCCGAAAGTTAAGAGATACCCGCAGTTAGTGTGAGTTCTTTACCTATATAAAAAAGGGATTTAAATTATCAAAATTATTAGGGCTTTTCTTTGAGGTCATAGGTAGGGAAAAGGGATGGGTTAGCCACCAAAAGCCACCTATGCAACCTAGTGAATTTACTTTAACTCAGGACTCGGGTAGATTACTCCACCAAAGCCTGTTCCCTTCGGACTCGGGTAGAACCAAAGCCGATCCTTCTCCTATTCGAACAGAGCCGGGAAGTTAATCCAAGCCTGCTTTCCTAAACACAAAACCTATTCTTTACTCGGATCCGGGAACCTTGCGATTCCAAGACCGTGTCTCAGACTCGGAATCGTATTTCCTTGGCCCTCGGACGCGGGAATTTAATCCAACGCCGTACGCACTTGGAATGATCCAAAGCTGGTCCCTATAAGGCTTGTTCAGGGATGGATATTGATTAGTTAGGAGTCAGTGCTGAAATATCCGACAAAGTTCAAATAAGAAAATAATATTGTATTCATATGAATTCTAATAAACTAATTTTTACAATGATTTACTTATTCTACTTCTATTCTAATTTCGTGACTCTAGTCGCGTTTGTTTGTTTGTTCCGTTTAGGTTTTCGTTCTGTTTGTATATTCTATTTTTATATTTTAGGCTATGCGCGGTTATGTTTTCTGTTATGATTCTATTTCGTTTTCGTTATATTTCCTCTCATTCTCTTCGATTATATTTTGAATTGTGACCAGTGATATTTTATCTAAAGGCAATTGAATTTATTCTATATCATGATTTTATGTTAGTTATTCGGATCTAGGCGATCTGAAGCTATTCAAGTGAATTTAATTTTATCTAAGTTGTGAGTCGCACCGGTGCTCTACCTGACTACGCTATGTGTTGTTTGAGTCGACCGGCCTTTTGCTCGTGTCGCTCGAATTTTGAATATTGGTTTATGAGTCGCACGGCCGCTCTGGCTCGAATACGCTATCGAGTGGTTGAGTGTGCCGTTTATATATTCTTCATCCCCACTTTCTAGCGTGACGTCAGACACTTGGTCGAACGTAGAGGATTAGTGTAATCCTTTTCTTTGTTCGGGTTTTGGCGATATTCGGTGTGCACTATAGCTGGATATGTTACATTGCCCCCTTTCATCAAGTAAACTTCTGCATCTTCATAAATTTTTTTCGATGTTGATGTCGTGGAGTTTTGCTTGATGAATCTTCAGTCTTGTCAAGTGTTCCGTCTTGATTGGTCGTTCTCTTTTAGTTTTTCTTCTTTGTTATATTTGGTGTTTTATATTTATTTTATATGTCATGTCCGGTGTGTTTTACTTATAGTTGTTTAAGTCCTAACGGATCTGTTGGGTCTATACCCCTCATGTAATCCGGTAGTGTGGGTGCAACGAATAATGGCAATTCCGGGAGTGATGGTCCTGGTGATTCTGTCTTCTTCGTCTTCAGTGCATCCGGTAAGGTAAGTGAATTTTGATTTATCGTCGTCGATGAATTTAATCAGTTTGTTGATAAACCCTCTTATTCTTCCAATCAGATTTTGGTTTGATTGTATCGAGTTTTTATTTCAGTTCCAGATCCTTTCGTCTTCTTCTTCGTGAGGTCATCTTTCCAGCGTATCTTCTGGCAGTTCGGTATAATGACATATTCGGTGATCACAGGTAGGTTTTTTCTCTGGTTTATGTACCAATTCTTTGATTTCTCGTATGAGGCTATCTCTTATTTCTTTGATTTCCTCATTTGATATTTCTCTAGTTTCCGTAGGTATTTCTTCCATCCGGTTATTGTTTTCGTCACATTTCTGTTTTTTAACTTTCTTTTTCAGGTATCCAACGAGGATCGTTGATCGTGTAATCACGTCGTTCGTTTTATTGGTAAGTTTTTTTTTTTTTTCTCATTGCGATTCTCACACTAGCTATGTAATTTTTGCGAATTGCGGTGCAATTTTAATTTTCAAATATTAGTAGAGATTTAAATTGAATTTGCGTTTGAAAAGAATAGGCTATAGGCTAACTATTTAAGCTACTTAAATTTAATCCTTTAATCCTAATCCTTAATACTAATCCTGATCTTTCGTTCCTTGTAGAAATGCATTCTATATGACGAAAGTCGATCAACCTACTTCTTATTGAATTCTCTTACGCATGCAAGGTAAGTTACAACTTTTAATTTTACATTTTCTATTTCATTTGTCTGTGTTTCAATATTGTATGTGCTAATAAGTTATTTTGCTTAAATTTACTTAATTTGCTCTTCGAGTTGGATTTCTCTACTCGACGTTTCTTAGGTCTGTTGTTGTTTTGATCAGTCCATTTAAATTTCCTATTATGTGCTAACTTATTTCTAATATCTCGAAAGCAATCACGCGAAAATTTAAATTTTCTAGTCTTTATTTTATTCAAAAAGGAGTATAAATTGCCCCCTGGTCTTTGTTGTATCATACAATCGTTTTCATTTGACTTAAAGTCTAATTTTAATTTCATCATTGGTAAGTTATAATCGGTATTCAAAGTTTCGAATTGATTGCCCCCTAGACCTTGGTTAGTGACATTGTTGTCTTTGTCTATTATATTGTGAGCGTTCTCATACATTTCGAAATTATATTGTAAATCGGTCGTGTTATTGTTTACTTCTTTTAACGCATCTAACCTACTGGTATGAACCTTTTCAATAGATTTGTTGTGTATTTCATTGTTTCCGTCCGTCTTGTTACCTATTTTACTTTCAAATTTTGATTCTTCTATTTTTGCATTACCTAGTTTCGGCTTTAATATAATTTTTTCTAAGGAATCGAACCTTATTTCCATTTTCTTTTCTAGGTTAGCTAAAGAAGCTAAAATTCTGGCTAATGGATCTGCTGAATTCATGTCTGTTTCTGGATTCATTGCGAACGCTGTGATATGAATTTATATCCTGAAAAACCTGAATCTAGTCCCTAATTCCCTAAATTGACGACTTATTTGATCCTCTGCCGGACATTTCAGCCCTGACCCCGATCAAATAACAATTCCAAGCCTGAAACACAGGTCTCTTGTCGGTCTATTTTTGAACTTTGAAACTTGATTCTAGATTCTACTGATTTTACTGATTTTTGACTGATTTTAATGTTAATTTCAAGTGATTTTACTGATTTTATCTTTTATTCATGCTTTTTCCAAATGATTTTACTAAGAAAAGCCCCGCACGTTGGGCGCCAAATGTAACTTTTGGCGAGTATCTTGAACCCGAAAGTTAAGAGATACCCGCAGTTAGTGTGAGTTCTTTACCTATATAAAAAAGGGATTTAAATTATCAAAATTATTAGGGCTTTTCTTTGAGGTCATAGGTAGGGAAAAGGGATGGGTTAGCCACCAAAAGCCACCTATGCAACCTAGTGAATTTACTTTAACTCAGGACTCGGGTAGATTACTCCACCAAAGCCTGTTCCCTTCGGACTCGGGTAGAACCAAAGCCGATCCTTCTCCTATTCGAACAGAGCCGGGAAGTTAATCCAAGCCTGCTTTCCTAAACACAAAACCTATTCTTTACTCGGATCCGGGAACCTTGCGATTCCAAGACCGTGTCTCAGACTCGGAATCGTATTTCCTTGGCCCTCGGACGCGGGAATTTAATCCAACGCCGTACGCACTTGGAATGATCCAAAGCTGGTCCCTATAAGGCTTGTTCAGGGATGGATATTGATTAGTTAGGAGTCAGTGCTGAAATATCCGACAAAGTTCAAATAAGAAAATAATATTGTATTCATATGAATTCTAATAAACTAATTTTTACAATGATTTACTTATTCTACTTCTATTCTAATTTCGTGACTCTAGTCGCGTTTGTTTGTTTGTTCCGTTTAGGTTTTCGTTCTGTTTGTATATTCTATTTTTATATTTTAGGCTATGCGCGGTTATGTTTTCTGTTATGATTCTATTTCGTTTTCGTTATATTTCCTCTCATTCTCTTCGATTATATTTTGAATTGTGACCAGTGATATTTTATCTAAAGGCAATTGAATTTATTCTATATCATGATTTTATGTTAGTTATTCGGATCTAGGCGATCTGAAGCTATTCAAGTGAATTTAATTTTATCTAAGTTGTGAGTCGCACCGGTGCTCTACCTGACTACGCTATGTGTTGTTTGAGTCGACCGGCCTTTTGCTCGTGTCGCTCGAATTTTGAATATTGGTTTATGAGTCGCACGGCCGCTCTGGCTCGAATACGCTATCGAGTGGTTGAGTGTGCCGTTTATATATTCTTCATCCCCACTTTCTAGCGTGACGTCAGACACTTGGTCGAACGTAGAGGATTAGTGTAATCCTTTTCTTTGTTCGGGTTTTGGCGATATTCGGTGTGCACTATAGCTGGATATGTTACATTATATATACTATATATATATATATATATATATATATATATATTGTAACGGAGTTTTCCAGAGCTCTAACTCCGCACCCTACGGCGTTCCTTGATAAAGATAATTTAATAAAAGACTAAGATAGAGAGAGTTGGGCGCCAGACACGGAAGTGTCGTTTTTCACAAAAATCTACTAAACAATAGCGATATTAAAAGATACTACTTAATTGCCGGAACGACGGCCTTAAAGCGTCAGCTAACTCAGATTTTCTGCGATAAGGGTAGAGTGGGTGGATTCACCTTAATAAATAGTCAAATAAAATATAGAACACCAGATATAAAATTTCCTTCGATGAAATCCGGAGATTTCGTATATTGTTTCAAGATAATTAATATAAAAGTGATCAAACACAAATGACCGAGTTCAGATATAATTACAGAGCTAGTTTTCAAGATAATAGTACAGAATAATATTCAAGAGATAGACAGCGTTGGAATAATGCGGAACAAAGAATATAATATTAGTGAGTCTTATTGCGTCTCAGCGGTAATATAAAAGAAACGTAAACACGCCGGTTAGCTAGCTAACGCCGTAGAAGCGATACAATGCAAGCTACTCGACTTTCCAGGTTGCGTATCACCGAGCGATACGATACTCTCGGCAAATTCTCTAATAGCGGCGAGCTAGCGGTATTAATAATAATTATTCAAGATAATTAACGCAACAACCAATAGGAATGACTCGACAAATACAATAAACTAAATTCGCAATTGCAAGGGAAATTATTAATTCTAGAAGATACAGGTGACCATAGTACCTCGCTTAATCCGCCTCAAATTAATTAATCGAGAGGTATTCTCTTTTTATAGCGACTCTATGGCGGTAGTTAAACGAGCTACTAATCGATATGAGATAAGGAATTATTTAGATCCTACACAAGGATAAAGATAGCAAGTTAATCAGATAAATAAAGATAATCCGGGCTAGCGAGGATTTTAAGAGATAGCGCAGATTCTTCAAGATAGTAGAGATATTTCAAGATAATAGAGATATTTCAAGATAATAGAGATATTTCAAGATAATAGAGATATTTCAAGATAATAGAGATATTTCAAGATAATAGAGATATTTAAAATAAATCAGAATAATAGAATAATAAAGAATTAGAGCTAGAACCACTTAAACTAATAAGAAATGAACAACCTAATACTATGACTTTCTACGTCAGCCAACCCACGGGGAGTTGGATTACAAGCGACACACCATGCGAGACTATACTACTTATGGTTCAAATATATTATAATAAATTAAAGATAGCGAAATATAAGATACAGAGTATTCTCAAGCGAGAATTTAGATCAGAATAAGCAATCAAATAAGCGTTAGCAGATCATAAGCAAATTAAGCAGCGATATTAGACTAATTAGCGAAATATAACCAAGCGTAAAGATAATCAAAATGGCTGAAGGCAATTATAAAGTGCTTTTACTGAATTCTTCGAACTGAACGTTACGTGCGTAACCCGTAGGTTCGCGATACACAAAAATAGAGTATAAAATAATC